>JACXSJ010000531.1:0-179875 GCA_014851325.1 Pentalonia nigronervosa | reverse complement strand
TCGTACGATATTATGCATATTATATTGCTATATTATTATAGTACGGCCGCCGTCGCCTTGCTCGAATGAAATCGTGAACAACCTCTCCTGCACTCTCGCCCATCGCATCGTCAACCCATCGCCTAGGGACCAATCGTTGTGAAGTGTACGCTATGGCATAACGTCGCGGCGGCAGTGTGGGGGGGGGGAGGCGACGGCGTTTGAGAACGGATGGACGGAAAAGAGAAAAAACCGAGAGATGAGAAAAGGGAAGGCGAGCGGGGGAGATACGTTTTCTCGTGATCGCCGCGGTCTGCAAAACGTCCGCCGACGGCAGCGAGTGTCTTATCGCGGGCGGTCATCTTTTGCGAAAAAACGCGGTCGCTGCGACAATACGGGCTGGCCATACCAACAACAACAATAGTCTAACGACCCCTTGGCGCAAACCTCACGCACACGCGTGTACACACTGCTGCATGGTAGTACAAAGTGATCAGTTTTTTTTTTTTTTTATTCCAGTTCAACGAGTGCGACTTTGCGTTTCCTCGGCAATTTCCTATACGGAAATTTTCAAGAATTAAAAAATGTGTTTATAATTTTTTGTTTTTACTCTATGCATACAGCGCAGCAAAACTATATTTTTTTTTTTAAAAATATATTAATTTTTTCATCACACCGAAACACGCATAAATTCTTTTGAATAAAAATAACTTATTTCCTAACCTATATGTATACGCGATTTTTAGAAGAGTATAGGCGTCTATATTATATTATAGACGTCTAATTCAGGACCAAAATTTTATGGCATAGTAGGTACTCGAAATGTATGCGTTATACTATAATCTGAAAATCGTTAAAGTATCATTATATGCACTAAAAATACGAAAAATGGCAAAAAACAAATTTTTCTTCTGCTAATAATAATTTAAAAAAAACACCTTGACTTGTGCCGGGACAACATTAGAAGTCATAATTGTATTTTGTTTGATGGACCAATACGGCGGGCTATCTAAAAATATATTATAATATGAAACGAAAATTTGAGGTAATTTTTTTATGGATTCACATAAATGACAAATTTTTTCTTTTATTTTTTATTCAATATAAACGATATTTATGAAAATATAAAATAAATCATTACAGTATGAAGTACCAAATAAAAAAAATAGCACCAAACCTTAAGCATAAAAATCTAAAATACTTCAAATATCCAAAAACTAGCAATATAAAATTTCATATTTTTGTTTTCCTTGATGCACAAAAGAAATTTGTAGCTCACTCTGCTATTTTTATTTATAATTTTTTATATCTATTTTTATTTTTTTTTATTTACCTATCCTATAATAATTAGTAATTGCTATAAAATCTTAGTCCTGAATTTATAATATACTTCTGCAGGGTGTAAAATTGAAATGTTATGATAGAAAAAATAAATGGTAAAGAATAAGATTTTTTTAAAAAAAAAATTATTGTTACAATTCGCATACAAGACGTAATGGCATATATCTATATCTTGACTTCTGTAAATCATTTTTTTTCTCTGAAATCCCCAAAAAATCGACTGAAAAAATGTTCATAGACCGTTTAATAAGTTAAGTATACCATATCGCCTTGTATAATATTATAATGTACCTATATACGAAGCACACACTATATTATATACAATGTTGACGGGGGCACATCGTTGAATAATGCACAGCCGTGGTGGCGGCGAAGTCAGAAGGATAAGAATACATATTATATAGGTATATGGTATACGTGTATTTATATACAATAATATGGCGTATATACACCGCGTGTATAAATATAAAACATATTAAAAAGATTTATCGGACACAGTGTGCCGCCGGATCTGGTCACGATCGGATCCCGGAGTCAGATGGAGAAAAAACGCCTCGTTCGCGGCCCATTCCGTCGTTTCAGTGTAATATACTGAATATATATTTTCAGTGTATATATAATATTACATTGGTATATAAATACCCATATATATAAATATATTACACACACCTCCATTATCTGCACCGTCGTCGTCGTATTATATATCGCCGCTTCGTGTAAACGCGCTGTGTATTATATACTATATACACGGTAAATGGTAATGCAATATACTACGCCTAATATAATATGGTATTATTTATCGTCGTTATTACCCTCGTGCGCTGCGGATGCGTATTGCATAAATACTTCATACATTACGCTCCTCTCTGTACATATCTTATATTAAGATAGATACGTATATTTGTGTTATTTTTATTATTATTGATATCGTTTAGATACTACCGCACTGTTCCTTTCACCCACACACACCCAACAGGTGAGTAAGGTATTAATAACTATACATCAATGATATCACACGTATATTGTTAACGCATCGGGAGGGTATTTCCTGTTATCCTGGGTTATTTTTGTATTTTTTTTTTTTATTGGTTTTGTTTTTGAGCTTGTGATTTTTCAACGACCCCTGCAATAATATATTATAATACAACTCATAACTAGGTTCGAACCAAAAGCAGCGAACAGCACACGCGGATTTCAAATTTAAATAAAAAGTTATTTGCGATCGTTTTTTATGCCATATATAATTTATCGGAATATTAATTAACCGGTTTTTTTTTAGATTTAAGTACCCAAAATACTAAATGAGCATTTTTATAATTCGAAACCTTATTCTAACGAGTGCTGGTAAAACGTACAGGTGGACGTAAATACGTAATACTGCGTAAAGAGTAACAGCTGCAGATAAAACTATAATCATTTTTATTTATCGATTGGAAATTTAAATTTAATTTTACATGACCCGGACTAATATGTATACGCTTGGTACACATACAGCAATTATCAACTAGAATACCTACTTAAGGTATATTATTTAACGACCGGCGCTTTCGAGTTACGCGTAATTTGTTTTACATAAATTATATAATCTTAAGTTGTCAGATAATAAAGAATTTTGCGTATAATGAGCAGCTCGTCTCTCTGACGATTAATCTCATAACAAATTACCATTGCTAATAAAATGTCTAGTAACACTTGATATAGATTATAGATTATAAATTATTATGTGATACCATATAATGAAATTGAAAGCCTCGGGTTTGTTTTTAATCTTATGTAGTACATATAAGTTATAACATATTATTTTGAGAGGCATCCGTGCATATCGTCATAATAATATTATAAAACCAGAAAATAAAAGACGCGAATTTTTCGAAAATATTGCCCTCTGCTACATGACATCTAAAAACATAAATGCGCGCCTATATAATACCTTTTGGAAAACATATACTATTGCGGGTTATGTAGCTGCTTGCTGTTGTGTAATAATATTGTTCTGTAACACGAGAACTACTACTTACATATTATTTCTCTGCGTACATCGAAAGCGCGTTTAAGCCATTTCGGTCGTGAGCTCAAATGGCGTGCATATGCTGCATATGCATATACAAGAGCAAAAAAGATGATATTATAGAAAGAGTAAGTGCGGGAAAAGAAATATAAAAAGTAACTGTTCTTGTTAACATCGAAATTGAGGTTGATACCACATATACCTATATATGTTGACGGTTAACATTTGTGTAGAGCTATATTATTTCGAACGGTCCGTGTGTTAGTCGACAGCTTTGATTAAATTCCCCGAGGCCGGGAACGCAGAGGAAAGATCTTGGCTGAGTTTTTGGTCCGACAAAGTCAATAGATGTATACCTTATAACGACAAAATACTATTAAATTAAACCAGTCGAAAAAATGTAACTCCGTACAATGTTTTTATATACGTTTAGTTACTTTAAAAGAAACATCAAATCCATAAAATTATTAATAAATACATTTATGCATTGATTTTTAATTTTTAAATTCATATTTTAGTAAGGTTCCCATAATCCCATAAGTGCTCTTATGTAATATCAGGTAGGCGCATATTGTATTATATTTACATCACATATACGCTTCATAATAAATGCTGAATACTAAATCATTTGCGGCACTTATAATTTGGAACGATAATTATTTAGGTATAATAGCTATGACCTGTTATGTTTAATCGTGTATAATTGTTTACGTAATTTGTTAATGTAAATGTGAAATTTTTACGTTCATTTGGTTAAAATTTGAAATACTAGAGGTACATGAGAGTGTAACGGACCGAGAAAAACGATAAATGGCAAGCATTTTTCGTCGTTTGGACAAGAGTCTAAAAAATGTAATTTACATATTGCCGGGCGTGTATTTGCAAAAAAAAAATTTAAATTAAAAAAAAAAAAAAAAAATCGGTTCGTATTTGATTTGTTTATTTTCTGACGATGTGCGATGCGAGCGTCTGTCAAAACCGCGTACGATGACGAGAATACAATGTTATGTGGTCACTGCAGGACGCCACCTAAATAAATAGATGTACGGGTGCTACAGCGAATACAAAACCAAAGGAGCTGGTTGTTCGACAAATGATAATTAAATCGAGTCCTCGGGGTTCTTATAATATATATATATATATGCATGCACGATTGTTCCAAGTGGGCTGTATAGATAGAGCCTGTATATTATATGCATATCTATTCCGTGATCGTGTCCGGGGGAGGGAGGGCCTAGTGGGGGAGCATGCATCGGAGGTTGGACCTACGGATCGGGTAATTACTATATTATAATCAGCGTGTGTATATGTGTGTGAGCGCTATTATGCATTATGCAGTTTTTGCGTGCACTTATTATTTTATGAAAAAAAAATATATATATGTATATATCGAAGCCTTTGCAATTTACTCGCCGCCGAGAGTAGGGCGCATAAAAAAAATAAACAACGAGGAAAAATTCAAAACAAAAGTGGTCTCGTGTCACATGCTCTTTGTTTATATAATATCGGACATAAGGGTAATAATAACCCCATCCGTGCACATTTAAAGAAGCCTGCAGCAGTGTGTAACGTGAACCCCTATATTATATATATATATAATACATAACGTATGTGCATGCTTGCTTCACGTTTCAACGGACAAAAGCCGTGCAGTCAGTACTTGAATTTTCGTTAGCTGCAGTTCGTTTAGTATATATATATATATATGTAAGTACAAAGGTGAGCGCCGTGTGCAGGATCTCTCGAAGGGCACACAATTAGCCGCACTCCTTTATACATCCGGTGTATATATGTACAATAATGCCATATGCATATTTATGAGCTTATTTAATGCAACCACGGTGGTCGTCGTACTGCATCATATAATACATCATGTTTCGAATATACGGGCACATCGCACCACACTTGTTCAGTCCGATTAAATATAGAATAAACATTAAACGTGCGTGTGAACAAGACAGTAGAGCTGTGTATATACCTAATATTTTATGTGCATACGTGTAGGTATATAATGTGTGTATACGGTCACGCGTAATATGTTAGGTTAGGTTAGGATGTACTTGCAGCAGTTGCAGTGTAATATGAAACCTAATTCCAAATGGGTATTGAAGTATAGGTATAGTTTTTCAGTTACAATGTATGATTTATTTATTGTGTCTTGCACTCCCACTTGTGCAGTATATTTAAATATTTTGTAGGTCATTCGAGATTCGACTACGTTTGGTTTTAGGTTTTAATTAAAAATGTTGTTCAATTGACTGTGATAATAAAATATGAAGCCCTAAATCAATTGACATAAATAAATAGTATACCTGGTGAGAGACGTAGGCATTATATTTATCTTATTTACAATAAAAAAAAAAAAAAATACGTAGTGATATCAAAAGTATATATGAATATATTATGCAAAATATAATTAAATAAATGTCTAAATATTAAAAAATATCCTTATTTCTATGTATTATATAAGATTTTTGAGGTTCTAAAACTAGACACTGCTGCTGCAGGATCACGTGTCTTATACGAAATTCGTAGTTAAAGCACGTATGAATTCTTTAAACAAACTTTCAAATAAGGAATTGCAAAGCACATAACCACTCAAAAATGTTTATGTATCCGTGAATATCACTCCGGTACTTTTTGATTTCTATATATATGTATAAAAAACCTTTGATAGAAAAAAATTATTAAAAAAAGTTCGGCATTCAAAAATAAAGTTTGTAATCCCTCTGACATCCTGAGGTGTTTAAATTAATTTTTTTCGAAAAGAAAGTTTTTAAATTGAAATAAATTTTATTTATAAAGGGAAACATAAAAAGGTGTTTTTTAATTACCGTATTTTATAATGTTGCTTTGAAATTAAATTTTTTTGTGGACTGTAAACAATATTTGATAAAAATAAAACAAAATACATAACAAAATATATAATAAAATATATAATATTGCTTAAATATTCGTTTAAAACTGTTTTTGAGAGGAGGATACACGTCGTAATATCCGTTTATACATAATACACGTCTATACGGTCTATATTATATTATAGTCTACCTATATAGGCGTAATTAATCGTATAACAAATTAACTTTTCGAATTGAACCATCGGTACACCAATGGCATACTGCAATGCTGAGGTGAGCTATATAGCAGTGAATCGAATGCCCGGCCACCAACCTCTACTGCAGTATCCGAGCAGACTTTTTAAATTAATTCCTTCCAAATGCACTTATAAGAATTAACCTTCGCCCCTCCTTCTCCCCTCCTAACAATCTACGGTATTAATGTTTACTTCGGTTAGGCATGCACGCACGAATCGATTAATTTATTCGCTGCCGACGGTCTATATACGAGGAATCTGGAGGAAATTAATGACGTACAAGTTTACCGGAAAGTTTATCAATTTAAAATTAATACGATAAAAGCCAATCAGTGTTGCGTGTATTGCCGTACGGTATATACTATGTATTACTGTCTGCACATATATTATGTGAGCCCGGCGACAAGAGTGTTGTAATCTGCAAAAAAAGCGACGCAAAACACAATTTGCATTGATTGCACGTGTATTTTTTAATCAAACGGCACGCCCGACTAAACGAGAGAACTTTTTCACTAACATATTTAGTTTTTTTGTCCTCTAAAATCGTTATAATATATATTTGCAGTTATGACGTCATATTGCTCCGCGTATTATACGTTCATACCGCGGTCGGTCATCGAATTTCAATTAAATATTGTATTGACCGTATTATTAAACGCGTACTTGCACGGCTACACCTGCTATAACATACACATTACACGATTATTATTATATTTTATATAGCATTACCTACTTTAATGACTATTAATATTCAACCGTTGATTTTCAGATTTAAAATTTTAAGTAAAAACTCTAAACGATCGATAACGGTACTCACCACGCTACAATTTTGTCAATAAAAACTGTTTAAAAAAAAAAAAAAAAACAGAAATCACTCATCGTAGCTTGTGATATGTTTTTTGGCATTGTGGACGTGAGACACCCTAAAACTATATTTTAGTTTCAGTTAAACCCGTTTCATAACAGCACACGTGACATCCCGATAAATTTCGTAAAATTGTCTTCGGTGCAGATTTTTTGCACAAGTCGTCCCAGCTCAGTAGTATACCAGCGATTTCACTGCAGTGGTAGCGGGACACCTTATCCGGCCAGTGATCACCGTAGCATACGTTTACTATCCCTCTCAGACACACACACATACAGGTCTCCAGAATTCCACACATAAATATAATATATAATGATGATGCGATTAAAACCGTCGCTGTTCAGTCGCCATGTAAACGTCACTAATTAAACGCGACGTTTATTTATTGAAAATACCGCGCGCGCGTGTGCGCTTAATCGATCGTTTTTCGGCGGCCCGGCTTTCTCGGCGATGATGATAATAATTGTATATTTTTATTTCGTTTCGTATAAAATAAATAAATATAGCATAATAAAGGGTAATAGAGTATATATAAGTACATCAGTAGGTCCACGCCGCGGAAACCGGTCGACGACAGAGGTTCGGACGGTGGCTGTTTTTTTTTTTTAATCACGTAAAGAGCGTTCTAAATGTACATTAAGAAAAAAAAATCAGATATAAAACGTCAGTGCTGTCATTTGCATCCCACGTGATCCGACTGCATTATATAATGGATGCACCACGTTATACATCAGAGTGTGGTACATAATATTATTATTATAATTTTATGTATACGTTTCTCTCTGCAGTTCCCGAGATTTACACACACGCCACGAAGAGTACAACTGATGACTGACAGGCCTCCGCGGTCGGTTGTTTTGTGCAAAGCGATCGTCGAATTCGTATCTTTTAGAAATATTTAATCACAAGTGTAAATATTATTATTTTTTTTTTTTTTGGTTTTTGGTTTTTGTGATTCAATTTTTAACTGTTTTATTGCGTCACTTATTCCGTTGTGCGGAATATAAATATACACACACACACACACACGCGCGCGCGCGCGCACACACACACACACACACACACACACACACATATATATATATACACTATAATATGGACACGGACAACTAGAGAATATTATGCGTATATTACGTCTTATTCAAAAATGTCGACTTCGACTGCAGTTAATACCAAACTTCTCGTGTGCTTCCTATGCTTTTAATAATATCATGTTTGCACATAAAAAAATATATATATTATTAAATTTTCGTGATTTTCGTAATATGGAAATATTTATGGAAAAAAAAACTTAACGAAACGTTGGACGAAAGATATGGTTCTCTTACACATATCCTCTTTAAAGCAGACTTTTGATTTCCCTATGGGAACCCCTTATTTTTCACAAAACTACGCATTGCTATTTCCCACCGTGGTTCACCGCGTTTACTGCGAGCGCGAGTTGAAAATGTTTTTTTTATTATTATTTCAAAAGTTGATGATAAAATAAAAGATTCTGATTTTGGAGATTTAAAATTCATCGATCACCGTAAAAATCGACACGAATAAACACTTCACTATAGTCGATGTTTTGAATATATTTCTCTCCAATAGTGCTCCATTCGACGCCGTCAATGTCCGACTGACGTTTTTAAGTGGGTCCTTCTTTTGCATTTATATATATATATATAAGACCTACCTTCGTTTTCCAACCGATCTATATATATTTGAATATTGCTCTGGGAGAGAAGGTCAACAAAACCTGTAGTCTATATTGGATGGCTGAATATTAGCATAACAATGTCTGATTTAGAATTATTAATGACGTTATAAAGAAGGTAATTTTTACATTTGTGAAGAGTAACAATAACATTCAACGTACTCAGCTTGATCGATGATAT
This sequence comes from Pentalonia nigronervosa, assembly GCA_014851325.1. Taxonomy (NCBI): domain Eukaryota; kingdom Metazoa; phylum Arthropoda; class Insecta; order Hemiptera; family Aphididae; genus Pentalonia; species Pentalonia nigronervosa. The sequence continues at coordinate 170,708 of JACXSJ010000531.1, read as the reverse complement.
TATGAATGCAGATACGTCTTTTATAATATTAATTTTTTTATAATTTTCAATAAAGTTGTATATATAATACATACTTACGAATATATTGAAAAAGAAAGTACAGTTTTCAGAGAGAGGTTGAGGCGAAATCGAAAATTGAAAGTAAAACTCAAACAAAAGAATGAAAACACAATAGAATTTATGAAGGAGCAAACAACGAGTAACGACATTGGGAGAAACGGTGTCAATAGGAAAACAAAAGGCAAAAATATCTTTTATTTTTGTTTTTTTAGCGATACGATATTCCCAAAAGGTGGATAACATATGTATAAGTATAGAATTCGTAATTGACGTTAAGAATCAATAACTAAAATCTATATAATATTAAAATATAATTTTTATACAATTTTGAGAATTTCATTTGAAGTTATAAAATTTTACATCACAATATTATGCATTAGGTTTTTATTTGATATTTTGAAGAAGAATATTGTATAAATTCCAACAACATTTTTGTTTTATTATTACGACTTTATAAGTGTATATATCATGTACATTTTCTTTATTCATTTACATTTTTTTGGATAATTTAGCGATTAGAATCTTTAAAAAGGATTTTTTTTTTGATGAAAGTTAGTTATCCCAATTATGGTTTGACTATTATTATAAAAGCCAAGAAGCTATCATAAATATTGCTTATATTCACGAAAAAGAAATACCTATTTATTCAAATTATTACGTAATGTGCTATTGATTTTTATCCTTAATCACAGAACAATACTCAAAAAATTAAATTGCATAAATAATGAGAATTTAGAATTATAACAATAACGTCTAGAGATAGCTGGTTATTGTTTCTTATATTATTTTTATTAATAGTGTTTTTTAATTCTATTAAATGTTTGAATATTTTTACACTGCGCAATTAACATTTTATACAGTTCATCAAATTCACAATAACCTGTTGATTAATTTAATTGTAGTTATTCGTCGTACTACACGCCTGTAGTTGTGACGTCATGTTATCAAAAGTAAAACTTTAATGCCTAAAAAATAGTTTAATAATATAACGAGCATAAACGATATAGGTATGCGCAACAGGTAATACTCACGACAACTCGTTCCATGTCATTATAATAATATAATATCGAACAGGTACTCGAATGAGGCGATGGTAAGTCGGGGTCGGTGCAAAGAAGGTGTGAAAGTACAATGACATAATATTATGCGCATATTAAGACGTCGGAGATACCTGTACACCGCGGTATATCATCAACCGCTTTCTGAGTAGGCTCTGATTGCAAAAGGTAAATCATCGACATGCTACAATAAATCGCCGCGTGTAGTTGCTGCAGTATTAAAGACAACAATAATTATTATTATTACTGTGTCTATATAGTCATTAGACATACATTTGCGTCGTTATCGAAAAGTTTCCAAACTATATTATGGTCGTACGCACTGCAACTTTGCAGTGCGTACTATAATATATATTAAAATAATTCGTCGGCGAGGGGAGGGCGTATCAATAAGACTCGATTGGATGAAATAATAAAATAAACTACGTCCGCGTGTGGACGCGTAAAATCGTAAATTCTACGATAATATTGTTATTAGGTATACGTATGCGGAAAACGGTCGGGTATGGCGTTTCCCGTTCATAAGCGGTTACGAGAAAATTGTTATGATACGCATATTGCCGTTAAAAAAAACGAACCGACGACGGTCAATATAATAATGTAGCCTATGTGTATATTATGCGTGTATATATGTGTATTGTGTATACACACACATACAAATGGTTCGATAAAACTGTATAAGCAAAAATTATTACCTACCGATCGTAAAAAAATGAAGAAATAACGTTGCGAAAAAAAATAATAAAGTAAGTTATATTTTTATATCTCCGAACAACATACACACACATATTATATAATATGATATATATGCCTACGCTACAGTTATGTAGTTGAGTATCGACGATCGACTGAATTCGATTTTCATTTTAAACGAATGCATTATATTTGTATAGTGTTTGTACAAAGTATTTCTACCTAGTATTTGTGTGCGCACGTACGATGACTTGAATTAAAAAAAAAAGCTATCATCATTTGGTCCTCGTTCGTAAATAACTGTTGTCGTTAAACAGGCATCGAGGAAATTAAAAAGTCAACAACGATTATTATTATTATTCTACGTTTATATTTCGACCCAATTATTCCGATTGCTATCCGGGCGCTGCGTCGTGTATCTGTTTACGTTTGAAAAAAGCTCAAATAATGGGCGGTTGTATACAAAAAAAAAGTATCACCACAAGCGTTTCATAAAAACAGTTGTTCTTATTGGAATTGAAATAATTTTGACTGAAAATATTTGTACCAGAAAAAAACAAGTGATTTTATATTATAGGCAGGTTATTTATGTTATAGACATATAGGTACTCATATATACAAGTTCAAAGTTTATTGTTTAATTATGACGTAAGCCTGTAGCTGTCTCTTTAATTTTGTCTTAATTTTACCTGTTGATATTAAGAGTGGCAAAAAAACAAAACTTTTAATTTCTTAATTTTGAATTTAGATTGACAAAAATAAGATATAACTATCAATATAGTCCGATAAAATAAAATATGTCCAAAATCATTTCAAAAATATTGATTTGAATAAAAGTAATTTCCGGAGAGACGTTTTGGCATTTATATATGTTATATAATATATACGTATAGGTGTATATAGGGGGAAGTCACTCACACATACATACATACTTACATATATAAGATAAAATAACAGTTTATTAGCCAAGAAAATAGTTGTATAGGTGCAATCATCATGGTCATACGATAATAATAAAATATTAAAATACAATTAGTTTGACCCAATTCACCTCTAAGGTGAGGTACCTCATATCAGTGAACTTAAAGTTGTAATAATTTTTACAAGTATATTCATATATTATCTAATGCTAAACATTGGTTATTAAAAAAAAAAAAAACTAGCTAAATTAAGATTTAATAAAACATTATTTACAATATATATATATATATATATATATATATATATATATATATATAAATCTAATAAATCAATACCATATTTGAAAATTTTTCTTTTACATCATTGATTATATTTTAGCATAGGTACCTTGCTTTTAAATGTATACTTACACTCATACACACCACAAATATTGTACACATTGTTAATTCACATAGTATTGGGCGGTAGAAGAATCCCGAGCACGCAAACTATCGGAAAAACTGTCAGATTTATCTACATATATTATAGGTACGGGCTATAAGCCAATTAAAAATAATACGTGCGTGATCGTTTATAAATGTCTATGGGAAGACGCGGATATTCTTACACATGGAAAAAACACAGACGAAAAAACTGTATTATTACGAATTATTTTATCGCCTATTATTTACTCTTAATCCTGGTGACTAAACATTGATTGGTCGATTCAAAAACTTTAAACAACCGCAATTGTGTTACTAACATACCAACTGTATTAAGTAGTATATAATTCAGTGGAGAGTTTGACTGTTCTTGGAAATCCCGAAACCAATATTGATAGTCAATATTATATATTTCACATAATAGTAGTAGCCATTATAATAATATAGCCCAGTAAATTATCATTAAATTTCTTTTGAAAAGTTTCGTCGCTTCATAAAATATTATTCAAAGCCGATAGACGTACGTATAATGACGGTTATAAAAACCAAGTTCAGAGTTTTCCAGAACTCGTGTGCATAAATAGTTTGTATTAAAACGCATAGTTTTTTTTTTTACCTTTCAATGTCTATCTGTAGCTTATAGTATTATAATATGTAATAAGTTTATGAGTCGATAAATATTTGTATACATTTTTCCCTTACTTTAGAAGACCAGAAAGAGAGTAAGTTTTCTCGTGCGTACATATTTATTATATATTATATCTCGACGTCGATATAAAAACAAGTCGATGTATTTACTAACAAACATACATTAATTTTAAGCGCTTAAAAATATTATTTCAATATCAACGAGTTTGTTTAACATACGTGATGGTTAAAAAAAAGTGTATTTAATTTATTATATATAGATAGGTAGATAGTTACGAATAATTTATAAGTAATTAAAATGATTTTATTTACAATTATTTGTTTGGTGTAAAATTATAAAACACAGTTTTTATAACAATGAATGAGTACCTACCTATAATATCGGTCATTATAATTCATTCTACATTATTTTATAATAATACGTTTACATACGTAATATATCACGTTTCTGTCAAAAAATTGTCTACACAAATATTTTTCTAGAGTTAAAGAGCGTAATCCAGTGGTTGTTACATGATTAGTTTAAGCCATTTTTGAATGTTTATATATAGGTATACGTAACGTGGTATACGTACGATCGTTGGGTTCATGAATGATACAAAATATGCAAAAACACAATGACGAGTCACGCAGAAAACAAAACACTGCAGCTGTGTTAGTATATGTGAACATTTTCAAGTCGTGTATCAATAATGTATATACCTTATGAGTTATGATTATTGGTCATCGTTGGCCTAGATAGTAAGGTGAAGAAAACTTCTGTACATCGAATCATCGCCAGATGTGAAATACCTATTTACATATACCGACACTTGCACATTTATAACAGACTTGACCTCTATAATTGCTTATTACTACTTGTTTTTTAAAAAAAAAGTATTCAAAAGATAAAAGTAATTTCAAATTTTTGTATAGGTACTAGAATTTGGAACAATAATATAATAAAAAATATTTTCAGGGTTCATTAAATACGTGATGTACTCGCTATGATGTTTTTTTTTCAAGAAATGTAGTTTCTCTACATAGCTGTTGTTCGTATAAGATTGAATTAAAGTTACAATTTTTAAAGTCAAATTTATAATTATTTACGTATGCATTTGCAATATTTGCATATTTTTTTTTCAGTATTTGTAATCTCGTTAATTTTTATAATAAATCTCTTTATACTGTTCTTGGGTATTATTTATTTAAGTTTAAAACCGGTTTTTAGTAACAGTTTTTAAATTTTTTAAACGTTACGAAAAAATAACAAAATAAAATTTATTTGAAAATTTGTTCATTTGTGCTTTGAAAAAACCTTTTTAATTAAATAATATTCTATACTAAAATCATAATAAATTGATTGTATTGTACATTTAAGTTGTTTAAATTCAGCATATTATACGCATGAAAGCAAAAGGGTATCATACATATTAGTATTATATATTACTCGATATATAATTATACTGTTTTAATTTGATGATTTTTTATTTTATTTCAAAAGACTATTTACTCCGCAGTCGATAAAAGTTCAAAACTTTAAAATGTATTCTATAAAATACACGCGCAGATTATTAATTAACTGGTATTGATATTTCTCAGTGATGGAATAATTAATTCGATTGATAATATAACACGAAATTTTAAAAATTATAAATGCAACTCCATAATAGCCAAAACTGATTTCAAATCGTTTTCCCGTCGCTTATACTGTCTAATGCAATTGACGTACGAAAATTCATTATATTCAAAGCTTGATTCAAAATCAATACTTTGTGTTATTAATATATGACTCTCGTTAGGATACTTCCGAAAACAATTATTATTAATTTGATAAAACACAATAATATACGTACCTATTGTGGATAATATTCGTTTTTCACTAAACTAAGCAAGCAATTTTCAAATTATAATAACTTGGCGGCAATACACTATACTATATATTATTAATAATGTACGAATAAACGCGTATAAATATTTTTCGCATTTCACGTTAATAATATAATTCAGTTATAATTTCAATAAACGTCAATGCGGGATTATCATCGCAAGGTATCGAATTCATAATCATTTGTATTAATCACGTGTATAATATAATAAATATACGTGACCAATAACCATAATATGGGTTAAACTACCATTAAAAAGATTATTATTAGATATTATAATTGTGAACACCCGCGACTGATATCTGACAGATAACGATATTTTAATTCTTAATAAATATATTGTATATCATTTGTGTATTTTAGGTGTATAATAATTTAGTACCTATATTATAATATATAATCAACGGGTTTACCATAACTGTTAGCTGTTTATTGTATCCTAAGGTAGAAATATAATATATGTGTGTCATATCTCTGTAGAGCTATACTTTTTAAATACCATATATACCTATTCATTGTTATTAGCGAATGTGGCTGAGATAAATCGAATATATTTAATTACAAAGCTCCAGAAAACAAAAGTGCATTTTTGACTAAAAGAATCATTATGGGTAATATAATTTCACGAAATTAACTGCAAATAGGTATTATTAGAATCATATACTACGGGGAATGTGGAAAATCTCATTATTATAATTTTTTTATTAATATAAATTTTTATTTGTCGAATACCAGTTTTGAATGCGATTACTTATACGAAGTTAACTCCGTTAAATTTGTAGTATAAACTATTCGTTTGTCTTTTCGATTTTGATAAAACTGCTGTTGGGTCGGCAGAACATCAAACAAAGTATCGAAATTCAAAAACGATTCACTGTAATTTTAGTGGCAAGACTCAAGAGTGACGTGGCTTAAAAAAATTGAAAGACGAATAACTAATTAGGCTCTGCCGGTGGATGATTTTTGAGCCGGTAACTGGCCATAAATAAAATAATGTAAAAAAACCGACCTGTCACGTTTGTGCAATTTATTTTTTTGGCAAAATATTATACTGACATCTACTGTACAGTATTAATCGAAAATCTTATACTTATCAGACTGAACGATTGCCCTGTTGAACTCTATGATATTATTGTCAAATCTGATTTTACGCGAAAATTGCTGAAAACGTTGCTTTTTGTTTTGTTGTCTCGCTGAAGGCAGTAATCAGTTGAACAGTCCGTATTTCGTCCACGTGGACCCCCCCATAAATCTTGCACACAATATGTATCGCCTGGCGTATTATGACTATCATACAGGAAACATCTGTTTTTCATTATATTAGATATAAGGTATATAGATATAAGATATAAGGTATAATATCAACGGAGAAGGAGCAAAACGTGCGACGCCGCGGCATGACGTGCAGGACACTATTTAACATGACGATAAATCTTCGCGCGAAAAGGATTGGGTGAAATACGTTACTCTCCGTCCCTCCCTCTCCGCCTCACTCGCATCGATCTCTCTCTCGCTCTCCGTCTCTGGTTTTTTTTCCGACCAACTCAGGTCGATAAATCACGATTGTGTTTTGAACGCCGATGTGGTGACCAGGAGGCATAAACGCCGCTGACACAGAAACAAAAGTCGCTCAGAAATTAATATAATAATAGATAGGTGCGCGTACCTAGGGGTTTTTTTTCAAACCGAATAAAAACTGTAGCCAGTTTGTAAAAAAAAAAAAGATTCCACGGTAAAAAATAATTTTGTAAATACCTGCTCTATACAAATTACAATATATAACTATATAATATAATCACGACTACTTTTATCATATGATGTAATATATTAAATGAATAATAGCTATAGATAAGTATAAACATAAATTAGTTAGTGTATCTCACAAAATGATACCATTTCACAATAATATTATAATTAGAGTTTAAAATTCAAAATGTTATACGATAAAAACAATCTACATAATACTAAAAAAATTACGATAAAATAAAATATTTAACAAATAACACTATACCTATAAGGTAATATTAATTCGAACAAAAAACTCGAGTAGTAGCACCTACCTAGTGTAGAAACGACTATTTAGGGGTTTTGGCTTATAAAAAAAAAAAAACGAATAACTTATGATTCGATAAAAATCTGGTTTGCCATATATAAATCTATCGAATAAGTTAATAATTACCTATTATTTCCCATCGGAAGTTTTTTATCGATTGATTTATAGGAGCGACATAAAACCAAGTTTCTAAAGTATTTTATAGTCATTATCGGAATATATAATATATAGGTTGCCCGTATCCATTGACGTATCAGTTTATACACACATAAATGCACGTACAATCGTTACACGCATAATATATTGTATAATATTATATGGAAGATCGTTAAAATTTTCTGATGAAAGAAACCTTACTCAATTGAACGGCGTACCGAAACTCGTAGTTTACATCAAAGCTGAATAGTTCTGCGAAGTTATACACCATAATATTATAATAAGTCTCCTTTTGTTTACGTGTGTTTTATATAATTTACTGCGAACAAAGCCAAAAAAACCGTAAGATGTCCCTCGATGGGATCGAGTCACGTAGAGACCGATATAAAATTTCACGTCATAATAAATTATTATAATATACAATGACAAGTATAGCCAGAAACAACCGAGCACCAAAAACGATGACTACTATCGTAAATACTGTGAGTTATATAAAATCAGAACGATGTGTGTACCACAACTGAGGGTTTGACTTCGATACAAATTCAACGATACTTAAATGATAGAGATTAAAGATGATATAGCGTGATATTATGCAACTATATATTGTTTTTTTTTTAAGTTTTGATAAGAATACTTTCAACTTTTTCGATTAAATTTGTATACGTGATGGTTTCGCCGTTTCTAGATAAAAACTTTTAACAGTTACTAGCACACTCGAACAATTTCAACATGATTGGGCGTCACTATAATATACAAAAGTGTTATAGGTAGTACTCTCGTATACGAGGGCCACAAAAATTCGAAACAATCGAACGAGACTATACTGTTAATACAATGAAACACTATATAAGCGCAACTAAACCTCTAAAAGTGGGTTGTAAAATTTTTAAATGCCTCATAGAGAGCCGCGAGGGCTCCCTTATTACTAAACTATACAACTACTTACTAAACTAACTTATGAGTCACAAACGTACAATAATCAATATTAAAAAAAATTTATGCACATTTTAACACACTTCATGATGACCAAAATAATTTAAAATTTTTTTCAAAAAATATTTCATAATTAAAAATATAAAATTGATGATATATCACTAAAATAATAACAGTTCAACCTAAAACAAAACAACGGGTGCTAGATTTAAGCTCGGGAGTGCTAAAAACTCATTTGCACTCCCCCCTCCCCATCACTAGTTGCGCCAATGCGGAACACGAGTAATCACACAATGCAGTGCAGTCACATCGTACTATATTATCATTGAGTATGATATATACATACAAATACATACATATGTATATGTATATATATATATTATGTATATGCTCGGCAGTTTACGTATTAACACCCCCTTTGCCATCACAACGACAACCTACACGTTGACATTTACAGGAGGATTCTCCAAACATGCTCGCCTTCACTTTTAGCTTTGATAATAAATTTATTCAAATTCTGATTTTTGAGATTTTTAAATATACTCAAAGCTCATTTTTTAAAATTCTTGGATTTTTTGGTACTATTCAAGGAGTGTTCTGTGGCGATCCAGACTTTTGTTTTCTAAATAGGACAACCTTAGTTTTTATTTAAAATTTTTTAGTGTATATTTTTTTTAAAAATTCTTATGTAGGTACCTAATTTAAAATTTAAACGATTAATTTCTTAGTTTTTAAAATATTTATACTAAGAATAATATTCCTTAAAAATGGTTTTACAAAAATACAAAATATATGTAATATTAGATTAAGTATTTATCATACTTGGACCATTTTTAAAAATTATTAATATTGATAAATAATATTAATTACTAATATTGTCCAAATCACTATAGTCCCCAAATCTCCCAAACCAATTGTCAGGATATATCAATCTTTATACACAAAATGAAATAATTTGAAAACCACTAGTTTGAATTTTAAATCAGGTACATCAACATTTTCAGAAAGCCGCTAAACAATTTACAGTAAAAAGGAGAGTTCTCGTTTGAAAGACAGACGTTTGTTTTTCTACAAGATACTCCTTAAGTAGTACAAAAAAATCTCATTGATTTAAAAATATATTTTTTAAGTATATTTAAAATTCCAAAAATCAGATTTTGAATAAATTTGTTATTGAAGAAAAAAGGGGTGCATATGCTCGGTAAATCACTCTGTATATTACCTATATATAATATTCAGTCTACAGTCGATAGTGTTTCGGTGTGTTTAGGTAGGTACTTGTAATTGTAAATGTATATGATAGTGGCTGCAACAAATACCTATCTAGAAAATACGGTGGACGTGGACCGTAGTGTCATCATCAATCCGTCCCTCAGTACAGGACCGCAATTAGTTACACGCGACTCGACCTTAATACGCAGTACATTATCCCGCCGTATCACCAAATCCCGAATCCTCCGTGTCAAAATATATAATGTGACATGCACTATAATGTACAATGTATAACATAATAATATATTATATAAGACATGCAGCATCCGGAAATGGTCTATCTATAGCGTGGATAGATCACCAAATGGCGAATTGCGTGCTACTTGCGGCACGTGGACAAACTTTATCCAACTCGTAAACGGAAAATTTAATTTTTTTGATGTGCAAATTAAATGAGGTTTTCATTATTTTTAATTTAATTTTTTTTTCGCATTTACTTTCTTTGGATAAAATGTGAGCATACAGTTATAGTGACCCCCGAAAATTTTCTAAATTCCTAAAGAGGTCCTCCGAAAATATCAATTGGTGATCCCAGATCTATAGTAACTATATTTTTCAGTTAAAGCTTATACGCCATATACATTGCATTGGTAATTAAAACTATGCACGATGATGGATTAGGACTTAGGAATGACATATAAGAGGGGCGGTTTAGTAAGTTCCCTGCATATGAAACACGACAGGTTAGTGGTTGCATATTATGTAAGTCACCTCACGAAAATAAAACAATCGTACGCGTAAGTTCCCACACGAAAAAAAATTTGTAAACTTGAACTCAAAATTTGTCTGTTTTTGTGTTATGTATAAAAATTTTTAATTGAATCCATAGGTAAGGTTATTATAATTATATTATAAACGTATAATGATATGTGGACTACACACACACACACACACACACACACACACACATATATATATATATATATATATATATAGGAATTATATAGATTAGATTCAATTAAAAGTCGGATAAAATTGTTTTTAAGGAATAGAAAAAGAAACAAGTTTTAACTACACTAAATACGTCTAAGTTGTAAGTCCTAAGTATGAATTAAATGGGAAGGAAATTTATATTCGTTATATTATTTTTTCGTGTATGAACTTTTATTCGTCCCCTATAAAATTGTCCTCACGGCTTCACCCATCAAAAATATGTAAATTAATCCTCTTATTCATCTTTCAGTTAAACAACTTATTTTTAGTTACGTATCGGCCGTATACGCAATTTCTGTAAATCTCCACTCCTACACCGCAATACAATTAAAAAGGAGTATAAGTACTACAAAAGTCGATAGTAATCAAATAGATGAAAGCACAAACAAAAATCAAATCATAAATACCATTATATGGGCTCTAGCTAAATTAATTATTTTATAATGAGACGTGATTGCGGCGAAAAAATAAATAATTCCTTGGAATTCTTTGGTGTTTGCATTGTATTATGAAATTAAACACATGGTAGCCTAAGGCTTAAAGTAGTATACCTATATGCCTCAGCGTTAACGGATTTCGAGGTCATCGAAATGAGAAATTTGTCATTTTTATAAATGTCCTTCAGCTGATTAGACTACACTGGGATTACAACATCACATTATGACAAGAGTCGCTGTCAAACTATAAATAAAATGAACATTTTTACAAGATTCATGTTCGGATTCTTGACACTAAAATATAATTAACGTAGACAAATAAATCGTTATAAAAAAAAATTGTCAGCAGATTGTATCTGTGTAACACTGACATTAAATTCTCATGTCAAACGGCAATAAATGTTTAATGAATCAAAGCAGAAACCATTTCGGTACTTATTACTTTAAATTAAACAATTAAATAAAAATATAGTAATAATAAGTATTTAAATTTTATTTTACTTAGTTTCGAATTTATACGAATGTATAAGTTTTAAACCCAACAACTGTATAACTATAACAATAACTGTAACTGTAACTATATAAATAATAAGTATACGTAGAATATTTATTTTTATTACAATTTTCTTGTCCATCAAAAATGAAAAATAACTCATTACAATATACATTATAGGTATAAGTAGTGGAAAAATGAAAATAAAACCTAGTTATTTTCCCGTCAAAACGCGCGGAAATGAGAAGATGTATTTATATACCCGCACGTAATCGTATTTAATAATAATATCTACACACCGCAGACGCGTTGTAAAAGAAAAATATAATTTAACTCGTTTCGTCCTTTCCGGTTAACCGCTGTCGTAATATTTATCATCGCGCCCGCAGTATAAGTCGTTTCTCTCCCCGTACACTCACCTAACCTGCAGCAGCAGCAATAGCAGGTATATTATACACACACACACACACACACACACAGGGTGAGTTCTTGCGTTAGTCTATTATTGAAGAAAACGGGGAAACGTACGGTGCCTAGTCCATCCTGTATACACATTATACAGATATAATATTATTAAATTTATTGTCTTCTTTCTTTGCGCACAGTCGTCGACGACCCAAAGTGATAAGTGTGATAGGTACTAAAGCGAGTCCCGGAAAAACGCGCAAGCGCGCACCCGCACATTTGCAAATACGTTGAGTTGGTGACGGGGGGGGGGGGGTGTCGAATTGAGGCCTACTACATAAATACCACCGATTCCACCGCTATACGGCATCACCCCACGCCTGGCCGCTCCCGCCGTCTGATTTAACGAAAACTCCAATTAAACAACACCTACCCCGGAGTACACCCCCAGCACGAGATACATACTCGCGCGTATAATTACCATTCGACGATGCCTAAGCCCCGATAACGAAAGTCCCATAAGCTATTCGCGAGCACGTCGTGATGGTCCTATATAATATATACTTGACTTTGCCGCAGCGGCTTCACGGGTGCGTTACGTTTCCAGTCCAATGGTTATATATGTGGTGCGGGGGTGTTAGTGACTCCACATGCGTATAGAATACGAGGTATGCGGGCCACCGCGTTGTTTTTCGTTTTCCCATATAAGGTGCAGGTGACCCACCGTGCAGATTATATACAACAGATGTATATTCTTATATCTACATAATAAAAGTAAGTGTGTGTGTGTTTTCTAAACTTTGGGGCTTAAAGCGTTCCCGCCCATGTACGAGGGATAACGCTGAACAGTGTTTACGGTGCCCGATTAAAGCCCGTCCGCGGCTTGCACTTGACTTAGCGGCCGCCGTCGCCGCAGTACGTATTTAAACTGTACCGCAAAGCTAACACGCCGTTTGATCATTGTAGAAATAACGTTTTCGTCAAACGTGTATTGCACAAAATATAATTTGACACCAAAACGAAACCGATCGCGGACAAGGTCGGGATATCAACTTCGCGCGTACGTGTGTACTCGTCCTACGGTTACCCATAATATATGTACGCGCCATCCTCCTCGCCACCTCCCCGACCGCGAGGGATGAGGATGGATGGCGTAGGCTTCCTGTCTAATACAACTTGCATAATATATTGTACAATGTACATATTGCGCGCGGTCGGTCTCGTTATTATGAGTAACCCACCAACCCTTTTGAGTTTACAACGCACGTGTGATATACGTATTACCTATATAGTATCATCTACGCGCAGAAGCGTGTAATGTGTTTTATTTAAACTCGCGTCGTGAAAAAATAACTATTTTTTTTTTTTTAATTCGACGTATAAAGTATAGTAAAGGAAAACCGCCTAACAGGCTTCCTGAAACTCCACGCCACACTATCGCCCATATAAACGGGCAACAGCTACATTATATAATACCTACCCATTTTATACACACCAATTAAATAATCATTATTCCGATCGATTTTGACGGAAACCTACAACGAAATAAGAATAAAAGAAGGCTAATGAAAATCTTGACATGCAGGTACCTGATTAACGATTTCTGCCAATAAAATTTTCTATGACATATTTTAAGTTTAGACAGTATAAATTTTAATTTTTTATATAATAAATTACCCATATTTCTTATAGTTTGACACACTGAAATTATCTTAGATGGGAGTCTATAATTTTGAAGTCATATTAGACATTTAGACATCGGTAATTGCGTCCACCTTATTTCCCATAATAAATTAAATATTTTTAAACAAAAATTATTGTAACTAAGAACATAAATAATAAATATAGTATTTATTTTATATAACATTCTGATAAAACTAACATGAAACTATATTAATATACAATACATCTCCTTGGAGTAAAACTAAAGTGTCTAAGTTACTCATATTGAAAAAAACCTTACTGTAGTACTATATTACGTATAATAACAAAACCTAATTATTTTGATCTTCGTTTTAATGTCCGATTACAACAGCTCATAATATTATATTTAACGAAATTATAACAACATAGGTGTACAATCGGTTTGACGACAAATTAAAATAATTATAGTCATCGGAACTTTCTTATTTTCGATTTACCATCCTTATTCATATCTTCTACAACTATGTAGGTACCTATACAAAATGTTTCTAGTAGTCAAAAACGATAGTCTCTCAAAAATGAACCGTTCGTGATTTATGTCAACTAAACCGATTGACAATAAGTAAGTATTAATTTCCTCGAGCTATTTAAAGAGTAAATTTATCGAAAAACAATTATTACTTATAAAATTGTGTTTAGATTATGATAGGAACTTGAAAAAAAAATTTGTTTATTTGGAAATGACGTCTAATTGTTGAATTTATTTTACGGTTAATTAATATTTTATCTGTTACTGTGTATTTACGTGATACACGTAAGTACGTATGATATCAAAACATACAGGAGATTTAATTAAGTAGATATTTTTAATTATTCGTTGTCGGCATCAACATCATACGCGCAGTCGTTATATAAAACGAATTGAGAATTTGATTTAAAAATATATCTAGCAAAAATAATATTGACCTTTCGTTTTCATTGTAAGGACGACCGGATCGTCACGAAATTAGAACAAAATCAACGGTTTAAACTTTTCAAGGTATACAATTATTTATTTTAACAGCCGAGGGCTATTTTTTTCAATATCACCTTGTGCGTCTTTCACTAAGGTAGTTATAGGTACCGAATAACCGTGAAAATTCAACCAATATATTTTGATCGCAACCGTAACGATTTTTGTATTATGATTTAAATGTTGAAATAGTTGAAATTTCTACAGCTACTTTTATACTGCAGTCCAACCCTAAATATTACGGCGGGATTTTTTATACCTATGTTATATTATATTATATTATATTATGTTCCTTTGTTTTTTTTTTTTTTTGAAAAATTCAAAATAGCCATTTGTAAATTTAATTTTAAGGACAATTTTAATGGTAAAATCGTTTATTTAAGTCAAATAGTTCGTTTTTTATAATATCAATATTTTTTTGGATTAAATTAATTTGAAATGTAATAGCTTTTTTAAAAATATTATTTTTGGGAATATTCAGACGTGAGTAAATCCTAAATTATCTATTATTCATATAATTTCCATAATTTTTTTTCATACGTTAAACTTTTATTAATTTTTCATTTTTATATATCAGATATTTCTCTGTATAATATAGTGTTATATTATAGAATTATACAATGACATATCGATGCCGATTGAAGATAATCACAATTATTATGCACAGCGCGAACCCATTGTAGCAGGACATATACTGCCAAGACAGCAGTTGGTTATAAACGCTATGCAGCTACACTGCTACAGTAAATTCGTGGTAAAACGAACTTCGAGAGAACGAGAAAAAAAGTTCGTTATATTAAGAGTATTGGTTACGTCGAAATTGGTTATGTCAAGACCGCGTAATCCGATAAAATTCGTTATAACGAGAATTGAGGAAAAACGCATTAATCGACACACTACAGATTGATGATATTCGATTTAGTTTTACTATATTTTTAATATAATATATTGCCTATTCTCCTAGGTATTTTTTATTTTTAATTATATTTCATGTGGTTTTTAATTATATTATATGCAATCGCATAAATATATTTTATGAATATTGAAAACAATATTTAGTATACCTACTTACCTATTATTATTAAATAATAAGATATAAATAAGTACAAAAATGAATGATTATATTAAACTTATTTAAACCACGAGAATACATTATGGTGAAAAGAGTGTTATATAATTAATGACTTTATTGACTAATAAATAATAACAATTATTCATAGAACTGTTGAAAATTTGGAATATTTATAGCATACCTTAATCGTTGAATATTTAGCGTTTGTTGGTAAGGAGAGAAGGGCTGTGCTATTTTTCCGGGAATTTTTTTCCTAGATTCGGACGAGTATGCGAAAGATGTGTATTTAGCTGGACAACGGTATAGTACTCGTATATGATGGTAAATGGACGGGGTGGGCTGCAAATAGATAGCGTGTTGATGGCAGTCGACGGTGTGCACATTATATTATGGTCATTGGTCATGGCGTCCCGGAGGTTCAACAAGGACGCAAACTACAACGTTATAACATTATTATACTACACGACCGTGCAGACAATAAATATGTATCGGTATGTACAAAAACACATTAAAACCCATCCCGCTAATTGTGCAACGCGTTGCTTAAAAACACAATTACTCGGCGGTAGTAGCTGGCCATAGTAGGGGGGTTGTATATTATTATTATTATTATTATTATACACATCGCAGTGTAACTCTGCAAGCACACAATAACAGAGGTACACACGTTCGACACGTTGCACACAATAGCGTGACTGCGTGAGCACACCTGTTATTCGCAGGATTTCCAATCGGTCATATCGCGGGGGTGTTTGTTTTCACTCCAATGCACACACGCCAAATCGTATCGTATATTTTGGCTACACCGTCGACTTGATTATTTTCCGATCGTCAAATCGCATATGTTCTCAAACTACAGAAACATGGGCGAAAATCTGTTAACATTTCAGGGAAGGCCAACATTTTAAAAATCAATGCGAGTGGGAGGGCTTCAGTCTCTTACAACTAAAAAGCTGACTGTTTTGGAGGGCTTGTAGGATATCCGGGAAGCTAAGAAAAATAATGTTGTTTTTTAGTGACATAAAATTATGTGAAAAAAATAAAAATAACGAATGTTAGAAATCCAAACTATTAACGGTGTAAGAAGCTTCATCACGAAGGCAATATGATTAACAGATTCTTAATTATTAATAATTATTAAATTATTATTTTTCACGCGAAATATTTATTGGACGGTGCGGAAAATTGAGTAATTTGACAATTTTAACCGGTCTTGTTATTATGTCGTTGTAAACAATTTATACTGCAATTACATTATATATTTATATACATCTTTACATCACTTATGTTTCATATTCACTTGGGATATTGCTATAGTATATTATTATCATTATACAATATAAAGGATTCTAACTATTTTGTCAAAGCCGAATATCTGACGACAACGTGTACAGCCGTCTAGATGTCTTATATCGTCAAGAGAATTGTGAGAATTCTAAAATTGTTGTTCCGCGGATAGAATATCCATCTTGCCCATATTATTCGTTAGATTATAATGTTTTATTACTGTCCTCGCATTGTGCAGTTATAGTTATCGAATGATGAAAGACAACAGAAATAGCTACGGAGGAAGAGCTAATTGCACAGAACACAATGCCCGTTGTCCCGTTTATATTCTGTCTACTATACATAGTACATACTTATATATATATATATATACCTACTCAATATTATGGTTAGGTGCAACGCCAATGCCATCGCGGCTTTGACCACGGTATAACAACGGTGTACCTACCTTCTTACCTATCACTGCAGCAGGAAATGATATTGAAACATTGATTTTCGGCGGATAATAATTACGTATGCAGACCGAGTATTGCATTCAAATCCTGAAGTGACAATTGACATGCACGAAGACTGATGATTTCGGAATGGACGGGCAAGTATTTATGATGTGAAAACGGTGACTGTATATTATTATTATGAAAGTAATATATATAATAATAAGGAGGCGGCCGAAACCGTATATAGTACGTAGGTACAGCACGAATGTCTGTACGACGGAAATGAAATCGAAACCCAAATGCGCGAGTTTATTATACTATGCATGCATGTAATACGTGTAGTAATGAGGGTCGTTAAATTTGTATTATTTAGGATTTTTCGTCAAAAAACTGTGCTACGTATCGTGTGTTCGACAGTCTGTACAGGGTTTGACAAAGGAAACCAAATATTTTGCTTTGCTGCACCGATCAGGTAGAGGTATATTATTTTATTGTCTTTCAAAACACCAAAATTTACTCGAGTAAAAAACGACGAAAATTGTTTAAACCGTTCGTATTTTCTAGTCACCGCAAACCTAAATATTTTCTTTTACGTTCCAAATGGTTTTGCATAAATAAATAAGGCACGTACATTAAATAAATTACGATACGTTTTTCTTTTCACAAGAGTAAATCTCATCGTTTTTTTATAGACATTAAAATATTCGTTTTGTTAAATATTATTTAATGGTTTATTAAATATTCAATTGTAGATTTATTATAAAGTATCTTATATCACAGTATTCAAAATACCTACGTGTATACAAAACAAAAACCGTGATCAGTAAAGTTATATAAAAAAAATTGTAATGTTTAGTAAAAATCTAAGTATAATATTGTAGTTTATTAAACAATGTAATTTTTTAGTTTCCCAATATTGATGTATGTTTAATTTTTATTCAATGTCTATTATTTCAATAATTTTGTTATTAATATATTTTTTTCAAAATATTAAAAATATTACAACGATATAAAATGTTATATATATATATATATTAAAATAAATTTCGATATTACAATAAACATGGCCATAGTACCTATGTCTAAATTATAAAAAAAAAACTAACTAACTTGTACTTTAAACATAAAAATGTACTTTAATTTTTAATTCATATGGATTTATAGCATAAAAATCATTTACGGATTTAAAATAAGTAAACTTTTAAAAGTCTGATCATGTAGAGTAGTCAATTAGTAGAAAATAAATTAAAATCTAAACAAAAACTAATAAAAATAAAATATAATAAACTACTCTGAAAGAAATAATATGTTTCCACATCTACTACCTCGTATACTTGAATGAATACAATTTAATTACCAAAATATGAAAATTAATTTCTATAATAGCACTTTACCACCTTAACTATCTAAGAATATGCTCCAACCCCTGTGGATGATGAATATACCTATACAGTAACTCTTGCTTACTGCGAGAGACGATTAAAAGGAGGTAGTAATGGGCAGCAGTAACCGTTACTATTAAGTATTAATCAGTGGCAATAACTGTAGTAGAACTAATGGTATTGAAAGGGTTTGATGGTTACAGCATGAGGATTTTTAAAGTACTGGATCATGCAGAATTTCAGAGGGTGTAGAAAGCAAGAGGAAACTACTTAATTATATTTCCTTGGAATAGTGACATGATGAATATAAGACATAAATAGGACATTTAAGTTTAGAATCAATCTTGATTGAAAAAAACCGGGTAAGTCACTCTGCAGTATAGTTGATATTGTGTGTACCTCATCATTGAGTAAGACTGTAATGAACAATATGTTAAATTTGAATTCAATGAATGCCAAACCATTGCATAAGAAATTCGATTTTAAATGGAGATGGTGTGCTTTTATTTAGGAATTTTTATAATTTATTTATATTGCTATATTAGTAGTATGGTATATGTTAAACCAATTTTTGCAAAATTATATTAATGTAATTTAACTAATAGGTTCGTGGTATAAATAGTTTAAAAAGTGTCTAAATATTATTAAAATCTCGTTGTATACAGAAAATCATCATATATGTAATGTTGAAAAGTTCCTACAATTATTATATTTTTCTAATTATAGCAAAATAACTAAAACTGTTATTTTTGGTTAAATATCTAATATAAAAATTTCAATTTCAAATGACTATAAAAACAAATTGTGCAGTGTATGTATTTTCTATATTTTTACAATAATGTAAAATGTACAAATTAATTAATAACCTTGTTTTAAATATTCACGTTGTAGCTATTAGAATTGAAAATTTTATAAAATTTGCAAATTTCCATAATGTTGAGGAATTTGATCTAAATCTAAATTTCATACACATATAAAAAAAATTGTGCCTATATATTTTATATACATATATTCTATATTTTTAAATTTTTGTAACCACAATTTATGAAAAATCCTGTTTTAAATGTTAAAACATTTTAACAATACAATTAACAATATTTAGGGGAAAAAATAGCTCAGTCTAAATATTTTGAACATTTCATCGTGTGTATAAAATTATAATTTAATTAATAGCAAAATATTTTAATTTCACGATTAATATTTTTTGATTATAACAAAATCGTCTGAGGAGGGCAATTGTTATTTTACAAATATCTATGTCTTTGTAACATTTAAACTTTAAACAATTGAACGTTTAAAAAAAATATTTGTGGTTTTACGCTTGATTTAAATTTAAATAAGAAAAAATTTGAAGTATATTCTATTATATTTTCAAGCCTTAGAAATGAAATTTAAAAATTATATGAACTATTAACTGTAAAATAATTTAAACATTTTCGTGATTTTTATGAATTATGTTAGAATTTGAATTTTAAAATGCTTATAAAAATTTGTTATGAGTTATGAGTATATGATTTGTTCTTTATAACTTTTAATTGCTGTCATAACAACTTTATAATTTTTAAGATTTTTTATAAAAATGTTATCATACATAAATTGAAAAAAAATTTCTATAAATAATAAAACAAAAGAGCTAAAACATTTTGAAAATTATATCATATCTAAAAACTGCTAATATAAATATTTGGTGAAGTTTTAAGTCTATATAATTATTCATTTTTGAATTATAAAAAAAAACCCGATTTTTTCAAAAATATTTTGAAAAAACAGATGTGTTACACTATATTACCTAATCCATTCAATTTCTAAGTTATTTAATTTTAATAATATAATATATTAAAATGTATCAAAATAATTTTTGTTTTTATGGCTATTATATTATTAGTTTATAATTATTTTAAATATTATCAAAGAATAGTTTTTCTAATAGAAAAATTATTAATTTATTTACCTTTTTATTTGAAATTTCTGGAGATTTCGGATACGAAGAAATACGAATATTCTTAAAGGACGGATTGCACGAATTTACGAGTATACAACCGCGTCAGAACGAGTACTACTGTCTACTGGCCATGTGTTGTCTCCAACGTTGTTGTCGGTCAGAACTCTAAAAAACACCGCTGCGCTTGTATCGATAGTGGCAACTATAGAAACCAACAATCGATCGATGTTTACGTAATAGCACGATGTTGCTCATCGAAATAACTTATTATCAGTATTTTAACGTAGTTTATAAAAATGATTAAATTCATCAATAGCTGTAAAAAATAAAAAATAAAACGATTATTTTCAATACATTTAAAATATTGATTTAGGTAGGTAGGTACTGATTTTGAATTTATGGCTTTAAATAATGAAATCTGACATTATTATCAGTTTTTTTACAAAAGCATCTAACAATTTGGTAGTAGAGGCGAAATGGCATTTATTGTTGAATAGGATAGTTTTTACTAACATTCAATTTGATCTTATTATAATATTATTTTTGATCTCTAAAATAAAAAAATGAACTTTGGTACCTATACCTATAAATAGTATAGTCTAGACATATTATAGTTCATTATTGTGAAATATATGTTCTGTCAGATACTATCGGATAGACAATGATCAAAAGGCGAATCTGAAGACGTTGACAAGGTTAAATATGTGAAAATAATATCTATTAAATCATAAAATCTTACATTAATACTTCGGAGTCCGGATTTTGTTGTTGATCTTGAAGTTGTTAGCTCTAAAATAGTTAGGTAAAGCATTCGTCAATGACTACTAAAGCACTGTAAATAATAAATATACTGTTATAAACAAATACAGAATATGTAGTTAATATCATACGAAACACGCGAAGTGAGGCACATGGAAGTTCGTGACGTGACTTAGTATCCGCGGGATTTCAGTATGGCCAGGAGTCTGACCACAGATACACATCTCGAAAACACTTTTTTAGTTGTACACGCATATAAACTACATATTTGTGGCTCGGTGTGGCGCTGTCGTACGCTCAACTGCGGAAACGCTTTGAGTGTACGTACCAGCAGGTGTTGCTAGCTCCCGGATGGGTGACCACCCGGGTTTTTAACAACACAACCTTGTCACACATACAAAAACGTGTTCTAACCAACCGTACCTTCACCCCACAATAAAAAAAACCTACTATAAACCTACAATCAGATAATGGCCATAGTTGCCGGGCTTGAATTAATACAAAAACAAACTACGTATTTATACGCATACATCTGGCACCATGCGTTATAGGTATCTATC
The DNA here is from genome assembly GCA_014851325.1 of Pentalonia nigronervosa. Classification (NCBI taxonomy): domain Eukaryota; kingdom Metazoa; phylum Arthropoda; class Insecta; order Hemiptera; family Aphididae; genus Pentalonia; species Pentalonia nigronervosa. The sequence goes on along the minus strand of JACXSJ010000531.1, from coordinate 148,258 downwards.
TATTTATTTATTTATTTATTTATTTATTTATTTATTTGTTATAATTTTGAATGGACTATGCTAACCCATCACCAGTGGCGTGTATTAAAAAAAAAAAAAAATGGTGTTACTCAAATAATTTTAAATGACCTACCTACCCCTCATAATATTGATATTCCTACCGATAAAATGTCCTATTAAAAATTAAGTAACTGTAACTAATGGCCTTTGATACAAATTTGTTATTAAAATCAATAAAAAAAGGCCGGTTTTTGGTCAAAATTTGAATTTTAAGTGCTTATAAAAAAAAAATTGTGTCTATGTATTTTTAATATTTTTAAATTACTAGTACAAAAATTTATGGGGAACCGTGTATTAAATATTTAAACTTTTTGATCCAACGAAAAATTTTTTACCGATATTCATAGAAATAAAACTAAAAAAATCGAAAATTTCTTACACCTATAAATAGCTCAAAAAGAGTCAAAATATTTTTATAATTCTATGGTGATGATAATCTCAACATTTGGTGAAAATTTTAAATGTCTACGGTTATTCGTTTTTGAATTACAACAAAATAAGAAAATCTTTCCCTGACAAATCGGTAGTTTACGGGTGAATATTCAATATCTAATTCCAAAGGTTCATAAAAATTAGTTTGAGTTTCCGGTAAACTTTTTTTTTTGCAAAAGGTAGAAAAACTTATAGAGAATCTCATATTAATATTTAAATCTTAGATTTAAACAGAAAAATTGTTATAAAATTATAAATCAAAAAAAAAAATGCAAATTTTCGTGGTTTTGTCGAAATTTTGACTTTAGACGCTTATTAAAAACTATTGTAGACTTACACTCAACTTTTTTTTTAATTTTCACTAACAACTAGTTAAGAGGAACTTTGTATTAAATTTTCAAGTTTTTTGACAGACGTTTTTATAACATTGTAGAATCAATACATTTATTGTTCCGCTCAAAATCTAAAATTCCTATTACTATTAATATCCACCCACCCATAATTAAGGTTTTACCTGAGCAACATTTGGTCTCTGTGTTACATGCCACTGCAGGGTACTACCATAGGTACTTGATATTTGTTGTACATGTCTTGTACACATCGTATGGTACAGGAGGTCAATCTGATTTCGCGTGATTCGTATAAACCCTGCACGTATCTATAATATTTATTTACCAAAGTCTATAAAATCGAAGGTGTGTTCTATGACGTATAATATGTGTATCCACGTTTTTTTTTCTAATTAAATATAATGAAAAGATTTGAGAATATATTATTTTTAAAAAAAAAAAAAACAGTATTAAGCGTAGTAAACCATAAACGAGAAAATAATTGCATTAGAACTACTGTTATGAGAAATCCACACCTGTTACGGCAGTAGTTCCAACAGACACGGTCTTTAACAAACGTCTTTGGCCACTGGGCATACCTTTCTAATGACACCATCGTGAGACGTTCAAACCGGTGATTTGCAACACGTCGTCCACCCCTTAATCACCCATTTAATTGCAACATACAGCATACGATATTATTACGAAAGTACCCAAATTTATGATTACCTACCGGCGTTGGATATACAAACTATAACTACCCCACTTCTCCCCTTCTACGAATTTGATCACTGATTAAATATATTAATAACAGCTATCACTGTTCCTGTGGCATAATAATATGAATAATGTCAAAATAATAATAAATATTATTACTATGTGATAGTTAAAGATTTAAGATTCATATATCATAATTAATTTTTGTTGATTTTGTTACTTTATCCAACTATAATATAAACGTTTCAATATGTTTGTACTGCAATTTTTCAATTTATGGATAATTTATTTTTACTAATTACGTTATTTCTACTGTGTTTACAATAAAGTATATTTAAAAATGAAATCTCATATAATAATAATTGTGATTTGTATTTTAACATACATTAAGTATAATATTTTATCTACTAAAATGTGTAAATAGAAAAACTATAAATATATACAATATTTCTTTACTTCATTAACGTGATTAATAAATAAAAATGTATATGTATCCTTCCCTTATCACATATACTTATTGTGTCCCTTAGGAATAGATCGTATATAACAAATAACAAAAAAAAAAAGAGAAAAGAAAACCTGACAAGTTGTCCAACCTTTTTAGTGTGTGTGAATAGAAATTTGTGTTCAAAGAACAGTATTTGTATAAAGTTATATTGATGTTTGAATTCTCATAACACATATTGGTCATCTCTCTCCCTCTCTCTACTTAAAAATAAATTACTGTTATCTTTCTATGTCATCTCATTAATATAAAAATAATTATATGTTTTACTAGACAATCAATCAACTATTGCGGTAAAAATTTAATATGTGAGTGAAAATATAAATTTCAGATTTAAACGGAAAATTCCGATAATTTTTAATTTGTAAAATACTGCAAATGTCGTTTTTTTATAAAATTGCTATTTTTTATTGTAATAATATCCAATTACATTTATACCCTTCTTCGTGTTTTTTTTTATATTTGAAAACAGGATTACTGATTTTACATTTCAACCTACGAGTTTAAACCGACCATTGATTTTTAGAGAATAAAATGGTATGTTATTTTCACTTAAATTTCAAACACCCATGAGAACAATGTCGTCACTCCCGTTATCCAACTAAATTCGTTTCAATTTGTTTTTCCTTGGTCTTCCTTATATATACTTCGAACATTCCGAACCTTAAGTACGTGCTAGACTGTAATGCTGGTTTTCGAATACATACATTCATTTCCCACGACACCGACAAATATACGCCAGAAATGACTTCGAATTGAATGGTCGTTTATAACAGTCCCTATATAATCCAACTTTCAATATTTATACATTAATGATTTTACACTTTTTACGAATTAATAACACGTATTTCGTGTTTACAAAACAAAATTATTAAATATTTATTTAATGTAGTCTGTTTATTGATCTGTTATTCTATTTCTGCATATTTACTCGATGATAAAATAATAATAATAAATTATATCATAGATTATAAAATCAAATAATAATGACACTCTACATAAAATTTTAAATTATCGCATTTTCAATTTTTCTAAAAATTCTAACGTTTGACATTAAATATAACGAAAACGTTAAGTTCTATTGAACGACGATATTATACACATAAATAATATAAGAGTTTGCTGAGTACAAGCCGTACTAGTCATCGGGAGTTTTCGTAAGCCCCAAACACAGCCAATCTGCATCGGATATAAACGTATATAAAAAAAAATGTATTTGAATGTTATTTGTTCTTACAGATATTGAAGGGCAAGGAACCTAACTCGGAAATTCACTCTTATGGAGATGAATCGTCGTTTGTATAAATTATAGAAGCCCATTATACAATAAAATAGGGAGAGAGAGAGAAACTAAACTTAATGCCAAACCAACCAAACCCGCGTGTATTTCATTATTTTCTTAGCCCAAGGGTATTTCACTGACCCATTTTTTATACCTCTCCTCTCTTCAGCATAATTCATGATTTATTTATAAGTCACGGCCGTCTTACCCCAATCCTTATTGTACACCAAACTAACATTTTCCAATAAAACAGGTCGTCATTTCTGATTATGTATGAGAAGGTTTTGGCGAACGCAAACTTTGGACTTGAGATTTGGCTAGAAATTGAAGTTCAAAATATAATTCATGTGAAACGTTATTTTTTATATTATGCGTAATGCATATAACAATAAAAATAGGCGAGTAGGTATATGCACCTATTTTAAAATTTTAAATTATTTATGCCACCTTTTCGGCATAAGTATTTAAATCGTATCTATTAAACTTGATCTATTATTTCACGAAAGTCTTAATAACTATATGAACATCATGAAAAATTAATAAAATTAACAACAATAATAATAAATTATCACATTCAATAAATTATTGAGTATAAAATAGATAGAGTAAAAGAGTAATAAATGTTATTTAAAAATTATTAAAATTTTCGAAGCAACTAACAGAGTATTTTAGCACTGATTTTAAATGACTTTATTTCCATATTTTAAATTAAAATGTTACTGAGAAATTAAAAAAAAATATTTCTTCAAATAATAGTCACTAAATATAATTTTTGAGTTTTATACTTTATCTTAAAAAGTGTTTACCTGAAAATTATTACTTTATTGTACAAAACCGAAATAGCTCTCTGTATAGCTCCACTCTGAATCCGGAACAAAATTTATTATACTTAGTAAATTAACGGTGGACTCTAGGGACCAGTGGTTCTCTTTGTACGCCTCGTTAAATGTACAGACCAAGCCAGTACTTATATAAAATTACTACTAATATAATTATTTTACTAATTTCTTTTAAGTTATATATAACGTATTAAATATTAATCAAACAAATGGGTGAAATAAATGGTTTCTTATATTTTTTGTAAACATTAGAGAATAATACCATAAATAAAGTACATTTAAATAAATAATAAGATTTACAATAAGATTATTTTATAAAAATCCAAAATTTTTTTTTAAAACTTTCAATAAACAATAGAATTATATACATTATACAGGGTGATTCAACATTTATGTTACAATTGATTACAATTGATTTAAAATAAATAAAAATGATACGAATTTTTTTTTGGATTTAAAAATATCTCAAATAATTTGTACATTTTATCATTTTTTACAAAATTTTTAAGGGATTTTGGGCGATCAACTTTAGAAATCTATAAAAACTTTATATATATATCAAGCATAGAGTTTTGAAATAATTAATGTTGTTCAAGCACGAAAATATATTAAAAAAATGACTTCATATTATGTTTGCAAAAGAAGTATAAGTTCCCATTTAAGTTTTGACATCTAACACTGCCTTAAACCCCCTAATATATTATAAAAAAAATATAAAATGTACAAATCATTTTTGATGTTTCTAAATCAAAAAACTTTTATATCATACATTTTTTTGTCTTTTAAATATTTATGTGATAAAATAACTGTAACAAAGATTTTGATTCACTCGTTATATATATAAAAAAAATAGTTTGAAATAATATAAATATTTTGAGTTGTAATATTCAGAAATGTATCCCTATATAATAAGTCTTAATATCTAAACAATAAATGCTGTACAGGAATTGTAGTAGTTTTTTTTATTGTTTTAAAATTAATTAAAAATTGTTATCTGATGTTTTTAAAAATTATATTTTCATAACACTTAAATTTTGATTGATAATTCTATACAACATAATTTCTTATATTACATCGACGAATAAAAAAATCGTTCTAATAGTTATCTTCGACAACCTGCAATGCATTATAATATTCGACCCTATGCAAAACAAATAGTAACACAATGAGAAAAATACCTACGCTCGTCTGGTCTAATACGTATAATATAAATGGTATACAAATGGGTTTGTTTGGAAAGTTAAGCTGTTTAATATGATGCTTTTTTTAATGTATGCGCCTTAAAACATTTTTTTTAACACGGAGGAAAGAAAGAAAACCGCAACATGTGCCAAGCTTGTATTTGTTTTTTTTCACTCTTATATTGACCGCAAACTTTCCGGGTCATTTCATTGAAAAAACAAAAAACCCTTTACTTGACTCTAACTCGAAAGCGTATATATGCATTTTTTTCTACTTCGACACAATAACAGATTGCAATCGCGTTTATGCAAAATAGCCCTTCTTGGTTTAGCATGCTTGTGTTTTCAATCAGATCGAGAAATAGACACAAAATCCTTCCGATTCATTTTGTTTTTAACGACTCGTCGTATTTCATCGGAAGCCATCGCTCGGAATTGCCTAACGAAAAAATGGAAAATGTATTAATAATGGCAAAATGTAATAATATCCGCATGTCTCGCCCTTCACTGCCGTCTGCAGTAATAGTGTAATATTAAATAATGACAAAAAACCAAACAATTAATATTATTCTGTTTTATAAGCTCTAAAAACAAATATGATTAAAAAATTTATCATTCACAACAGTCATTTTAAGTATTTTCACAGATTCCACCAAGTTTAAAAATTAATCGTGAGTAAATGAATTTAGAAAATACAAAAGATGAAAATTATATTTTTTGTCAACAATATTTTTATTTCATCTATTTTTTTGTATGCTTGAAATTTAAAACTATTTTTTTTTTATTAGATTTAGTCAGAAAATTCTTTACATAATATAAATAGTCATAAAACAAATTACAAATCTTTATATTTATGTATATCATATTAAAAATATAATTATTATCGCACTAATTTATGCAGAACAATTTTTAATTACTTAATAAAAAGTTAATAAATTTGATGATCAACTAATAAGTTATAAATAATAATAATTATTTATCTTAAAGATTAGATTTATTTAATGTACAATTTTTTCAAACATATTTTGTACATATACAACACAACCAATAAACACAGATACTTTAAAATACTATGGAAAAATAAAATGTCTGTGTTGAGTTGATACTTCCTCATACAGACTACACCATGATTTTATTGAGTTCCTGAGTATTATTAAAACTATATCTAAATATCTGCGATGCCAGTATTTATATACACATATAAATGCAACAGTCCAAACTAGCCTATGGCCAAAGTTCTAAAAGTCTTTAAAACATAATTGTACCTATCTAATAATAAAGCTAGCTTATACTGATATTTAATCAAAGGATTTGGATGCTTTATATTTTTTTTTTTGCATATAATATTGTTTTAAAATGCAGATACAATTACTTCTTAAAATAAAAAGATTTAATTTAATTTCTTTGATTTTCCATACAAAATGTTAATGAAGTCATTGTTTGTCATTTATATTCTTTATTATAAATTATATGTAAGGTATAGGCCTTGATTTGACCTATTATGCAAAACCGCGACTTTATTTGCTTATATTAAAATTGGTTAATGCATATTTTAACTAAATTTCCCATTTATCCTAATTAAGATAATCTATCGGGGATTCATGTAGTTTTTAAGAATACTGTATAAACTGTAGCAGTATTAATACATAATAATACAATATATAGTTAGATTAATCTACGGTTTATTGCAGGTAATTGTAGTGTTTCAGAACAGAGGTGGAATTTGTGTGTACGGACATATTTTATAATAATTATTTTAAGCCACAAACAGTTGGACAATAAACGTAGGTAATAAATAATATTTTTTCCTGAAATTCACGACTTAAAAAAAAGCCCATTCCAAAAAAAAACAACTATGTAAATGAAATTCAACTATACCTATATAGGTAGATACTTCTTGGTATCTGAAAACAAATACAAATAGACAATGACAATACATACGCGCAGGTATTCAGACAGCTGTTGATTGAAAAGTGTATACACATTGTATATTATAATTTGAAAGAAAGAAGGACACTCTAGATTATGTAGACATGCATAATATAGGTAGGTACCTACTACATGGTAAATATCCATAGTGTAGTATCAACAGCTTATAATATTTAAATAAACCTTGATAAGCTTATATATATATATGTGTGTGTGTGTGTGTGTGTGTATTATTTGATTATTTTACCAAGCTACATAAGTTTTTAAATTAAACCATAAACTATAGTAGTATAGTAATATTTTCTCGCTAAAAAACTTGTTAACTATACAGGTAAGCTAAATAAAACTATTTTAAAAATGTACACAGAACAGTTTTAAATCCATTCATTTTTTATCCAGTCGTTGATTGAACTATGATAAATAAATTTCTCCTCACAAACAATATTCATTGAGTACAAATAGTGTTAATTACTTAAAACATTATATGTACTCGCTTGTTTTAATAGAAGTCAGAATAACGAATTGAAATCATATTAAATTGTTGTTTTGGATAGAAAAAACACAGTTAAATTGTATCTCATATTCAAAGTCAATAAATGACTATTGACTAAAATTTATGTTTTGTTTTAAGTCGAACTAAAATCCAGTTGCCTTCAAGTGTCAAACCCAAACCCTACAAAACCTTGATCTAGATCACAGCAATTCTTAACTACACATGAGGTCATAGGAAAATCCAACACCCATCAATATATGTATATATGGTACTTGTAAATATATTAAAATATATTTTTATTCAAAGAAATTCTAATTACGTTTAAAAATTAATAATTTTATATTTCCGATACATATATCTATAGGCACCTATACTAACCTATCTAAACTATCTATTCTACCTAGTTGGTGCATTATAGTAATTGCCCATTAAATATAATATTAAAATATCTGTCATTGAACAATATGTTATTACAGTACCTTTATAATATGCTATTTTTATAGATCTGAAAAAAATTATTAGCCTACAAAAGGCTCTCATCAATCATTACGAACGATGTCATGTCAAACTAAATTCTCAACAAAAATACCATACAAGATAATTCAAAAACATGTCTAACAACTATAAACACTGGATTTAATTGCACTCAAAATCACAATGTAAAATTTGTAAAAGTTGAATAATCAAATTATATAATTCAATCATTACACTACAAAGACATTCAAATGACAAAATAAAAATAATAAAATTGTAAAATTATGAATGTTAATAATACAATTAATTATACCTATACATTTTTAAATCTTCTCATTTAAAATGTTATCATAAGTTACTTACCTCTTATAATATATGTTTATATAACCAAAAATACGTTCAATGTCTACAACAATCACTGTTATTATCGCATATCACTAACATTTTTAAAATTGAAACAATTTATTTCTATATGTAAATTAACAATTTGCCAAAAATCGTAATAGTTTTAAATCCTTCATTTTTTCTAAAACAAACATAAATTTATATTTTATTATTTTTCCACTAGTATCTAGAATATTCAACTTAATATTTTCAATTTCACTAAATATAATTTATTATAAAACCCGACATTAGACTACTAAGTAATTGGCAAGGCTATTTGATTCCTCCAAACATGTGAATTTTTCTATTCTTACCAAACATAATATCCGAAAACTCATAATATAATATCTAATTATTTTTATATTGTAAAATTAGCAAAGAAATATTAGTTAATACATTTAATCACATGAAAATTACAAAAAATTTCAAAAATTGCTTTAAGTTGCAACATAAAATATTGGAAGACAGTAATAAGTCCGATTCATGTTCATATTTTATCAAATTTGAATTAACTCATAATAAAAAAAATTGCAATATCAATTAAATCTACTCTTTACTTATGAGTTATAAGTTATAACTAAAAAATTATCCAAAACTAAAATAATGTAAGAATCTTAATAAATATAATTTTAAATCAATGATACACTATTATTTATTTATTTATTTATTAGCAAACATAAATGCCCATGTGGGCTCAAGTATAGTAAGTAATGTCTCTTATCATAACAATAATACAATATAAAATCATTAATACATAATACAATATATGATTTGCAAACAACAATTAGTAAATTTAATTTAGGCAGAATAAACGAAATATAAATATAAAAAAAGGACTTAGATAATTATAGATATAAATTTTAGCTGAAAAACAAGGGTTTGATGGATATCAATTTCTCATATTAAACAAATCAAAATTTATTAACTTATTACATTCTCTGGCTATACGGTCAAGTGAATTATTATAACTATAGGATGTACGATGAAAAGGAATTTCAAATGTGGAACAGTGTCGTGGTTATTATTATTTATTAAATTCATGAGTTAAGATAATATTACCAACAATTTCAATTTTAGTACCTACTATACTTAATTATATTTTCCGTTATCAGATTTGTAATTTGTAATTACATTATTTAAATTTGCATAGTTGATGCTTAGTTAAAATTATTCTCCCAAAGTCCTAAACCTTATTTAACTCACACAATTCAGCTACAACCAGAATGTTTGTGTGAGTTAACTCCAGTATAATCTTTTTATTAGAACTGTTTAACTACCTAATTCAGTTTATGTTGAATTCAATTACAAATAAATTATAAAAATTATTATCCAAACACACAAATATAGGATTAATCAACAACTTCAAAATAAAATTATTCACAGTATTATGTAATACATATATCGAAAACTATCTAAAAGAATAATCTAGGATTGTGTAAATTATTTGGCGAGTTTATTTAAATTTGAAAGCGATGATAAATCAACGCATGGAAAAAAAAAATTATTTAGACATAGCTCTATATTTATTCAAAATTGAACAAGGTTTCGTTAAAAATATTAAATCGGTCATCAAACAACTGTTTTTTCATATTTTTTAAATTAATTTTTGAATGAAGTGTATCTATTAACATCTTTCAAATTTTATACAGGCAATGTGGGTTTCTTTCCTCTTAGATTAATAATATCAGACTAGCTTATGTTAAGGTGAGTGAATAGTGAAATAATTATCCATTGTCTGGTACTCCGGTTATATATAGTCATTTAAACGTGTATGGATTTCTTTAAGTTTTAGTTAACTATTTCTAAATGAATTATCATTAAATATAAAAATCTATATATTTTTTAACAGGTAAAAAAAGTATATTTCATGGTTAACATAATATTTATTAAAGCATTTTTATAGTATATGTCAACCATATTTGCAGAGGTCTAAAATAATTATACTTCAGAAACGAAAATAACATTTTTTCGATTCTTTAAAATCTAAAGTTAGCTATTATCGCAATCACCTATTACAATAAATTAATTAAATAAATTATTATAAACATGAGCTCGAAATTACTTAAATTGTGTTTATTAACGACCGAGATAATGTGAACATACTTGTTTGGCAGCAGCTGAGTGAAATACCTCCAATGTTTCTTTTTTAATGTACAGTTCCTCCCCCTTCCGAAACTGGTTTAATTCATGTAAATTGATATTTCGCTAAAAAAAATAATAAGTATACACAACCTGTCATGAAGAGTCATGCTATATTCTCAGATAAATTCGCGTTGCTACTAGGAACATGATATTAAAATTAAGTGAAATATATTTTAACCGACAAAACACCTATGAGCGAAGTGTGATATTGAAATTACATGATAATTAAATCGGTTACTAATGAGTAATGATAAAAAAACAACTTACATAAGTTCAAATTTAAAAGGTGTAGACGTGTAGTTAACATATTTTGTTTTACAATATTTACTCCGAAAGTATAAATATTAAACAACTATTAAAAGTATTAAACTTTTAAGTAATACAAAACTTGTTTTTTAATGAATTTAAGTTTTAAATTTAAATAAATATTTAGTATTATATTATCGTTTATTTAATAGTATATATAATTTTAAATAATCAAATCAATGTACAGAGTATAGTGCAGTCATGTAATTTGCCTCAAATCTGACACGAAATAAAAAAGTATATTTATTAATATGTAACATAATGCACAAAAATGATAGATTTTATATGCAACTCTAAATGTGCAATTTTACTCTGATAGTGTTCTCTTACAATAGTATGTTTCTAAAACCAGTAAACCATTACCAACATTTTACTTTTAAATAAATAATTATTATTATTGAATTTTATAATCGGAAGCAGATTATTTTTATGAAAATGCTTATAAACAATCAATATCATTGAATAATAATCACCCTGTTAACATCGAAATACCCAGTATTTCTCCCTCGAGATAAAATAATCGAACTTTCGGAAACTTTTAAATTTTACTTTATACAATACAAATACAGCAACAGTGGTACAATTATAACCGATCTATTTCTTTTCGTGTTATAAATGCGTACATTGGATATTGTATAACGATGGCAGCCACACTGACAGTACCGCAGCTATGTACGAATTTAATCAGTCCGACCTCGAATTTCGGCCAAGGTCGATCCATCTCCCAGCTGTATCTCAAGATCTTCCACTACACAATACTTAATACAAATATATATATATATATATATTATTGTACATATAGTTGTACATGTTGCATGTGTATATACTTATATCCGCTAATACATTATAATATATATTATGTACGCCGTGTGCCATAATACCGTACCTTTCACTATGTATGTACGCCGACTCGATCGCCTTGATTACAGTAAAATATCTTATTTTCATTAATCGTATGCAACTCGTCTAAAAATTTACCGAAAATGTCCTATACTGCGACCTATTAAATTACCATCGTAATATGCATTATCCAGTAGTTTCTTGTACTTAAAGGTACGCAGTTATAATAATATAGTTATTTGTCGTCCGCGTCACAAATTATTATTGTTTACAAATCAAATAATTATGCAACAGGAATGGGAAATAAATTGAAATCAACATTATGTTAAACATCAATATTAATATTCCTGAAAATATCGTAGATTTTTAAGTGATCCGCACGTCAACAACAATTATTCTTAATGGTTAGAAATACCCTTAAGCAATTGTATACTCGCTTGTTATTATTATCATTTTCAATAACTGTGTTCAAATTATTTACGAACAATATGATGCCGAGTAAACGAGAAGGAATATATTTTGTAAACGAATAAAAGTATATGATGTATAATTAATTTTTCGATTAAAAAGATAATTTGTAGTGAAGTCGCAAAGGTTTTATCAAAAAAAAAAATTTAAATCGATCTCGCAACTAACTATTAAGTCACAACAAAATTTGATTAAAAATATGAACATTATATTTAAATAACGTCATGAATTTAACGATAAAAATAAATATTATTATACGTTTTCGAGTTAATATTTCGTATATGACAACCGACAGCGCGACGCGTATTTTCTGAAACTCCGCGGCGGCACAGTACGCAATTATTATACTACGATTTTATTATGATTCATTAATCATTTAGAACCACGCAATAACGTCATACCTAACACTTGAGGAATCAACTAAACAGTCATTAAAAGGTTACGATCAGACTTGTGGCAATTCTGACAGTAAGTTGACCTTAGGACGTCAAAACGAACGTTGTACATAATATTACAATTATTCTTCACGCAGTAAAAGTATAGAAGTATACGTATAAGTCGCAGCAATAACCGAGATTTAGCATGTAATATCAACGCTGAATTTTCATTGTTGAACTTCGTTTTTCCATCCGTTACAGGTACTTACTATTGGTTACTTATTTATGTCGATTGTTGAAACTCGTCCATGGAAAAAGCCAATGTTTACGAATAGAACACCATAATTGAACAACATCGCATTTAAAATACGAGTTATAATGGACAATTTATATCATACAAAAAAGGAATTTAGGTGTCGTACAACAGTTGTTTGATAATTATACCGCTGAAATCTGTGTCTGAAATCATTAAATTGAAGTATAAAAAAATGAAGAACAGTAGCGGATCCAATGGGGGTGTTTGAGGGTTACGACACCCCCCCCCCTCCTTGAACCTTGATGTTCTATCAAATTATTACACGAATAGTTAAACCTTAAAGGAATTTAAAATTAATTTTATAATTTATTATTTTTATTATCATTGACTGTTGATCATAATAACAGACATAATGTATAAATATTTTTGCTAATTAAAATCAAAATTATAATTTTTATGTATATTGTATAATACTTATAATCAACCACCTTACGAGAATCTGTGAAGATGGGTGGTGCACTTCGATGAGACTTGGAAACGTACGTGTTCGTTAAATTCGTACTAAAAAATACGTACATTACAATTTCTAAATTATGAACATATTTAACGTTATACAAGATCTGACGTGTATATAGCAGATAAGCGGGTATATATGTAATCAACTGTTTTCAAACGATTTCCCCATCGATCCACTTAATTTACACGCGTTAAAAACCAATATTGTTTTATCCACTTACCGCCAGTGTATACAAACATATATAGATTTTTTTTTTATAATAACTTGTAACGTTTTTAATAAATGCCATTTACGCGATTCTGCTGCAGGCTGTAATCAATGTGTTTAGTGTGTTACAAATAAGTAATAAAAAAAAAAACAACAAACATAACCGTCGCCGATTATTATACGAGTAGGTCATTTATAGCAGTAACTAATAATAATAGCTTTACTCGTCGATTATGTAACTAATTTAAATTAAGTTACGATAACGTAACTGCAGGTAGGTAGGTACAACAATTCGAGAACTGTTGCAGTACTCATTTGCCGCCCGTGAAATATATTTTTATTTTATATCAAATAGCCATCTGAAGACTTTGGAATTTGTAAAAATAATGTAGCTAAACGTTCTGATATATATATATGTACAACATAAAACAAATGTTACCATTTTCTTACAAAATATAGTACTGACTCTTATGACTAGGTACTTCATTTTGAAGATCTTTTAAATAGGGAACAACAAATTATCATTGACATTTTCCATTTTTATACTTAGCAAGTTTTGTGATACGAATTATATTCGATATTACAATATATTTTTAGCAAAAAATACCGAATAAAACAAAATACTAGAACGTAAAATAATCTAAAAATCGTAAGCAAAATATTTTTTTCTGATTAGGTAGTTTAATAGTAATAAAAAATAAAAACACATATTATGAAGGTACTATGACGTACCTGTAACCTAATAAATATGTATTATACGCGGTTTTTTCATGGAGAGGAAATGTGTATTTTTCATAATGACGCGTAGGATCGTTAATTGTAAAATTGTTTATAGTTTACACATTTTTACTTCATGTACCACTATACCACAACCACATACACGAATAGCACACATACCTGCAAACCCATTTCGATATTAATAAAAGTGTTCAATGTTCATTGCATTCAAATTAGATACAGTTACACGTATCAATTCACACGGAGATGTATACCGATCGTTTTAAATTGTATTTTTTAACCTTGAAAATAAATACTTAAGATGTTAATCATCATTATAACCACCCACATTTTGCACAAGGTAAAATCTGTGAGTTTGTACAACGTCCAATTTACGAATATTTATTCATCACGTTTATATAATAATAATAATACCTACACCTGTAGTTCCACCTACATGTCAGATTGTTAATATATGCAAACAGTTTAACCAGCAAAACCGAAAATTATTCGTTTCGCGTTATAGTAACAATATATTTTCGACAAACCGATTGTTTGCTTTTGAATT
Source organism: Pentalonia nigronervosa (assembly GCA_014851325.1). Taxonomy (NCBI): domain Eukaryota; kingdom Metazoa; phylum Arthropoda; class Insecta; order Hemiptera; family Aphididae; genus Pentalonia; species Pentalonia nigronervosa. The sequence continues at coordinate 133,235 of JACXSJ010000531.1, read as the reverse complement.
CAATCATTAATTATTATTACGCGGATTTATAATTCGTCGAATTACTCACATATTATATATTATTATTATTATTGTTCACAATCCAATAATACGAAAGAGCTATAATACAGGTGTGCATTATAATATGCTTGAAATTGGATATTGTATACCTACACGGCTCATACACTTGTACGTGCTTCATTACGTGTAATCTATTATTTAAATATGAAGAACTGCATGTATGCATTCTATATAAGCAACAAATTATTTAGAAATTAATTATGCTTATATACAACACAGTATACAATTAAACTTATTGAGTTATGTAGTTACTACCTATTATATATATATAGTTATAATTTATTATTTATTACAATATTTTAACTGCAGCCTGTGGAACGTTCATAATTTAATGATTTTACATTTGAATAAGAATGTTATTATATTGACATTGAAAGTACCTATCTAATACAATACCTAACAATTGTATATGTTTTGAACAAAATTGTACAGTAAATATATACATGGAATAATATGAGGGCATATATATTATAAACTGCCCATTTGCAAAACTTGATATTCAAGCTCAGATAACTTGATAACTAGGACGAATTATTGAGAACATCTCATCGTATTATGTAATAATCGACAATGTCTGCAAAAGAGTTGCATTGGCGGCGCGTATGACGTTCGATAGATATGAAATTAATTGTTTACTGTTTATAATCAGTAATTATAAATTTTGATCTTTTTTTTTAATTTTAAACGGAACGGAGTTTTTTAGAACTCCATCACAATGAATTGTCGACCACATAATTTTATGTGTAGTCATGGTGGATGTATAGGTACCTACGTTTTTGTTCAAGCCAGGAAACTGTAATTCGTATGTACCTAACAAAATAATAATAATAATAATAATAATAATACCTATAGTGAATTTATATACGGTTGTCGGTTGATATATGATAAACTTATAACCAGCTGCACATATAGATTACTCATTTAATACAGTATAATATCGATACACATACCAATAATATAGTTCATACTATTTTTTTTTTCATTGAGGTCATCTAATATAATATTATTCTGTATTATTATTTATTATAAAAAAATAATAATAATTATATCAACTGGTTTTAACACAACATAATATACGTTGTAAAATAAAATTCAGAAATGAATAATAGCAGAACATTGTTGACTTTAATCTATTCAATGACGTATTTACGTTATAGTAAATCATTATTATATTATATCATCGTCCTTACAGCTTATACCCGTCTGAGTCAAGGTGGACGTTGTGGACACTAGACGTACTTACGACTAGGATTTGCTTATTTTCTGCACTTCTAACACTTTTGTGTTCTTTTGCACGAAGTAATAGGTAGATACATATTACCTATGTACAATGTACGTTTTAAATGAAATAATATTTTGTGAACAATAGTTATTATACTTTTTTTCCTTTATTGAGATTTTAACATAAAATTACTATATCTGGACACTTATAAATTATTTTAAGTTATAATAGTCATATTATTAATTAGATCTTCTTTTAGACAATTTATAAATGATGATAAAAGTTATTCCAGACAAAATTGAAATGCTTTAGATCCTAAAAAATATTGTACATTTTATGAGTTGTATTACTAGAAAAAGAATAGACTAGTTGCGCCCTACAAAATTAAAAATGATTTTCTTAAAATACACTTACTTCACTCATTAAAAATAAATAACATCCCGATGCATAAATATATTGATAAAAAAAATGATGATTAAACTAAACAAAAACTACCATAAATTAATGTTTTGTTACATTTTTTTATAAAAACTCAAAATTATTAATGTTATTAACAATTGTTATTATTAATAATTATCAACTATTATTATTTAAGGCTCTTACAAGCTCTATCAATTTTTCATTAAAACAATCTAAGTAACTGACAAAAAGTAAGGTACTTCTAGAAGTTTAATTTAAAAAAAATGTTAAGATTTTTGATTTGTAAATAAGTTTATTTTGCATCGGTTGAAGCATAAAATATTCAATATTTTTTATAGTTTTTAATATATTAATATATTAAATATAAAAATTAAAAAAATTAAAAATATTAATTCCCGTCAAGAATTTGCTAAAACTGAAAAAGTGTTCCAACTGATGCAAAGCAATCTTGTTTATGCATTTAAACATCTTTACATTTTTTTAAATCGAACATTTTTAAGTCCATAAATTATTGTTGTCAAGTGTATAGCTTTTTCACGTACGGCTATAAATCGGTTTTGAATATTTTGATCTAATGACTAGATGACATATGCATGCATGTGCTTAAAATTTATGATACGGGAGATGGTTGGGAAGTATACACATACTACAAAGTTTACACACATTAACCTTTTTTTTGCTTTATCGGCAATACACATCTCCAACTACCCCTGGTACTTTCCGCTGGAATTAATTCAGGGGTAAAAGGAGTGCCGCTATCGTTTATTAAACAATACATACAATAAAAGAATAGACGCGGTCAATCCCCTCTCGCCAACCTTTACAAATTAATTATAACAAGTACAAAGTTAGGGGCTCTATCCCCTAAAAAATGGCTTATGCTCACAATTATAATAAGCAACTTAACTATTTATTTCATGTTATTCTTCGTGATTGACCTCCGAAGGGCTTGGCACAGGTGACTACCGGGGTACTGATCGAACTCCCCGTCTCCTTCGGCTTGACAGTGGACACAATTTGGAGCGTTGTGACAGTCCTTCGCCTTGTGGCCAGGTCTACCGCACGTCATGCAGAGACTCGACCGGTCTTTGTTGCTGTAGACAACAACTCTGTGGCCATAGCCGTGGCACTTATAGCATCTTGGAACTTGTCTTCTAATGTTCACACAGCAATGGACAAGGCTCACTACCAAATGTTCCACCTTGTCCAGTAAAACGGCGTCGTGGCTACTCACTTTCATCACGGCCGTCTTACTACCTCCAAATGATGGGACTAGTCTAAGCACTTGAGTGTCTTGGCTGACCCTCGTAGTCTTGCCCAAGACTTGGAGAACTTTTTCCGCAGTGGTCTCAGGCTCGAGGTCCAGGATGACCACCGATTCGGAAGACTCAACAAGCCTAACAGCGTCGCGCTCCAACACATTCGAGACAGCATCAAGCGACTTTACAGCTGACACTTCTAACTCGGACTCTTCTCCAGATGGAGTTAAACATCACCTTTCTTCGACCTCTTCATTCTGCTGATTCTGACATCCAGGGCGTTAACGTCTATCTTGCCCTTGAGCCGCCTGGTCACGTCAGCGTAGGATGAACCTACCACCGGACAGATCATGACGACTTCAAGCTTACTCGACTTCAACTTTTTTCTGCCTTCGACCCTCGACCACCCGCCAGAGATTGGCAGGGAACCAGGAAGGTGTAGCTGCTTACCAGCTTCGCCGTATCTTCGGGCTTAGTCTTTTTCTTCTTCTGTCTCCTTCTTTTGGGACTACGTACCTGGACTACGTCACCGCGAGAACCACCGGCAGCGGAGTGAGTATCTGTTTCTGTGCTTTTTGGTGCCGCAGGTTTCGCGGAGAGCATTTTCACTGGAATGCTTGTCAGCAGTCGGATACTGGTTTCAAAGATACTAGCGGATAGAAGTTTAATCCTATCGCCAGTCTTCCAAGCGAACTTACTCCCTACCTTACATTTTTCAAGTCCTTTATTCGTCAGAGACTGCAACTCGACGCACCACGCTTTCATCTGCTTGTGCAAATTTCTATTCTCCTTGGAAAACGTAAACATCGTCTCAGAAAGAGAAGGTATGTCCTTCGTCACCCTTAAGGAGTTTAACGTCAAGGTGAATAATATGCTGTTCATGTCATCGTCAGTAATTTCTTCGTCCTTTTTTTCGGTGTAATCTAAGACGTCATCGATAACGTCACCGGCGGCACCCATTTCAGCTTCCTCTAATTCACCAATTTCAATGTCTTCATAACCCATTTTTTCCATTTTCCTATTTCCAGTCATTTGCCGATAAATCAAGCTGTGTTTTGTGTTTATGATTATATGGTTTCCACGAAAACTGTATGAAAAAGAGTCGTAGCCCGCGTTAGTACAGCGTACACGAGGTAAGGCTGTACCTCACATATGCATGTAGGACAGACTACGCCCGGGTTCTCTAGTTAAGGAGCTCCCAGTCATCCTCTACCAAGTCAGCTTGACAGGCGCCCAGCTTTACCGGCCTCAAGCAATCAAGCCTATAGCCGGTTCAGTGATTTATTAACCTGGTTTAATTCCAGGGATTTTGCTAAGTGCTAGCAGGCTTCTTCTGGCCTAACATCTCCAACCAGTTAAGTCCAAAGGTGGCTCTTCAGCTCTTCAACTCCAGCCAATTAAGGCCAGAGACGGATGGGAACCTCTTGGTAAGACCCAAATAAGCCCTCAAGTTTCCCCACTACGACAAGGCGAGCTCCGTCGGGGGAGTACACACACTAACCTAGCCTAACATTTTTTTTTTTTGTAAGAATAATTTATTACACATACAAAACTTCTTAAAAATGACACATTTGCAGGGGCCTTAACGCAATAAAGCATAATTTATACTCATTGATCCATAAATTATTTTTTAAAATATTTGAGTTATGAATTAATATAATATTCATTAAATATAATTAAAAATACTTACGTATTTATTTATTACTTATATTATTATATATAGTACGTTAATAACGATTTCATTCAAAATCCCAGAACGCCAAAATATTATTAGATGTACATACATGTAAAGAGATAAAAAATATATAAATATCGTTATTTTGTGAGTCTGAGACTCAACAAGTTTATAAATAAGTATATATATAAGTAATATATACTTAAAATATTCTATGTATATGAACGATAATTTTTTTTTTAATTTCCCTCTTATTTTGGAATAAAAAAAATTGAAGCTCTGAGCAATTTTTTGGTAAATTTAATTAATATTTATACCAAAGTATACTTTTTATTCTTTCGTAACATCACATAGTAACCACATTTCCTAAGAATCTTCTTGTGAATTTTTTTTGTATACATAGATATCAATATTTTTTTACTTGAAAAATGTAAATTTTATTTTATAACATTTGTTATCACTTTTGAAAAAATCTGATACCGTTATTATTGCAAATTATATAATAAAGTGTATTATTATTATATATAATACTCCTTTAAACATTAATGGATGGCAAAACAGTATGCATGAATGCATGAAAGACAACGTTGAAATGTAGTAGATGAAATGATGTGTAATGAAGACAATTATTATTGCAAGTTAAAAGAACATAAATAATAGTTCATTAATAATTTAATATTTCTAAGAATTTAATGAATATTCAAGATAAAATTTTAAATATCTAACTCATTTAAATTAAATTAATTTTAAATAATTTTTATATAGATATAATTATCTAATTATTTCTTAATTTAAATGTATCATAATGAAATCTATTATCACATACAATTTTAAATATATATAGCTGTAGTCTGCATAGTTTAGCTTAGTTTCTAAGATATCTAAATTATTATATTTAACTAATGCAAAATACCATTAGAAAATAAATGGTAGATCTTAACTTTAATACTACCAATGCACTTCTTAAAAATTTAAAATAATTAAATAATTAAAATGGTAAAGCATTAAATATTATTATTGTAACTATAGTAACTGTTTCTCATATAATATATCTATAATATGTTACAGGCAATGTCAACAATAAATTAAATAAAATAATTAGTATTATTAAATCTGTTAGATATCTTAAAAAATTATTAATTCTTGGAAGATTTAATTTCGCATTGAAAGATCACAAACAGTAATTAATCTTGTATCAAAACGAATACACGTCGCTTGTTAAACGTACTGATCAACATAATGAAAAATTAATAATATTTCTGAAAACAGATCTGAGATACTCAATTTGCATCAAGAATAATTTTGCCACTTGAAACTTAACCTAACTCAACCTACATTAAATTTTAATTTTTAACCTCCATAAAATTTGATTGTAGATCTTAAAATTTCAGACGCTTAAAACATATTTTATTTTATAAAATTAAAATAAATGAATGAAAAAAATTAAAAACCAGTTCTAAAATACAATCAATGATGAATTCAAACCTGTTTTCTGAGGTCTTATCTGATAAATAGATCAATTGGCATGATAGTAAAAAAGTAGGTACCTATACATACTTTTTAGCAAATAAAAACGAACAAAAAACCATATCCCACGCAATAATGACTATATTGATATATTGTGTGCAAGGTGTGTGTGTGTGTGTGTGTGTGTGTGTGTTGAAATTGCGTCTCATAAGTATTCATGCGCACTAATGAACATTCACCACGTACACTACTCGTGTGGAGCTGTACACAGATCATTCTATACATTGCCTAAACTGAACTCCTTAAAAACGGACCGTTTGCAATCCCATTTACCAAATTAAAACAAACATATATGATTATTTTTAAAATTTAAAGCTCTTTGTTTCTATCTATCTTGATATATTCACAAATCTCTCCAAACACCACGCCCAACAATTCTAACCACAACACCGAAACGGTATTTTTTGACTTATCCCACAAATATAATATACGTTTAATGGGGACGGTCTGGTATGCAGGAGTAATTCAATACTAAAATTTATAAGTTTATAACGACTTCTGAGAAAATAATTATTATCAATAGATTTACTTTCATGTGTGTGATCGCATCTACTTAATGATCTGAATTCGTCTATTTTACAAAACAGAACGTCATTTTTTAGTTTTTAGACACCATGTAAGTGATTACAAAATGTAGAATTATCACTTTTCAAGAAATTGACACACAAAATTTATTATTACGAAAAACTATTCAGTGAGCGCCATGCATGTAACTTTTAATTAATTTAATTTCTGCATAATAAAAAAAAAATTTTTGTGGAATCAAAGAAAATTCAAATTCTTTAAATGTTTGTACTCTGTTCATTTAATTTTTTTCTGTTGTATAATTTATAGTGCTACATGTAGTACCTAACTACTAAACTACGCACACTTTGTTTTATCCAAAATGTCATTAAATATTTTCGCATTTCTAGAATATTTTTATCTGCGGGCGCCAGGGGTTTTTAGAATATTAGTTTTTATTATTGTAGATACTAAATGTCATTACATTTTTTTGCGTTTTTAAACACTGCAGCACAAGGTCGCAAGGGAACCTCTTCCAATTTCTGAGCTTAATTTTATTTAATGTTTTTTGGATTATAAAACAAAGTTATCCGCGGTAGCCAAAAAACTCGAGCTACATTATTATTTTTTTTTTTTTTTGAAAAAAATATTTATTATAAAATTTTGAACAAAATTACAATAAATATGATCTACCACCTTTAAGCTAAGCTTGTGTTGGTGGTAGAGAGTTACAATTTATATCACTTAAATTAACAATCCAAAATAATTACACAATTTTTAAGATAATAAGAATATTAGAATACATACATGAATACAAAAATAATATATAGACAAATAAAATTACAACATACAAGATACTATTCTGATAATATAAATAATCAATTAAAATATTAATTTAACTTTTTAAGATTCCCGTAGTTAATGTGTATATTATTTTAATATTAATTGGCAAAGTGTTGAAGTATGTAAAACCAAGGTATTCTATGAATTTTTGACCAAATGATATATTAAAATACGTAACTTTTGCATCATAAGCTCTATTTCCCTTTTATTATATATACTTTCTTCATCGATTTATAAATTTGTATTTTTTATTATAAATACAATGGCTATTTTTTTTTTTTTTTTTATATTATTTCTCTATTGGTAAAACATTAAATTATTTATAGTTATCGATAGTTGATCCTTTAAAGTTATGCTTATTAAGACAGATCCTGATAATTTGCTTTTGCTGTATTATGCCTACATATAGTTTTATAGTTTATTTAATTTATTTTTAATTATTAAAATCGTAGCTTGTGGGTACCCAGAGACGTTTCACCCATTTTTATTCATTTTTGTATTTACTTTATTTTATTTTTATGACTAATAAAACAAAGTAGTCCACAACAATCGGACATCCCAAAATACATAAATATCTATCTATAGTCTTATGACTCGTCATTTATTTTTTCTTATTGAAATATTTTTGCTCACATGTGCTCAGGGACCTCTACTAGATTTTTTTTGAATTTCTCTTTAAAAAATTCATGTTTTTTGCATTTTAAAAATAGTTTTGTCTGCTGATGTTATGGCGGTAAAGGTGCAGGGTAGATACATGATTTTTAAAAATTGATCAGGTTGGTAAAATGCAGTTTGGTGTCCTTACTATCGACTAGGTATAAAATAAATAATAATATACTGAATACTTATTATGGATACATTTAACAAAATAATTTTTATCATCATGTTAAAACTGATTTTTTTATTAGTGAAATATAATATAATTATGATATAATCAATGACTTGTTCTGTCTTGGGTTCTGCATTAGATACTCCAAGAAACTTTTATAATGATGAATGTTTGTTCTTAGTTATTATTAAAAGACTTGAGACTATTCGATGTATTGTAATATTTTTATATTTTCAAATTTGATGAAAAAATAACTTTCATTACTCATTAATGTTGTTCCTTCTTTTATTTAACTAGTATTTTTATTCTTCACATAAATTAATTGTATAAATAAATATTATTTGGTGTTTTTTTTTTATGTATTTATTATTATTATTATTAGAATAAATGTACTTCCATTTTATTCATAAATCATGTACTATTTAAATCATATTATGAAAACATGAATAATGTTCAATTTAATATAAATGTATTATTATAATAATTTTAATGAAGGCTATAATGAGACAATTCTTACATTTATTATAACTTATGATAATAAGTTATTGTATGTTTTATTTTAAGATAACAAAATCATAAACTTGAAGTGAATAATATAAATAAAATTAGTATAATTTCAAATATTAAAACATTTATAATTTAAATAACATTTATGCATATTTTGTTGCCTACTATATAGGAAAACAATTTGTGATTTTCTTTACCTCACAAAAGTAATTTGAAAAAAATACTACCTATTTACTCTAATTTTTAAATTCCTTACAAATGCTTTTATGTGCATTTAACTTATCAAATTTTTGAATTGGTATGTCACTATGTTAATAAGGTGTTCCCAAATTTGTTAAATAATAATAACCCGATTTTTACGTTCTATTCGACTATCCCTTTTTCTTAACAACTATCTCAGAAACACGAATAAATGACTCAAACGTGTGCCATAAAATTCATGAAATTGTAAATCAATTTGTATAGTATTAATTACTAAAAATAAAATAAAAATGAAAATGTTTGTCATCAGCTATTATTTAGTTAGTAAGGTACCTATCTAAAAAAAACGGTTTCATAATGAATAAGTATTTGTTATAGTGGGCCAAACTCCACATACTCGATCTTTGAACTAAACTATTTGATTTAGTGCCTACAAAATCAAAACAATGTATATAAATATAAATTACTAGTAAATAATACTAATAATACTAGTAATAATACTAATAATAGTGAACGCTGAATAAAATAAATACTGGTTTTTAATGCTTTCAAACTAATCGTTAGAGGAGAAAATATTTTCTAGTTCAACTCAGTATTAGCTTTTAAGCTGCATATAATCGTGTTCGGTTTTCAAACTCAGATAGAACGGTTTTAACGTTATACCTATATTATATATTAATAAAAATAAATCAATCCTTAAACCGAATTATGATACATTAAAATCGAAACTCTAGTCCTGACTTTACTATAGAAAATTAAAAATGTGTTGATTGAAAATTTAAGACTACTGCTACCTAAAATATAATCACCATTAAACGATAATATTTTTAATAATTAGTCATTAACCTACTCATTGCTTACCCGTGAAATACCGAAAATGTTTAAAACGTGGATTTTTGTTTCACGGTACTCATTGTATAATTACGTAGTTACTTGTGCAGTATAAATAAATATTTGTTTTCGAACAGATGAAATGAAAATGAACGTTAATAATCTATGTACCTATGCATATAATATCGCTCGAGAACGCATAATGATCAATATGTTCATCTAGTCATATACTTATATGTAATTATAACATAGGTACATATACAGTAAACGGTTATACGTATTAACAAACGAAGCCAGCAGATGCCTCTAAATAAACGTTATTTTTTTTTTTTGTATACAGCTAATAACATAATAATGTATTATATGTACCTAGCACAGTGTTAGTAAAACACTATAGTACCTATATTAATGTCGTATCATGAAAAACTTTGATAACCATATGTATATTTTGTTTAAAAAAAAAAAAAAAATTATGAAATAAAAAATGTAAGTAAAGTTTTTCAAACATTAATAGTTAGGTAAATATTAATACGATAGCAGTATGTAAATCTGCGGAACGATCTAATGTTAACGCCTGTACCTATATTTATTATGAATTTACGGGTAATATTTTAGTATGTCGAATGTAACCTTGTGACGGCGGTTAGGTGAGATCTAGGTATAATAAAATTTTATAAAACAAAATATATTTTATTGTAAGTTTTATGATATTATATTATATTATTATGACATATTTCACTCGCGCTAATACGTATTATTTTATTTTAATATTTATGTATCGTCTCATTATCAATAGACATAATACAGCAGTAAATATGACTATCGCCGCTGCGGTTGCAGATCATCGCTCGTCGTCATCTGCCGAAATGAGATGCAGCAACGACGGCGGCATGTGATGATGATAATATTATGATGATGATGATAATAATAATAATACAAATAAAAATATAATAATATTTGAACACACGCGAGCTGCACAGCGGGGAAAGGATCAGGAAACGTATAAGAGATATAGGTAGACATCATAGGCCGCGTGTGCGCGTATATTATAATATTATCTCTCCCCACTCGTCGTCGCCCCTTTCAACGGACACCCATCGGCCGTCGCCGTCCGCCTACCCATCGAGCCGGAACGCGGCAAAACGTGTGTACGAGAAAGACCGTTGACGAACAGCTGCCGCCGCCGCCGCCGCCGCTCTTTTATAATATTTTATTATTATGTGTCGTGTTTTTTTTACCGACGCACTCGCTGCACACACGGGTCCGGTGCGTAACGTGCGTTTCGGTTGTAACGACGACGACGTGAAAATCGTTGACAATAATATTGTAATTATTTACCTGCTACTGCCCACGAAATCTGCAATTTTTCGGCGGACGGCGCTCACGCTACAATATTATTCCAGGTAGGTAAATCATAATAAATATTAAGGTCGTTTTTCAATAATATAATTATAATATAGAGTGTATTTGACGTACAGTTCGATAATTGCATATTATGTATATGATATACCAGAAAGTCACGGCAGATCAGAAATTTGCAATTATATAGTATTATTTAATTATTAGATATTATAGGTAGGTAGGTTAAATACTCGTTTAAATATTTTAACGATGCGAATTGTACCTATATATATATAATCGATAGTCACTGCATTAATAATTATAATTGTTTTATAAGCAATTATTATATTTCCACTTGTAATAAATAATTATTATTATAACCGCGGCGCACAGGTATTCGTTTAATAATATACATCTATTTCGTGTAATCGAATATCATAATAAAATTATATACCATCTCCGACAGTTTTAATTGACATATTATAGACGTCAAAAATCAATTTCCAAATCTTACTGAGGTACAGAAAAAACGAACTCTGCATTTCAATATTGTAATATTTCTATACGAATAGATCCGTGTACAGAACCGCTGCATCGTATATTATTATAACTTTATTTTAGTTGTGTATGTAATATGATTATGTTATATTTTGATTCGATGGAGCTTTTATTTAAAATTCAAATAACAAAATAAAAAATGAATAAATCGTGTATAATATCCAACTCCTATAGCTGTAGCTTACCACTATTGAAAGCACAGGATGACATTTTCACCATATATTGCTTGAAAACTGTAAAGTGGCCAGTGAAAAACTTTATTAAGCATTATCTACTGTTTTTTTTTTTAACTATTTGTTAATTGTTAATTATAATATAATTTTTTTTTAAAATACAAGTTTCTGTATTGATGTTATAAAAGTAACAAATAAGTAGAATATATACAGTTTTTTTAAGACTTTTTCTCACCGTTTTAGAAAATTGACACCTGTAGATACTGCTGTAGTCATTTCTTCTATTATAATTGCTAACAACCAATTATATATCATACTATAACAATGTAAAGACTCGGAAATTGGTAATAAGATCTATCCACACTGGGTACCTACGACCCACCTATACTTATTTAAGAGTTTTGTTGAATGATACGGTGTTGTACTTAAAGAGAGAAACTACGATAACATTTCCGATCCGGAGGTATTTTTTTGAGAATTTTCCAGAAATGTTGACACTTCTATACAAACTTCAGTCTGGTAATTTGTTCAAAGTCAACTGACAATAATTACTACCCATACTGTAATACATCAGGGGCGGCCAAATAGTTATAATAACGACCAGTCGATCTCTGACGATTTTAAAGTCAATCACCGCACTTTGTTAAACAACATTATTACATATTTAGAAATTACAGTCATATATATGTATATTTCAAATTAACTTGTTTGTATAAAATGGCATTTTTTCACATGAAAGCTTTAAAAGCTGAATAGCGAACTACAATTTTTGATAATCATTAAGAGTAGCGTCTTCGTTTAGCATTAGTAGTAACAAGTATTTGTTCCTCGGATTGTAATTAACAGGCCAATGATATACAATGACACGCCTTTATGCCAACAATATAATGTTAATTTATTTAAAAACTATTTAGTAATTTAATGTGTAACATTCATTTTTAGAAAACTTTATATTTTCATTTTATTATTTATATAAGTATGATTATTATTAATATTAGTGATACAGACTTTTTATAAAAATAATTTTTATTACATTAGTCGATCTTCAAAGAAAAAATGTATTCTCAGTAGATCTTAATCGAATAAAGTTTAGCCACTCCTGCTGTATATATACCAATTTCAATGAAAATTACATAAGTTGGATACAATTTATACGTTATGATAAATTTATTTTAATTTATATGCAATAACATGCGAATATCCCACGTAGGTAGATGTACTACCTATCGTAATTACGGTACAGTACTACTACAGTAGTGCAATACAGTAATGAGCAATGAACTTAAATGTGTTATCAAGGTTAATTGTTTTTTATTATTAGTCAGTGACAATTATTCACAATATAATATATATATATATCGTTGTGAATACATTTAAAATGTTAATGCCATTATTTGTTTGCTCTAAGTTTATTTCGTCGTGTTTAAACAGTGTTTAGTATTCAACACATACATTATGTATAACGTATTCGTTGTATTTATAGGATTACGAAATATTCCCTAAATGCTAAAACCGTAATCAACAATTTGCAACCCGGGCTAAAGGAATTTAAACTTAAAACATTACATCTACACTCCGCACAGTAATTCAATGCGCTTTCGACGCGTGTTAATTAGTTTGAAACTGTCTTTGGGCTATTCGTTTTCAACTATACATAGATGCACTGCGAATAGGATTAAAAACTCTAAATACTATAATCAGCTAAAAATGAGGTAGTAAAAAAAAATGTTTGTGTACCAAGAACGAACGTTTCCTATAGGCGTCTGTATATTATAGTATATAATATAATAGAATATATTTAAATTTTCACCTCTGGTGCAACCATATATACACACACACATATATATATAACCTAATTTCACCGTATAATTTTCCGTTCCATCACGTAAATGAATGTCCCGTGGAAATCACATCGATAATTTAAAATTCGTTTCGGTCGGGTCACTCGGCGGGTTATTATATTATGATTTTTAATAATAGATGTAACATTGTACCAATCCACAAAACGTCTTTATCTCCTACAAACGTATATACGTTTACATTATATTAAAGTAGTTTTGATTTATCAATACTTCAACAATGTTATCGTGCTCCGGTGCTTGCCTTAATATTATTCAAGTCTATTAAAAATTTAAATAATTTCTACATGGATATTGTGGAACATTCGGATGACCTTTCGGGTCATCTGTGATTTGTTAATTGATTTCATCGTGACGATAATTTAGTGACTCGACTTTAAAATGCGGAATTGGTAAATTGGTCCCAAATGACCTTTTATCGGTTAATTTGGTCTAGAAAAAAAAATATTAAGTAAGTTAAGTCTTGGAAAAAAAAGTTGGTAGGTAAATAGAGTCCCAGCAAAAACAAATTATATATTTATGTTGTTTTTTTAAATACCTAATAATCTTTATTAGAAGTCAAATTATATAATAATGTACCTATATAAATTATATAAATTTAAAAATAAATTTATTTTTATTATTATATAAATAAATTAAAATAAATGTGTTTTTATAATATTATGTTCTCGGTAAAAATTTAATTGGTAAAACAAATAACGATAAATATTTTAATATTTGGAGAAAAATGAGCATAATTTTAGTCCAAAAATAATTTTTTTTGAGAGAGAGCGGTATCTCATTTTTGGAGGAAAGTGGCTACGGACAGGTAGGCAAGTGAAATTGTAGTCAACTTACCTACATAAAAAAAAATGTTCCAAAAAAATATACATCTACTTATATATATATATAGGTACCTATTATTGCGCTTAAATATTAATAGATTCAATACGATCATAAACACTTATTTATATTTTATGGTCGTTTTGTAACATTAAATTATATTAAATATATAGGTACAAAAACTATAAATGAATATTAATAAAATAAAAAATGTACTTGCTACTCAACAATTTGAATTTCTATCAATATGTATTTTTTTTATAGTAAACAATTTCGCTCTTGAAAACATTTTAAAATAAGGGGACGGCTAAGATTCAATTGTATAAGTAGTACAGTTTACATGTCTTACTATATATAACTGATAGTATGTAATAGTATACTTAACAACGATATATATTCAGCAAGGACGCAAGGTATAACATTTCCGTTTTTCAATAGACAACAATAATATATATCTGGGCCAATGAAAAATTCCATTGGAAACTTTAAACTAGGACCCATTTAAAAGAGTCCATGAACACAATTTATAAAATGTTTCATCGATTTTGCGCTGATTTTTCCGCGTTTGAATTGTAACTTTGTGTCGTTTACCTTGTCGGATGCTAAACGGATTATTATTGTTCGGCACACGTATGTGAGCTTATCGTGTCCCGCCAGATCATGTTAGATTCGTTTCGCTTGTATTATAAACATAAAAAAACATATATGACGGGAAAAGTGAATACAACAATAAATAAGCATAACTATGTGCATGGGTGGGCGAAGTTGAAGGAAGTCGAATAATTTGACTGCCGTGATATTATTGTGAAATCGTGATTATATACAAATGTCCACATGGAATATAATATTATTTCACTCTATTGGTATGTACCTATTATTGGATATACTGCATACTGTATTTAATTTGTATTGTATATATTTGTATAATACACGTACATGGTCATTTTTGTAGTTGATTTAAAACGTGTTGGGAGTACCTACCTATATGTTTAGTAAAATTGGATACTCCATAATAAATGCCAAGGATGAAATTTAATTAATTTAATGCCAATAAGAAATTCAAATAATCACATAACATAATTTATAAACAAAGTTATTAGAGGTATTAACAACATTTTAAGTTTTCTATCATAATTTATTTTCAGGCAAATATTAAATTTAAAAGTGTTTGTGTGGTAAAATTAAAGTTAAACAAATCACACTATAATAGGCGCTGCGTATTAATAGACATTTTAATTAATTTTGCATAGCTGCAGATACATCAATATTCCGTTATGGGCATACCATAAAGACGCTTTACAAATTAGAATATAGGTAAACTTGTTTAATTACCAATAAAACTATATGATACTTCGAGTTACCTATATATCGTAAACATTGTAATCAATAAAAATTTAAATGTGTATGGTAAAAGAACGGTACATGTAGGTATACAGTGAGTATTAATTTTTCTATTACAGTAGATAAGTATACAAAAAAATGTAATATAATTAATTAACTACCATTCTTTTAAATAATGTCAATAGTTTGTCTCATACATTTTAAGTATTTACTAAACACAGTGTGAAGACACTCAAATACTTATTGAGATTTCTATACAGAGTATCATATTATATAGATTAGGTATCTGATATATACTATATCATATATTAGATATGCCAATAATTCTGTGAATTCCTTTAGTATTTTAGTTAATTTTAAATGAGTCAGGTGTGATATTACTTTACGCTCGTTAAGTTATAACGGAAACGAACAGTCATGGCAAGTATAATTACCACAGAGACTTTAACGCTTAAAAAGAAATTAGAACTATACTAAGACTGAAACCTAGATAATATGGTTTTAAACTATTTTATTTTATTTTACACGTTGCGATCGGTTTCAATTTTTATTCGTAAATTGTATACATTATATATTTTTTTACGATTATCACCAAGTTCGACAACTATTTAATATATTATATTAAAACACATCCTTAGCGTTTTACAATTGATCCATGCCGTTAGAACTTATAGGTAAACTATTATAAAAAAATATTATGAATATTATAACTATTCGTATTGTCTCCTCCCCACCAACTATTATTACGCCGCGGAATCGAATCATAAGCACTTCAAAAACAAAATTGAACATTATTTTATGTAACCGACCAATCCACGCACTATTGTCGGCGCGCTGCAATCGTGGCGTTCTACCGGTTAATTAGTTTTCAGCGATATGTACCTCCGTATAATTACCGCTACTGCCATTCGTTGTCCGATCGCCCGCTGCTCGATATGATTAATAGGACGAAACGTCATCGCCGCGAGTTTCGCGGGCCGGCAAAATTTGGGCGGGGGGATACTAAGCCCGTCTCGAAACGAACTCCCTCGAAGACGCACAACAACAATCATCGTTATATGTTATTATTATTATTATCATCATCATCATCATTATATGCGTGCTTGGTGCACATAAAGTAATATTACTCTATGATGGTCGTTGTCGTCGTGATTTCGACCTGCGGAGAGTCCTTGCAGCGGCGGTACAGCGACGACTCGGCGGGGCCTAATGCCGGGTACCACAAATAATGCAGACGGTATGATACATCATGTCTAATGTATATAATACATAGTTACGCAGAACGGCGCACGGCGTAATAATTGTTAACTACCTTTTTCTCTTCTTCCCATCACCGTCGATTCCTTCCAATAATTTATTATTGTATGTTACTATATAATATATAGTCTAAGCTGCACGACGCTGCAGGCGGAGAAAAACACTCCGCTGCAAGGTCACTACCTGAAAAATGGAAAACAATTAAATTATGTGTTACGACCGTAAGAAAACTATAATATTTCTCATTGTTGCAATTAAAAACGTTTTAATATAAAAGTTATATCATCGACCATCAATATGAACTCTCCCGAGAATTTATGACATGGAGACACTGAAGTTTTTCTTACCAAATCAAGATCAGGACAGCATACTCTATTACTCTCTATGGTCTCTAAGACATACACGCACTATATCTTACCTGTGTGATAACCGATCAGATATATGGACGAATCTTTCGCGAAAATTTTGTGAAATAAACAACGCGATTAAACATACATAAATTTATATATATAGAATATAAATAGCCTCTCATTTGACGCAGACCGATTCGCCCTAAACGTCCCGACCCCCAGCAGTAAAAGAAGTCCTCCGGAAGAAATAAATACATAAAACATAATATTATTTACATGCGGTAATTCAAAAATAAAAAATTGGACAAAACATCGGCTTTTACTTGCAGATAATTAAAATTTATGTCGGACATCAAAAGCGAGCTAATAATAAACTTATATTGTTACGAAACCTAATTGCTATGAAAAAAAATTCTACAAATAACTTATGTAGCACTGTAACAGGTGTGACGTTTGCTAAAAGTTTGCTCGCCAATGAAGTATTATGAAAAACTTAGTCTTCATCGACTGTGCTAAACTTTTTGAGTTTGAATATACAATATAATGCACTACTTATTTATAATATATACACATAAACGTAACATTTATTTCACCTATGACGTTGATTAGCGGTAATATAATTCATCAGGTATATGTGAAATCGGCTACACAGTCATATGTTATTAACAATAGTACGATATAATCTATACTCTCTATATATAAACTTATAATGGTATATAATAATATGTATAATATTATAATGTACAATATGTAAATGCCTTTTGACATTTTCTTAAAACCTTTTCCAATATGCCTTAAACAATTCAAAGGGGGTAACAATTTACCCGGGTCTATATGTATATTAGCACTTAGCTTTTTACATCTTACAATTTTATTAGAATTTAGATTACTACATCTAAATCAGAGACACCCATGGAGAATTATTAACTCAGTAGGTGCAAAATACGTTTGGTGACGTTTATAAGTTGTGAGGGGAATTGCTCTGTTTATTAAAAATCTTCATTACATTAAATAAAACAATAATGATCAGAAAATAGTATATATAATATATTATACTATGTAGAAACTGTAAACAGCAACGATTTTTTTTTAAATTATAGGGATTTATAATTTATGTTAGTTAGGTACATACATTCTTATATGGACAATATAAATTATTAACCATGTGGCGTATAGTACAAAACAATAATAGTTTGGAATAATAAACTATTATTAATGTAATAAAAGTAAACTTTATTGTTATTAGTATCATTATTATACAGACATTTACTATAAACATTACTTATAAGTAGAGCTGTGGATTTATAGGATATGCATTTTGTTTTTACTTGTTGTGAGCCATAGATTTTTTTATTATAAAGTTACAATCGTCATATCATTAATATTTTAAACTTTTATTTTGTATTTTTTTTTTCGCCGTTAGATATAAATTTGCATTATGTTTCCATCTTCGCATGACAGCACCGTATACAGTGGTTCTCAGTATTTTGGACATGATCATAGAAATTAACAAAGACGGAACTATAATTATTTGAAAAATCCAAATCTGGGCGTTATTGATCCAAATGAACAATGATCTGTTCAATAACTAAAAAATAGTTTTATAAATATTCCATAATATGTACCTATAAGTCTATAACCATGAAGCAAAGAATTATGTGTATCAAATTCAATTATACACACATAGATCAAAGATATAATACTGATTGCTGAAATATATGTAGGTGCATTCATAATTATAAGTATCAATCATATTATGTGTTGTTTATGTATCTAAATGACTAAATAAATTTTTATTTTTAATCATAATTTATTTCTATAATATTATTATAAATATTAAGCATACATTTTAAAATGTATACATAGTTTTTTTTTTACTCAAAATAGATTTTAATTTTTTTTAGCACTGAGCTATTATGCTACTTCTTGAAAGTGCAGTTTAGTTCTAGTAAAGATTTTTTTAGAAACGCGTGCTATAACAATATAATATAAACATAATAATAGTGTATAAGTTTTTGTGCTTTTATGTAATAGTAATGACTGATTATTGTTCAAAGTCCACCTCATTTGAAATTATTCGAAATATCGAAATCATATACATTTAAAACAGTTCAATATTCTCCTATATACTATTAAGCGAATATAAGTTGAATAGTAATTGGCAAGAACTATGTCAGACGCGAAATAACATAATCGTAATACCTACCTACAATTTACATGTCATGATTCGACGTGAAAATGTGTTGGCCCACGAATTATTACATATATTATTATCCTCACACATACCTAGTACTTAATTTATAAGTTCTAAGTGTGCAAATGTGTATGCGCGTGTGTGCGTCGTGTGATATAAATAATATTAAAGAACATAATATATATATATTGTAATACCTATATAAGTATACGTCTGACACACAATATAGTATTATATATTATGACGTTATACATTAGACAGCTTTTATTCTTTGTTTTCAAACGATTTACCTTTTAGCCGGTACGAAGAAAACGCACATTCCTGCATTTTAAACATATCTGCTGTTGTTGCCATTTGTGTTGGTGCACCAAAGTGTACCGGATGCAATTACACGTATGGAAAAAAATAAAAATAACAGGTCTTCTTCCCTATCTCAATAACATCTCATCATTCATTCTCGTCCGCCGTAATTCCGGCGCACGGCTTTGATATGGGACCACGCACAACATAAATCAGTGTACCTCAAATAACATAATATAATATACGTAAAACAGTGTCGGTGCGCGCGCTGAGATATTCTCCGCCAACGACGTATTTTATACGCGAGAATAATAATAATATTATGTCAAAAGCAAACAGCTGAAGGTTAAAACGCTATCTCCTTCGCCCGCGACAACTTACTATATTGTATATATGGCTTCTAAACCACATTTTAACATATTATAAGTAACCGTAAACCGTAGAACAATAAACCTACCTATTGAGCGACCGGTTAAATTAAAATCTTATTATTAGCTTAAAGTACACATTATAAGTTTGTGTAATTTTATTTAAATAAAAATGTGACTACGTACGATAATATTATACACCTATTGTACTCGTAGGATGTTGTATTCCATTTATAAATCTAACTCTACATAATAATATTATGATATCTATGCGTAGAAACTTAACTCAGACAATCGTAAATTGATTTGTTTCGTATGTCCTATAATAATAATTGCTATTATAGATTAAAGTTAAGTGCAACAATTATATTTAATATTTGGGCTTACGTAAAATATATTGTAATCATTTTCCAGGAAGATCAAATAAATAGCTAAAAACGTCTACGGACCGAAACATCGAAATTTTAAAAAACTGAATATATTGTTGATTGTCATATAACTTGTCTAATTAAAAAAAAAACAACATTAAATCAATTAATTTCAGCACCATCTATATCATGAATAATTTATCATTAATATGTATAAACATTATTACATTTTATATTTTTAAATATCAAGCTTTTGATATTTTAATTATATTATTATCTATTATTGTTTTTTCTTTTTACATACCTACCATACAATTCACAAACTCACAACCATTATGTTATTATACTTATATAACTCACAGAATAAATGATTAATAATCCAGTAGATGGCTGTAAATTAATTTTTAATATCAAAAAATTGTTAAAACTTTAAAAGTTGATTAAACATTAAGCTTATACGTATATATAGCTATTCTTTTCACACACTTTAACTTTTGATATCATTGTATATCATTTAAATCGCATAAGATATTTCAAAACTGATAAATACTTCAAATATCAGTTAATAAACTCATTATATTCTCATTTAAATGTATTGGAACTGCAGGCAGAATATTATGTTGTGCTACTAAACAATTTGGTCTTCCTAATTCCTTTATATCAGACCCCTCGTCACCGTAATCGTCGTAATTATAACACATGACGAACTCAGGATATCGGACACCGGATTCGTAAAATTAACTATATGTCTATGCAGTAAATTGATATTACACGTAGGTACCTATATAGTACGAGTTAAAATTATTTATTTAATCCTATTCCCTTGTGTATGCTTTTATCATATTTAATATTTAATAGACCTAAATTAGAAACGGCTACCATTATGTATATTATTGTTTTTCCGTTAGGTCATTGCGTAATCAATACTATGGGGGTGGGAGTATAAGCTCGCTACGATATCATAAGTAAAAATAATCATTTAATATTTGCGATCATTTACGTAAAATCGACAGTAGAGCCGCAGTTGAGGTTAAGGTTATGCGCCTATAAGTATTATACACCAGTGGTCATCGTACCGTGTCGGTGGATTTCAGTGGTAGAGTTTAAAATGCGTTGTGTGTATTATGTTTTTTTCGAAGGAGAAATTACGTTCGAATCGAAATAATAATGAAAAAAGATTATTTAATCAACAATTGGATTTCGTGACGGTACCGTGACATTTTTTCGTACGATTTCCGGCAATTCAAATGTTTTTTTTAAAACCTACGTTGTAATTGTACTGGAAAATCCGTACAAAACATAAATGAAAGTAAATCGCAATATACATTTAATTCTATATACCTAATATATTTGTTTATTGTTTTAATACCGACTAGAATAATCGTAATTATTATTATTCATTTTTAATAATAACGTACAGAAGTTAAATAATAGAATAATGCACTATAATGTATTTATACGCATATTATATTTTTTATTTTACTATATATATAAGTGTTTGATCTTCATTGATTCTGAAAAAACCTGGAGTGGAAATTTCATCAGTTATGATTAGAAATGATTTTAATCACGTTATGCGCCTATTAAGCTTATGGCCTGAAATCAAAAATTCCACCTACAGAATAAAACAATTTTACTTACGATTTATAGGATTAATAATCGCTAGTACTCATTATTCTGACATTAAAGTATTATTGAGGCATATTTTCATTGTTTGTATAAAACTGATGGATCAAGCTCATGCAAATAATCAACGAAATGTGAAATATCCAAGATGTATCTTAAACAAAGAATAGCACATATAACACACACATGATAGAACTAAATGAATTTTTGAATTCAGAGGAGCCTAAAGATAATAAATCAAATGAAGATTATACTAATATTATATCAGAAACTCCTAGCACATCAATATTTCTAAACATTAAATTAATTTTTGAAGATGTTAAAATTGAAACGGAAAATTATGGCGTAGGAGATCATGACAACATGCAGTTTAATCCTCTAAGTATTGCAAAAAAATTATTAAATTTTTGTAAATTAATTCCAACATAGTCAGCAGTAATATTTTCCATATTTAAGTATGAAAACATTATTGAAACTAGCACAACTTCAGACAGTTTGTTCAATGATTTGAAAACCAATGTTTTTTAAACACAAAAGTTTACCTTTACGAATAATCAATTTTTGAAAATTCGCATAAATTCAATCGTTAGTTTTATTAATATAATCGAAAGCACACTTGGTGCATCAAAATATGAAATTGATATTGATAATTATGTGACAGATGATAATAAAAAAGATAAAACAATAAAGGAACTAAATATTAGTACTAATGTAATGCTTATGACTGTATATTATAATATGACAATGAATTAAATTATGAAGATTTAAATGATTTCAATTTAGAAATTGAAAAAAATGATTCTTATGAAGATTGGAAAGAAAGTGAAAAAGAAACTCAATTCTAAAATATAATATATCAACCTATTGAACCAAATAAAATAAATGAAGACGTTGAAAACCATCAAATAAATAAAAAATGTAATGAAAAATTTTTGTGAACAAGAAAAGATATTAAAAAGAAAAGTAATTACCTTAATTACTTTAATTAAAAAAAAGATCCAAGTGTGTTGTTTTTACAACAATCTTATTAAAACAATGAGTAAAGTAATATGTATTCTTAAGAATCGTAATATTTCTAATCTTAAGCTAAAATTGATGGATTCAATTATACTTTGACCAACACCTGTACATTTAATAACTTCGTACATCTTTTATGCGCATCTTATGTAGGTAGTATGCAATATTCTGAATATGTGAATCAACAAGCACAACATGATTTTTTTGAGTTAGTTTCAAGTGCCTTAAAGGACGGAATCAACACTCAAATTTATAGAAAAAGTTATTTTATCAACTAAATTAATGTGCGTGTTGCGAATCTGGACTAAACATCCAAGTGGTCTTAGAAATTTCGACTGTTCATGTATAATTGCATTTTTAACTTAAAATATTTTTATAAATTATCCTTTGTTGTTGACTGAAGAAAAATGTTTTAATTGTTCTAAAAAAAAGAAAAAGAAAAAATAATACGATTTCAGTTAGATTACAAACTGACAATTCGGTTTTCCTAAATGATGAATTGTCATCAATGTTTTTACAGTGCGTAAAAGACTTGTGGCAACTGTAAAATTGACGAAGTTGAAATGATAAACGAATATGGAAAACAAATATTTATTGAGCCATATTTACCACTGACTACAAAAAAGACAAGCAATGAGAACTTGTATATTTCTACAGTATGATATTCCTAAAACAGTAACTGTTCAATAGCAAATTTATAATCTTCGATTTATTAATTTTATTCCACCCACCTCAAAAAAAATTACAAGCTGATGGTCATTATATCACATATTGTCAAAGAAATGCAACCAATACATGGGAGAAGTATGACGATTTATCTACTTCACCAAGTATTGTAAAACCAAATACTGTTGCTACAAGCTGTCAAATTATAGTCTATACAATATAAAATATGGTAAATATAAATACCAACCATTATTAAAATTAATTTTCTAAATAAATGTTATTTTAATTTTTTCATAAGTCGCGGGTGTGTTTACTGGTACAATGAATTAAAAGTTGGATAACAAAAACAAAATCAAATATTGTATTAAACAGTCTTATATTTTTATCAAATACAATTTTTATTTAATTTTTGTGAAAAATTTTAATTATCAAACATTTTTAATTATAAATATTACATGAAAAAGAAATTAGCTCATAAAAGTTCATTTATACATTTTGAAAAAAATATAACTAAAATACTTTAAAATAATTTTTTTTTTTTTTGATAGTAATCATGATTTAATAAACAATTTGTTTTTATTAATTGTAAATTTTAATTTATTATAATTTTTTAGAATAATACATAATAAATAACATATATTTAAAATATATTAACTTAATGATGTTTAATACTTGAAAATTGAGTAATTCATAATTCTTAAATCCATGGTATTGACTTTTGATACTTTTAAGTGTAAGACGATATTGAATTACTTTCTTGTAAAATTCATACACAGAATTATTTAAAAACATATTATATTATTTCGTGAAGACATTCAGTCAGGCTAGTCAACCAATGCACATTATACTTGATTATATTATATATTTTAATAGTATTTTATTATTCTAATAATGATACAGTTGATTGATTTAATATTTATCAAAAATATTTCACATAATATAAAGGTAAAGGTATAAATTATTATATGATATAATATAACTAACTGTTCAACCCTTTTAAGGCAATACCCCAACGTTTCGTAGAACAGTATGAATATTGATTTGTAGTACGTAATAAACAGATTCAATTTCATCTAAATACTTAGAAATTTTCATTGTGTATACTTTATAAAAATAACGTAATTTCAGGAAGTTTCAAGTTCCTAAGAATAATAAACTTTAAATAACAAAAAGTAACTAAAATCTTTATTTTTTGTTTAAAATTTAAACAATATACAATATTGTCAACATTTAAATTAAAGATAACAGTAAAAAGTTATTCTTTTAGTTTTTTTTCGATTCTTATAGTCTTTTAGGTAATATAAAACTTGTAAAAATGTAGCTCAATTTTTTTTTTTAGTGCTGGAAATTGTTACAAATAATTTGAAAAAACTTGGTACTAATTTGAATAAAATTAGATAAATTTTGAGTCCCAACTTAATAGACGTGTAAGTGAGTACAGCATTATTTTAATCCAATAGGAGATAATTAGTTTTCATATGACAAAAGTTAAGAAGAAAATTTCAAAACGTGGTGTTTCAATTTGTTACAAAATATTAGTACTCCAAGTTTTAAATCGATAGCTCAAAAAAGGGGAGCTGTGTAAAATTGTCATACCCATCGAGAAATAGGGTTTTTCAAAGAATGGGTAGTGTTCCAAATTTCAAAATAAGCGTTGTAAATTGTTGCAAATCAGTTGCAAAATATTGGCACCGATTTGAAGTCAAACGAGCTAATGGTGAAAGCTAATTGGGCTTAGCCCCATCAAACGAAAATTTTTAATTGTGGGTTGCGGAGTTTGTAACAATATTATTGAAACTATTTTCCATATACAATAATTTCTCTAGTAATTTTGTATGACTATAGTGCAATATTATAATTAATGAAACAAATATTATTTATTAATTGTGATACTGTAATCATCTAGATAAGAACTTTGTGTGAGCTGGTTGAACTGGTTTTATATAACGCAAGTGTTTACATTCAAATTTCTTTTAAGGAAATAGTGTCGTTATTATTTAGTAAAATCTGTAGTTTTGTCAACAATTTATTGAAGTACAAACGATGGGACTCGAAGTACAATCAGGTACAAACTAGGTATAAACGATTGATATGTGTTTCAACTCTAAATTTAAATGTGGGGTGCCACCCCTAAAATCAAATTGGAGGATAATTGAAAAAACCGTTGAGGTAAAAATGATGGGACTCGAGATACAATTAGGTACAAACGAGGTACAAACGATTGATATAGGTTTCAAAACGAAATTTTGAGGTGGGGGCTAGGGACATGGATCTCGCATTTATAACGTATCAAGAATGGCTCCGCAGTAAATTAACTATAATTATACTATATAATTATGTATCTATATCAATATTTGTATTCAAACAACTTACAGTAGAAAATGGCGGTTACACATAGGTGCTTACAAGTAATCCAATTTTGTTCTGCACCACGAGTGAACGTCTTAACCGACCGGATCTAATAACGTGCGCGTACCTTCCCATCAATATATAGTGAATAGAGCAATAACTCTACTTCCGTTAATAAAGGTCCTCAAACAATAAGCTATTATGTATTTTCGTTAACAACGCATAACACATCTTAGACGTCTGCCTGCCAAGCGTATTTTGTGTTTTAATAATCTTAATAATAACCATGTACAAAATATTAAAATACATCCTTAAACGCTACGTTCGAACCATTCAACATAGCACAACACATATTCAACTCTTCCCTATACAACTTTTCCTTACAATTGTACCATTTACATCATCTAAGTGCGTACTTAACCTATGGCTATGGTAACACAACAAAAAAAATTGTTGAAATCAATTACACCGGAAACGTGTATATATTATAATATGTGGCCTTGTATTGTTTAAATATGCGTCGTTTTAAATCGGAAAAATCATTTTTAAATACGTTTTTGGATAGAAATAATAATGTTACAGTAATAATAAGCACACAATGCATATATAATGCATATTATAAACATATGCAGTATAATTTATAAATGTTTGCGTACCTGCACGTAATCGGACTTAAATTTTTAAAATTTTTAAAGAAATTGACCCGAGCGTTTGTTTTTACTTGCAGGTAGTATGTAATATCTACCTAAGTATCTCAACATGCGCGTATAGATGTGTTAGTGTATAGCGCTATACAAGTGTTTAAGGGGAAAACATGTTTGTATGTAGGTCGTAATGGTAATACAAGAAAATAACATTAATAAAATATATAT
Organism: Pentalonia nigronervosa; assembly: GCA_014851325.1. Lineage (NCBI taxonomy): Eukaryota > Metazoa > Arthropoda > Insecta > Hemiptera > Aphididae > Pentalonia > Pentalonia nigronervosa. The sequence continues at coordinate 105,896 of JACXSJ010000531.1, read as the reverse complement.
ATTATACATACATTACTTAAGCTTGACCGGGCTTAATTTTTTTTTATAGGATCCTGTTGCTCTTTTATCAACTTTTAATGATTCCAACCGCTTCGTGTTTCGTTTGAAAGATTAGTCCTGTCCGTTTCGCTATCAAATCGTAACGCAGTACCTATCCAAAAAAAAAAACAGTTCTATTGATGAATTATTATGTGACGAAAATATCCTTTCATTAACGTTTAGTTGTTCGTGATTGATGTCTATTGACCGGTAACAAATAACAAACATATTACTAATATAATGACATTAATTTTCTATAATAAGTAGCTACCTACGTCTAAAATTCTATAACTCAACATTAAAAGTAGATATGGTATTCATTTTAAAAGAACCCAAATTTTTATGAATACTTATATGGATATTCATTAATTTTGTTTCAACTCTTATACAATTATATTAGTTAAAATTGTGTTGAAAATGGTACTAATTCATTTCACAATTAATACAATTGGATTCGTTTTTATGCGTTAATTTTTCTAAGTAGTGATATACCTCATTTATTACCAATCACATATTATTTACTAAAATAAGTACTGTTGAATGGATATAATATACCACCATCGCTGTCCAAATTCAAACGGTTATAACCGCATATACTGTGCATAGTTAGGTCTCGTGGGAATGGTCTTGAACCTTGATGATATGTTTTGTAAGATGGAATAATAAAAAAAAACACAGATTTCCTTAAATAAACCCTGTCTGGTCGTATATTTCCGTTTACGCGTTTGATAGCAACAAATAGAGTCCCACGCCATAGTTATATAACTAATATACGTGTCAATATACAATAAAGTATTATCGTTTTAATAATGTTGGTGTGAATTTGCAGACGCCTGTGGAAAACCAGTTGGTAACCTCGGTGAAAAAATATATTCTCTTAAAGTTCCGAATAAGTATAACATTATGCCCAGTAAATCCTTATTTGAGCATCGTACACAACCGTGATCGGATTGACCATTGTCACGTTACAATAATAGGTACACGTACTCAATAATATCGGTACGACGGGTATCTATGAAATAATGTTTCGAAAGTATTCTCTATAGGTAATAAAGTTGCAAGCAAAATAATGCGACTTGTTATCGTTGTTGTTATCGAAGTCGGTTAACATAAATATTTTTTCTGTTGATGTAATAGTTACCTATTATACATGTGACAAGTACATATTAGTATATTACTATTATAGTAGGTATACTTACGTCTATACTAAAAATAATGACAGGCATTAGATATTATATATAATGACGTGCAGTTTATGATGAAATCGACATATTATTATGCTTATCTTGCATTATTTGGATATAATCTTCTTGGCTAAATTAAGTTTGATAAACTCTGATTTTTAATCGTATCTCTGTCGCAAGTTATAAAATCAATTGATATGTATATAGGTGGATACGTAGGTAGGTGTATATTATATTCATTACACAATCAAAATTAACAACGGTTACTAATATAGCATATAGGTAATAATATAATATATATATATATTATATTTCATACGAGTATAACTGCATATGAATAGAATATTATAAAACTACGTTGACTCAAAAACAATAAATTATTTAACTGTTAATTTACATTTTAATGCAGTTACTTACAAAATATTAAAACGTCGAAAGAATATACATTTTTTTAAATTATACCGTTAGAACGTTTTAACGATATAAATGTATATAAAGATATGTCAAGTTATTTGCATTGGCAGACAAAACATTGTAAGTATCTATAAATAATAATTATACCAAACGCAAAAAAAACAATGCCAGTTTTAACTTTGAAATGCGGTTCGCAATAATTCGTGTACCTACCTTTATACGCCTTTATACAAAATAAAAAACAATAAATAATATATTTTTTTTCACTCGATGTCTTTTATAAGTTATAATTGTTACTATTTACTTGCTACTTGGTGCAAATAATTTACCCCTTTATACCAATACTCAGAAAAATATCTTTTTTATGTTGTTTGTTTCCAAAATTATAGCGGACATTTTTCTCTTAAACATAAAAGCGGTCAAAATGCATTTAATAAAATTATTTTTTATATTATACAGTTTTTTTTTCATAATATTAAATATATAACAAACACGGCGGACAAATATTTGCTTTCGAGTGTATTTTAGTTGAACATTGAAGTTACACGTCCGTCCCATCGTGCCGATAATCAAAAATACGGAATAATATTTTTAATGATATTTTTGGTGACCACAAGCAACGGGAATGAGCAGAAATAATCTAACCAATTTTCAAACCTAGTAAAACCGGTTCAGAACGGTTCAAGTATCCGGTATTTTCTTTATGTATAGTGAAGTTGTTAAGATACGTAATCATACTGTCAGATCGTAAAATTTCAATTGGTTTTTTAAACCGTGTACCTTATATTTGAATTTAATTGCAACCGCTAATATTTCAGTTAATTAATAAATACATAGATATACCGCTGTACGTAAAATTACAATTTGTTTGGTGGTTAAATTAACTCTAATCATTTAAAATTCATAAATGTTGATGAAATGCCTTTGGTCATTTGCATAATTTTGAAAATACCCACATTGAATCCAAAAGTTATATGAATGAAAAAATTTCATTTCATCCCACTTCAGATTGCTCTTCCGATAATAATTCACAAGGTCGTATATTATTATCATGAGTTATAGGTAGTCTATAGCAGGTGCCTATACTGAATAAAATAAAATACTAGTCAAATTATTTTTTACCATGCAGTTACATGCTATTTTATGCGTATATCTTTTTTTAATTATTTATTTGAAAGAATTTAATAATCTGTATACAATATGTTACAATACGAAAAATGAATGGTACATGATTACATTATACATTTTACATGATGAGGAAACTATCCAATGCATATATCTACGTAATACGCTGATCGTCCTTAACGAACTGATAATAATAAATTGTACTTTCCCGTAAATATTCAAATGAACGTTATTATTCAATTTTATGACTTATATTTGATAAATTTTTTTTTTGACCTATTATTAATATTTAATATTATAATTCTATTTACGATTGCACATTTCTAACTGCATTTAAACCGATAGAAATAATTAATGTTTAAATATTATAAATCAAATATTTTTTTAAACGATAGGCATAAATAAGTAAATAAACCTAATTAGTAATTTATTGTTACTCATTTTACTTTTAAAATTATACAAAAATATTGAAGTAACTAAATTATAATAATATTAGGAAATAAAAATTAATTTCTAAAAATGCAATTTAATAATAATAATAGATCAATTAACTAGGAAATATTTTGGATAAAACCAAAAAAAAAAAAAAAGCAATAACTATTTTAGATCATTCTCATGTTCAAGAGTTTCTAATGTGCAACTCCTATACTCAATATTTTCTTTTTCACCGCTTCATATTATACTTTATTCATTTACTCATTGTACAGATTGCAAATTTTCAGTAAAATAAACGAATTTTAAAAAATATATATATTTGAAACTGGTTTTGTTAATAAATGATGTGTTAGGTATCTTATTAATTATCAATATAATATGTCATAATTATCAATAAATACAAGAGTACGTATATAATATAAAAAACGCTATAAATTATTATTTAATATGATGAGTAAATAATATTATTATAATTTTTTATTCTTGCATCTTGTTGTTATTATTTTTCAAAATATTTGTACAAAATATTGCGAACACAATATTTAAAAACCATATAAATTTAACGGGTTTTGGTGAAATATTACCCCTAAAGGTGCACGCGAATTATTTTAGATCTGGTTATGTAATATTAGTTTAAGACAGGCAAAATGTTAAGACTTGTTGTCACCGCCATCAGCGAACTTAGGGTGGCATAAAGGGATGAGAAACTCGTATGCACATGCACACACATATATGCATACACGCGCGCACGTCGTGTAATGTTTGCCCAAAAACTTTTCTTACCCCGAAATCCCCCGAGTGTTGTCTTAAGTTTTCGCACTGCTACTACAAGTACTACTACTAATATAACTACCATTACTATTACTATAATATAATGGGTACATACTACAACTCAAAGTGCGGATGCAAACTGTAATTCGATTACGTTTCGTAAACCAACGCTGCAAATACCGCAAGCCGCGCAAACAAGGACTAACAGTTATGATTTTCGACTTCACACACCTGTCCGTAGTATAACCGTGTGTGAATGCGCATAATCTTTGCACGATAATATCGCAGCAACCGTGATGCAGGTATGTGCGCAATGATAGAATATAATAGATATAAATACATAGTGATGGCGTCTATGTGTGCAGAGGCGTATAAAAAGAGGGATGTGGGAGTCAGATCCCCCCCTCATAAGCCTTTTTATTATTTTAATGTGCAGGTACCTAGTCACCTAGGATTAAAAATTTTCCTACCGTGATAATTTGTTTGCAACTGATCCCCTCATACAAAAGTTATGTATACGCTACGTGTGTGTGCGTTCGTCCGTTTATAAGACTCCTGCATCTATTAAAGATTCGGCTCCTAATAATATTTAAGTATACTGGAGGTATAGTAGGTAGTAGGTACCTACTTAGATGTTCCGGCAAGAGACGTCTCAATGGTAATGCAAAATACGATGATGCATATTTTATATGCCTATATATATTATAGGTACCTGAGCCATAAAGCGAAAAAAATTATCCACAGGAATGCGAAATTCGAGCGAATTACGCAACAGTTTCGTTAATACGATAATTATATAGGTACGCATTATAATAATATACGATTTTATATATAACTACACACACACACGAAAACTACATACATACATTCCGACGACGCAATCCGTTATGCCTACGCTGAAGCCGTAGCACAATAGGAGAACGTGAGTTTGTGTGTGTATTGTGCTAGTGTGGAAGCACAGCTATAAAGTGTGCTCTGGCGCGCGTGATTTTGTGGTCCATCAACACATATACTGAAACGGCATACGATGTGCAGGTGGATAAATCGTCTTTAGACATATCAACGTACAGGACGGTTCTGTCGACATACGAGCACCGATCGACAATTCTAAACGTTTAATAATTCTAAAAAAAAAAAATTTTTAAATTATACTTAAAATTATATTAAACCTGTCGACACAAATTAACCGTGATCACAAGACTAAATAATATAATACGTATTTTTATTATATTAGGTATATTGTATATGTCAACATTGAAAAGTCAAAGCTCGACTACTACGACGAAATAATTATTATAGTAATTAGTATACGTATATATATAAATTCCGTGTGTAACATAATATTATATATTTTTAAAAAAATAATAAGTATTCCATTTTTGCAAAATGTACATTGTACAGATTATTCAAATGTTTAGAGATCCTGATCATAAGCATTGATTCGCGTTACTATAATCACTCTGTATAATATGTGTGTATGTAATATACGACTTGTTAAAATAGTACAGTCACGCATGTGGCCGTGGCTAATAAAATACAAACATAATATTCTATACAGCTGACATGTTTTGGATCATTATTTAAAAATCGTGTCGGCGAGCACGTTTAAGATATCTAACTGAAAAAATTATAAACAACCGTAAAAGTTTGTTATTTAGTTGTCTTTGCAAGGCAACAATATCAAAATTATTTCTGAAATGTCTATAATAATAGAAAGAAAAACATTCCTTTCGGCGACTACATTATAAAGAAAACATTTTTAATTAGAAACCTATGTCACGTATACAATATCTATTTAAAATTAACTGGGAATAAAATATATTCTATTTTCAATGAACTAGCTTTGTCGTAACATATTTGATTTGAAAACGAATAAGAAAGAAATCATATAACTTTTGTGTTATAATTAACACTGTAAAGAAACCAGCTATATCATTAACATAACATTTTTTAATAATAATAAATTTAAACTATATAATTATTAATTACCATATAATAATATATTAAATTTAATTAGGTATCTGAATTATTTATTTTTAGATTTTGAGCGGAACATGAATGCATTGATTTTACAATGTTTTTTTTTTTTTGTTACTGTCTTTCATTACCTTTTGGAGCAGTAAAAATGCTTGGATTTTCAACTTTGTAGATGGTTTCTGGTACCAGATTCCTACTAATTAGTATTTTGAGGGTCAAACGTAATAATAATACCAAGTAAACTAAAATAATTAGAAAAATATAGGAAAAAATGGAAATTTTTACGCAAAACCGGTATTTGACAAAATCTATTTCGTTTTTTTGGTGTAACTAAAAAATAAATAACCTTAAATACTTGAAATTTTCGTGAAATGTTTATATTAGCATTTTCTACAAATGATATCATTTTCAAAATATTTTAACTCTTTTTAAGTGATTTGTTGATGTTTTCAATTTTTTTTTTAGTTTTTTTTTCTAGCTTTGTATTATTACATTTTATACATACATTTTCAAATACACCATTGTCGTTCAAAATGAATTATTACAATAATAATATTGAATTAATTTAGTAATAGTATTACTAATATAGTAAAATAAACTACTTATTAATAGCAATATAATTAATATATCATAAAATATACTTAGTAATATACTAATATAAATATAGACTGACAGACAGTGGTAATCTAATGGTTTTGTCATTGGAAGTGAGGGATGTGACCGAATTTTTAACATACACTATTTTATGATTAAAAATATAATTTATAGTTATAGTTTTATACCTATATATTAAATATTATAAATATTGAAAAAAAAATGTCATGGGGGTTTATCCCTCTCATCCCCTTCCGTTTGATCGCCACTGCAGCTGACAATCATCTTCTTTCAGGATCGATTTTTGGGTGCAATGATTTATCATTAAATTAAAACTTAACACATACCTACATTACAGTGACTCACTTACTTACTTCCCATAGGCAAGGTACTCGCGAAAGTCGTCGACTACTGTACAACAGAGTTTTAGAGTTACCTACTTTCCCCCTCCTTTTTTTTTAATTATCAGTTTTAATAATTACAATTTGGAAACTAAAAACATTATTATATAGGAAAACAATATATTACAAATAATAAATTTAATAATTAATAATGAAATATGATACTAAATTATTATTAGAATATTTAACTTACATAACTTAATATTTAATAAGAGTAATTAATCTATTAAGAGCTTTTAGTTAATTTTATAGATAAAATATTAATATTAAATTAAGTTTTCAATAATGTAATCATTTTTAATTAAATACTTTTCCTACCTAATCATACTAATAAATTCTAATATCTAACAATTATTTCTATGTGTTTTTAGGGTCATATGGTGTGATATCATGAGTTCTACGGCTTCTCAAATTAGTGACTTCAATTTATTAAGACGATGTGGCAAAAGGTGAATACTGAAATTACTTTAAAAATTTCAAAATTATCTAAAAATATAATATTTTAGTTTATTTCGACCAAAAATATTTTAACAAAACTGAATAATTAGTTTTAATAAATATTTTTCTTCAAGTAATTTGTATTGGGTAGATATATAAAACGTTACGGTGCAAATATATAATTTTCAATAAAAATTGTAATGTAATCATAACAGATCTTAAATTAAAAGAGATAACATAGATCTAATATTAATACATTATATTTATATATAAATAATTGTGTGGACAAATATGGCATATTATATATTATATGCTATATTTAACCTAAACTATAAATTACATTTTATTTAACTATAGAAATGAGTATTGTTATAACCAAAATATTATGTATAGTTACATATGTGCAATTTAGTTTTATACTTTATGGTCTAAATAGTTAAATAGTATACTTAATTTTTCTTAAAGAATACTTCAGACTTAACTAATTTTGAAATTGAGGTTAAAAACATGCATTTAGCCATTTAGACCTAACTGTCTAAGGGTTTGAATATACAAATAAGCAATAAAAATTTAATATTCAGGCAGGAAATATAACTTGTAACCTTAGGATAGCTATTATATAGTGTTAAAACAATTCAAATCGTAGAAGACCGTCCGTCAGCATATATCGATGGATATTATTTTATATATTTTATATTGATAATTGATATATAATTATTTATTTTTCAATTAGTACGATAGGTTAAACCTATTTTTCATTACAACAAACCACACACATAATATTAATTAATGCAATATAACATTATTATGTTACTATAATATGTATAACTGAATAAATCAATGATAAATTACCTACAGACGTACTGTATTTATGGTATGGTAATCTAAATGAAGCTTATGAAATTTTCATTGTGTGTAATAAATAGCGACATATGTAATGGTAAAAAGTTGATTGCTATTATAAATATATTAGGTATCTTCTGTTAAATATTCAAGCATTTTTACCAATAGAAAAAAATTGTATCATATAAATAAATCAGAAAATACTAAAATAAGTATAACATTTCAAATGTCTATAATTAACACAAAAAAAAAAAACAAAATATTTTTAAATTTTTATCATGTCTAGAAAATACTTACATGATTATTTGTTGAAAAATTTAAGTCTCTCCAGTTATTAATATTTTAATTAGATACAAAATAAATCAATATTGTAAAAAACTGATTTTCCGTAAAAAATTTCAGTTTTTTTATTTTTTTTGTTTTTTCCTCATTATTTTGTATAGTATTTGGATATTTTTACTTTTGATAAGGAAAATTCTTAACAAAATTACCAACTAGATTCTATATTATACCAGAAACCACTCTCAAAATTAAAGATTAATGTATTTTTTCTAACTACTATAAAAAGTGTCTTCAGGCAAAAAAAAACATGATTTTAAAATCAATTCATTATTCACTTCGACTAAAATATAAAATAGAGTTTTTGCTCTATATTATACATCTCTTACCTTTTTTATGTTCAGCAGTAAAGTTATTTTTTAAACATCGTTTAACAAACAAATAATATTAGACCATTTGGAGGTACCTAATAAATAAATGTATGCCTTATGCCTATAATATACTGAAATATAAAAAATCAAATAAGTTTACCTAAAACTTAATGTGATTTATTATTAATCAAAGACCTTAATATTATTATTTATTACTGTGTTGGTTTTCGGGATTACGTACACTTTGAAAATTATTTTTCAAATTATTTTAGGTATAGTTAGGATTTAAATAATATTGTAGATACAACAAAGAATATCTGCACAAGTGTACGACAAAATACGAATTAAACCTATAATTAGGTATAGTTATCATTATTATTTTTATTTATTATTACATACCTATGAAAAAACCATTACCTATATACCGATTTATTTTATATTTCCAACCTGGCCATGCTTATTTATTACACATGTATAATAAGTACCCAGGTATTATAATAAAATGGAGAAAAATAAATTGCATTAATACATATTTATTAATATTGACAAATGACAAATGACAAACATATACCAAGTATATTCAAGTACATTTAAGTTGTATTATTTTTAACAATATTAATAACTCCTCCCTGCTCTGGAATTCCTAGCTGATACAATCTGTACTTATGGGCAATTCACGCGATCATTTTCAGACGTTTGTGTTTAGATAATAGTATAATATGAACATTTAATGATTAATGTCTATTTGAACGACAACTTCTATCATAAATTGTTTTTCATCTAATTAATTTTTTAGAGGTCCTTAATACATTCGTTTTCAGTTATGCGTATTGTACAGTATTTTTTTCATCAAATTTAGGTATGCATAATATTTATATATACCACCTACCTAATATAATATATACATAATATTATGTCAAGTCATGTACATAAAATGTTTGATATTATTTTTGAAATATTACCTACACAGTAATACAGTTTTTCAACACTGAATATAAAGTTATTTACCTAGGTAATACAAAATATTTATCATAAAATGTATGCATTGCTAACCTTGAAAATAAAAAAAATTTGGAATAAACACGACTATAATATATAAAATATAGACAAACGACTGACAAAAACCAATACATTTATTTTCGATTTATTATTATTCATTATATTATATATATACGTGCAAAAAATATACATCTATATATAAGTATTTTCTTTTAATAAATATATCCAGTGAAGTGTTAATATTTTGCCTAACCTACTTGTTTTGATTTTTAAACGCAATTTGGTCGTGCGCTTTTGCCTTGAAATCATATTATAATTACGATGAACTACACTACACACACGCAAAATTAAACTATAATTACTCGCCGACCTGAAGTATATTATAATGTATATATATAAGCAACGTTCGCATGTACTCAAACTCGAAAATGTCGAAAAACCTGTTCATTCATATTCACTTTGCTGTCGTTGCAGGTCGTCAAAGAACAACTCGACCATCACGGAACTGTATAACAATTTATACGCCAGTCAAATGGTGGCAGCCGACCAAAGGGCCAAAATGTCACCTCAAAGAACCATTTCGCTGGTAAGTACCACATCTTTTGGTCTAATACCGTCAAAATGAATAGTGATTAGCGTAAAAAACATTAAAGTAATAAATATATTATTTCTGGAACGTTTGAAACACTTATTTTATTGTATCAATCGATTAATTTGTACTAACACGTATAAATTGTTAATATTATATTGAAATATAATATAAGACTATAGATAGAACAAATAAATAAGTGTCGTGTTTAAAAATTACTAAACGTTTACATTTATTCACATTTTAGTTTTTTCTAAAATCCTAGTACAAAAAAAAAAAAAATACTAAAACCAATTTTATTTTTTATGAATAGAGTATAATATAGTATTTACAGTTCTCGATAATAGGAATCTAGATATTAATGCATAAATACACTTCATTAAGTATTAATTATCTTCGCAAGTTTTAACAACATTGTCTAACCTAGTAATCTAACTAGTGAATGTGGCTCTCAGATCACTGAAATTTCATTCCCAAACATATTATAATATTAAGACTATTTATATACATATAAACTCGTATACTTCTCTTTATGCGGTGTAAGACATAAAAGAACAACTTATGTCCTTCGGGGATAGGTACATGCATAGTGGTTTTTGTGCATTATTTAGTCACACAAGTTGGCAGAAAGTTTATCAAACTATATGTAAATAAAAATTCAAACTATTTATATATATTTGAAATTTAGATGCACTTTAAGTGCTAAATCCATTCTTTGTTTTTATATCACGGTTATATTATACTTTATTTAACTTCAAAGTTATCACAAAAATAAATTATATAAACAAAAAGATATTTTTGCAACTCGTCGTGCAATACTGATGATAAATATTCTTTGACGATGAACAATATGAAATCATTTTTATCAAACCTTTTATTTTTTATAAATGTCTATGAACACGAATTTAAATTATTGTTACATAAATATATGCGAAGAAAACCGTTGTTATTCAATAAAAAAAAAATAATTTTAATAACGAAAATATCTCGTTTTGAAGTACCTATGTGCATAAAATTAATGTCAGTAGTCTTCTACAAAGATGAACTTAAACTTAAACTCAAACCTTCTTTATCCATATGCATATGGTGAAATTTGGACAGCATAAATGGAACTTGAAATAAATAATTGGGAAATTTCAGAAAAAAATAAATAATAATTTTACTACATGTAACCAAACTGACAAAGTTAATTTATTCAATTTGTAAATATTAAATAACTATACCTATATACACCAAGTAAGCCATTTAATGTAAGACACTTATTATTTCAAAAAGTATTAATGTTTTAAAAATATTTTTATTACACGATTTCAAGTTGTTACAAAATAAATTATATTTTTTAACCATATAATTTTTTAAGTTTTTACTTTTTGGGATGACAACATACAATTTTAATTTCATATTCTAAAACAGAATATTTTTTTGCGTATTTGGATGAATAAAAATAAAATTTTTGGACTAGTAGTTTATGGGTTATAGATATTAGCATAATTGAGTGGTACACGGGTGCTCCGCAATATGTTGGTTCACTGCTCTGCTCATCAACACTTTAAGTACTTATAACTCATAAACTACTCGTCCGAAATTCGAGTTTTGTGTATCGAAATACTTAGAAAAATAGTCTGCTTTGGAATATAAAATTAAAATTGTACGTTGTCGTTCAAAAAAGTAAAGAGCTTAAAAAACACTAAAAAGTACAATTTTTTTAAAAAAAAATTGTTTTGTATCAACTCAATGAATGATTAAATTATACATGGTTATGTATCAAAAATATTTTCAAAAACGTTAATACTTTTAAAAAAAAAATGAGTACCTTACGTTAAATGGATCACTCAGTGTATATAATAAGGCTGAGTATATTAATTTGTTATACAATAACTTGCTGTGCAGTTGTAAAACATATATCTACTACAGATACATAACGAATCTTGAATATCACGGTCAAGGATCATATTGTTCACGATTTACAATATACTATAACGTTTATAATCTATGTTCTATGTACCTCAATATATTACATATTTAGGTATAATATATATATATATATATATATATATATATATATATATACACGTTATATTATGTATCCTCGAAATTAGGGTAAGTACACTATAAAATATTCAATTACCCTGCATATTATTACTCAGTACCCTAAACATATTTTTGAATTCTGTTTGCGAAACATGAAACTATTGTAGACTATTGGATCATAAATTTCCCGTAGACAGAATTTTAAAATATGTTCAGAATACGTATTGAGTAATATTATGGGTAATTGAATTATAGGGTGTACTCTATTTTAAGGGACATACGGTAATAAATACAGCCATCAGTGATCGATACATTATAAGAATACTCCCCAAAAATAAATCACTACCTATTAAACCCTTCTTGAGACAATAAAATATCCGTACTATGTGCGTATTATAGTGCGGGCAAGCGGTCAGAGGCCAAGGAAACCGCGTGATTGCGACGGTCGTGTATATTTCACAACGGATCAGTGAATATAATAATAATTACTGTTGGTGGATACGCATACCGCATAATGTATATTATGTATATAGATACAAGAAATAATCGAGAATACGGCGATTTTGTGTTTCAAATGTTACGATATTATATATTTATATACACAGACACTGTATAGCCGCCACTCTTATCCGGCCAACCTGTTATTTGAAATCATTAAAAATCTCGTAGATGTTGTAGATTCCGATAACCGCCTCGATTGGAGATTGAACGTAATATTATATTATCGTCTGGGCAAGTCGCCGGCAAACTATTAGTTTCGTATACAAGTTTAGTAGTAGTAGTAGTAGTAGTAGACGATATTCGGTGTCTGTGTGAGTACACGTCGGACATGCGCATTTTTCTGATTCGCTGCAGTCATCAATATCAGTGTATTAGGTACTGTTGTTTGTATATTATATTATGGGTTTGCATAGTACAGTAAAAATAATGTATATTTATATGGTTATCAAAATACTAATTGCGACTACTATTACTACTACCATACACCTATGAAACAAAACAATTAAACGGATACAATTTACATGATGGTTAAGTGTACTTTAAACTTAGAAGAAAATATGAGTATTTAAAATGTACGGTTATTTGAAATATTTTTAAACAGCTGAAAATTAATTTTCATAGTAATAACTTTAGTGAAAAAGTTTTCAATTATACGTTAATTTTATTATTGTAATGTTATTTAATCAGATATTCAAAATCAAATAAGTGTATACTGTATAATAATACATTGAAATTTTATGTTATTTAAAACGTAGATCTAAAAACATGTAATAGGAGTAATTTTTGTAGTCCTAATTTATTTAAAATGCTAATGAACCACTTAATATCGTCCTTTAAAATATTTACTACATCCTATTTTCGGGACATACCAGATGTTGAGATGTGCAAACCGACAAAACGTTTTCATTCACTATAGGTACCCTCTATAATTTATATCCACCGTTCGTATTTTTAGACCAATATTATATACAGTGCTCGAATTTGGGGGTGCGGAGGGTGCGCAGGGAGACGGAGTTCTACTATTTTTTTTTTCATTCCTTGCCTATTTTTTTTTTTTACTGTGTTAGGGAACACGGTACAATCTATTGCTCGAAATAATTTTTATTAAAATGTGAATTTAAATTATTGTTGTCAATGATATAATGAATTTTACAATTTTTACTATTTTTAATATCAACATTATTTTTGATAGGTTTCTATGTTAGTTTATTGTCTTTTCTGCGGTTTAGACCTTTAAATTATACCTTCTTAATTTTTTTTTTATAGTTTGTTTATATTTCATCCCTATTTTATCACGCTTGTTGTTTGCCTAGTGTAGTATAGTGCACATATGTATACAATAAATTAGAAATTGTATTTTCAAATATCTGTAGATATCTTAGTTTTGACGTGCGTGATGCGTCCGAACCATTGTTAAATTGTAACGATTGACAGATTACTGGCTCGTCGTATATGTCGTACTCGGCGAATTGCTTAATTAAACAGAACACAAGGCACTTGAGTACTTACAAGCGTATAACGTATTGCATATACATATATTATTTGCATGGTCAATACTTCAGTAATCAGGTTTTGATCGCAAAGTAGACACTAACAACAGTCAACTTTACAATTTTATTTTTAACGCGATATTTGAAATCGATTTACTATAGGAGTAATAACCTACCTTATTATAGTCTATAGACAAATCATAATAATTTCACTATTCACACAAATTAATAAACCCAATTGTTCAATTCACACTCCGTTACTCGAATGATATTCAATACCATCCTTAAAACCATGGTTACTCGGGTGACAGTGTGCTATATATTATTTAAGTAGTGTGCAGCAAAAACAAGGCCGATGGTATAAAATTCAATATTCAAAACAGTATAATTATTATATTAATATTGCATTATAGTATAACCCCAACTACGACCGGAAAAAATTAACAAACATAAAGTACAGCTCTATATATCAGCGTATAACTCAGTTTTTACTGTTTACTTATTAGTTCATGGATGTCAACTTGTGAACTAATTCGACCGAATATTCATCACACTTGGTATATTTTCGAATGCGATCTAAACTACTATTTAAACTTTCCTGATATATCTTAAGAACAATTTCTGAAACTTTTGTCAAAATCAATCAAGTAGTTTTTTGAATCTATAATCTACAAAAATAAGGACATGATAATATTGTCTTTTTTTGTACATTTGAATAACAAATAATAAATTAAATATTATTTTATATTATTTAAAAAAAAATACATATTGCAATGCATTGCAAATTATTTGATTTTTGTGAGCCAAGACGAAATTCATGTGTGAACCATCCAATGGCAACCTATATAGACTATAGGGGTTAAAAAAAGAGCTAAACTCACCCTGTGAGTCTCGAGGAATCTGTTGATTTGACTTTTATTCATATCGGTGTATAGTTTCTAAATTCTGAGATTAGCTATTAGTTAAAAACTCTTTTCACATGTATATAATACATATTCACAGATAACATATATTTTGGTACAAAAAAAATTACCACGGGGAAAATATACCTTTCTCAGTTCAATGCAAACGACTTACCTGATCGGCTAGATTTACTGAGTAGAACTACAGTGGATCTATTGCGTTAAAATGGGCGCAAAAATGAAACGGTTATAGGTACTCGTTTGACACCTAGATGTTGTTTATGGCTTATGTATTTTGTATTTATAGTCATATAGATATATGATATAACTACATATTAGATATGGTACCTATTGTATACAAAATATTTATGCAAGTAATAATGTATTATATTATCTTATATTGAACTCATCGTGAGTGTTCGTTCGATTATATTATAATAAACATTGTCATATTATACAGTATCGTTGTGTACGTGTAAACAATATATTTAGAAGTCTTCAAAAAATAATAAAAAATAGCGTTATTAATTAAACGAAATAAAATAGGAAATGAGGACATTTTAATTTTTGCTGGAAATCGAATTAATAATCGATAATAATAGGCAATAGCTTTGTATTCTGAATTAAAGCTGCCGGAGCCATAATAGATAATAATATGTTCATAATAGAACCGACAGCGGACAGCTAATAAAGCAAAAATATCAATTATATTTTATGCTAAAGCCGGCAAGAATTCAGGCAATTTCTAGTTATATGTCTTTAATTAATATTTAATAAAAAAAAAATATATAATAAATAAATCAACACAAAGATAATTGTTGATAGTTAGTTGATTATTTGTATAAGGTTTATGATCGTGGTATAAAAGTATTATGAAGTATAGAAAAATTAAATAAAAAAAACTTCACTTGATTCCGGCCAGGATCGAACTGGCGACCTTCTGCGTGTAAAGCAGACGTGATAACCACTACACTACGGAACCATACAAAAATTTATTAAATTATGGTCTGTTAAGCACATAGTAGAGATATAATATATTATCTTTAGATTTTAAGTACAGAATACGGCAGTCAAATCCGACGATTTGAAAAAATAAAAAAAAAAATAGAAAAACAATTTTTTATTAATTTTTTGCCAAACAAATAAAAAGTACACAAATGGAATTTTATGTTATATATTTAAAAACTTCATTTTTTAAAGATTGTGTCAGGTCAATGCCTTCCTTTATTAACCACACATTGTGAGAGTCTGACAGCGAAGCGTAATCGGGTATTATGATCTTGTGGATTGAGTGCTTGAACTACCTGAATTTTGTAGGAATGGAAGCGCAAGTCATGCTTTAATATTCTCCTCACGGTCCGATCACTTAGGCGAAGTTCTTTGCTGTGACGCCTGGCTGACTTTCGGAGACTTCTCCCTACTGCTTGTCTCACCCGCTCTACATTTTCTTGATTCCGTCTAGTTTTTTTACTACCACCTCTCTTTTGAGTCGTGCTAGCTGTGGTTTCAAAGTTTTTTACCCACAGGTCGATGGTACCACGAGAAGGCATAGGATCGCGAGGAGATAAACCAAACTGTCGGCGAAACGCACGTTGAGCTCCTACGAAACTATCATTACTTTTGTAATAGGCTTTTACCGCGAACGCACGCTGTTCACTCAACCAATGCTCCATAATTACTAAATTCCGAGTATTTAAAAGCGATAAGAACATTCCCGAAAACTCTACCACTTTAGCCACGCCCACCAGTTCTTGTTAAAATCGTCGGGTTTGGCTGCCGCACCTGTATAATCATTAACTGTTATTGAAAATAAACTATTTAACTATTATTTTATAAAAATATACTATGCTTTAATAGCTTAAATTAAAATCTAGTTTAAATGTATTTATATTTTTTATAGATAAAATAAATAGTATTTTTCCATCGCCTACCTGCTTACTTAGTTCTGTAGACAGTGGTGGATTATATATCCTAGTTCTAAGGGGGAGCGAATTTTAAATTCACAAAGGTAATGAGGTTCAACCTCTCACTTCATATTTTTTAGAAATGCATTACTGTAATCGGCACGAAAAATACACAAATTTTGATGATTTCAATATCTAAAAATGTTACAATTATTATTGTCACATGCAAAAAAATGCGACGGTTTATAAGTAACATTAAAGCATCAGGTTACTGTTGACTGTTGGGCTTCTCTTGTTTGACTTCAAGACTTCATTCCAGTGAATCGGGGCATTAAATCTACAGATTGGACCTATATAAATTCTAAAGTATCGAGTTGTAGGTAATATTGTATAAATGTATAGTGGTGACTAGTGACGAAAATCCCAAAGGTCCATTCCGATATCTATCACTGTCTTTAGGACTAATTGAAATACAAAAAAGTAGCCAGTAAGTATCTACTTAATTAATACCATTGGCCATTAATCATATAAATTTACAATTTTTAAATCAAAAGACCTATTTGTCGTTTCAGTGATTATATGAATAGAAGTGTACGATACACGTAGTGGCATAACGAAGGGGGTAGTCGAGAGGTGGCCGCTCTGAGTTTTTTAATGGTTGGTGGGCGAGTAATGGCCATTAGGTGATTTTAGTATTAATCATGTTTTAATAAAAACTATCGTAGGAAAGGTTGATACAAAATATATGGTCCGACCACTGTACACTTTTTATTGTGTGTGACATTAAGTGTATTAATGTGGCTGCCGTGATTGAGTGACCGTTGTGTCAAGCCGGCCACACACAACACACCCAAAGCCGTGCAATGTGTGATAGATTTATTATCTATTTATTTATTCATTAATTTCATTAATTTATCACTAAAGACCGAGCATATTAATTGTGTTCGTTAAATTTAGGTAAAAATAGGTAAAATAGATAATAGGTAATACATTAGTCATTAATTATTATTTATAATTTTATTAGTAAGTAGACAGCTCCTAAATAATATTTTATTGTATCAAAATTTTAATTTTATTTTTTTTAATAGAATACCTATATTAATTAAATAGGCAACGGATATTTTGTGATCGATTACCTATACTGTCCTATTATGTGCACTGTGCAGGCAAAATAATATAAAATAATAATAATAATAGAATATTATGTAATATTTGATTTTTAAAGTACCTACACTGTATAGAATATCATTTATTTTCTAGGGTTCGTTACATCATCCACCTCAAACTCAATTTATGGAACCCAGACTCTCACAACTTGAAACATTAGAAGCTAAGGTAACTAAAAAAAAATCATTATGATAAATAAACAACAATATTATAATATTGTTAAATATTATAATATAATATTTAATTATTATATAATATTTAATTATTATATAATATTTA
Source organism: Pentalonia nigronervosa (assembly GCA_014851325.1). Lineage (NCBI taxonomy): Eukaryota > Metazoa > Arthropoda > Insecta > Hemiptera > Aphididae > Pentalonia > Pentalonia nigronervosa. The sequence goes on along the minus strand of JACXSJ010000531.1, from coordinate 87,163 downwards.
TAATATTATTTATTTTGTGTTTAGTCTTTTGTACCTATCTGAAAACAATAATATATTAATATGTACATAAAGTGATGATATTTCATTACATTACGTTTAGTAACATTTACCTACTTTGTACCTACGTATATAATATCCTACGTTTGGATTTGGAAACCCCATAGGTACCAAAGCTTTTTGTACACATTATTAATTATAGTTAACTATTATAGTTACATAAACATAACATAAATATAAGGATAAGTACATTGTACAAATCGTACATAATTCATGGGTAGACTGACCCACGGGGACAACGCCATACGAAGAAATTTCCCATGGTGAGCAACTGAGCCAATGTATATTATAATTTGTAGCCACTGCTCACTAACTAGTTAAAAAAATTTTAGCATAAAAAGCAGAAAAAAGGCTTAACCAGAAATACCTAGGCTTACTGAATCTATAATATAGTAGTGAAACTTCCATATAACAAAATTTTCTATCTTATATTAATTATCTTATCTTCTACGAATTATATTTGAGAACCAAGACCTTCATTGTTAATTACACGTAAATTTATCTCCAAATAATGAGTTTGATGTTTCTATATAACGAAATAATTATTTGATAAAAACTGGTTTTTGTAAATGTTGTCACTATCAAATATTAAACATAGTTCTAAAATTGTACATGAATAATGTATCCAATAAAGATAAGACACCGAAGGTAGGCAAACTGATTAATTTCACTGCAGTATTTCAGTTCCGATATTGATGCAAACGGTTATACATATGAATTTTTTCTCGTTTTCTCTTTGTTCATACAAAAAAAATGTCGAAACGTAAATGTTTATCTATAGCTGATAAATTTGAAATATTAAACGAAGTCGATAAAAGTGTTAAAAAAAAGATATTGCCAAAAAATATAGTATTCCAACAAGTTCTCTATCAACCATTTTGAAAAACCGTGAAAACATAACCAAGCAAATGCAAAATTCTTCTCTCCTCAGTAATAGAAAACGAATGAAAATGTGTGTGTATGAAGAAGTTGACAACGCTGTTCTTAAATGGATGACTTGTATACAAAATAACAATCTGCCTAGATCAGGTTCGTTAATCAAAGAAAAAGCAATTTATTTTGCTCAGCGATTTAGTTTTATAGATTTTCGTGCAAGTTCTGGATGGTTAGATAAATTTAAATCAAGACATAATATTGTGTTTAAAGTTATTTGTGGTGAGAGTGCTGATGTTCAAGAAAATGTATGTGATACATGGAAATTAAATGTTTTACCAAAACTAATTGAAAAATTCGATCCAAAAGATATTTTTAACGCTGATAAAACAGGTTTATTTTTTTAATGTTTACCAAATAAAACGTTAACTTTTAAAAATGACAAATGTTTCGGTGGTAAGCATAATAAAGAGCGAGTTATTTTGATGGTGTGTTCTAATATGACTGGCTCAGAAAAACAAAAACTTCTAATCATTGGAAAAAGCAAAAATCCGAGGTGTATCAAAGGCATAAAATCACTTGAGACAAATTACGATTTTAATATAAAAGCATGGATGACATCAGAAATTTTTGAAAAGTGGTTACTTGATATTGATAAAAAAATGACTCAAGAAAAACGAAAAATAATTTTATTTGTAGATAATTGTGCTGCTCATCCTCGTACTTTATCTATAAAGTTAAAATCTGTAACACTTGAATATTTTCCGCCGAATACAACAAGTAAGCTCCAACCAATGGACTAAGGAATAATAAATAATCTTAAAGTGTATTATCGAAAACGTATTTTGAACAAAGTAATTTAAAATCTTGAACAGAAAACAACAATTACTCTACGACATTGTATTTCTGAAGTATTGAAAGCTTGGAGTAATGATGTAACGTCCGAAACCATAAAAAAATGTTTCTCAAAAGCTGGATTTAAAAATGAAATTATTGAAAACAATATAGAAACACCAGATATACAACGAGAATGGGAGTTAGTTCACTACGATGGCGTTACTTTATAAGATTATTTGAAAATTGATGAAGATATTGCCGTATATGAATCGCCTACTGGAGAAAGTATTCTAGAAGATGTTAGAAAAAAAGAAAATCCTGGTGAATTAGAAAAAGAAGACGAAGAGAAACATGCAGAAGAACAATCTAAACTCACAAAAGAAAACACATTAAAAGCTTTATCCGTGGTAATAAATAGTTTTAGATAACAAGCAAATGTTCCCGATGAAATTTTTTTAAAACTTAATGATATAGAAACTTTTTACAAAAAAAGTACATTTTATAAAAATATTAAGCAAACAAAACTCACTGATTATTTCTTTTAAATTACATTTAAGGTTAAAAATTAAATTAAACTGTATTATGATTTATTATTATTTTTTTTTTACATAATTCACTAATTATTTCTTTTGAATTATAAAATTAAAAACTAAATTAAACTGTAATATGATATTTAATGTTGTTTTTTACATAACATAAACAACATAGAAGTATATAGTATATACTTCTGTGTTGTTTATATACTATATACATACATACATAATTAAATTTAAAAAAAAGTTGAAAAGAATACGTAGTTCTTTTTAACGAAATCCTCCATATTACGAATTTTTTTGGTTGCTTATTCGACTTCGTTATATGGAAGTTTCATAGTATATATTGTATTTAAAATTTTAATATTTATATTGTCGCGTAAAATATTCCCGTTTTTCATTAATTTCTCCTAATTAGGTATTTTCAAAATACCTATTAATTTCCCTCTTCTTACTTCCCTTGCCCAAGTATCAACTCAATCGAAAATGATACTAGAAACAATTGTATTTATATATATATATATATATATATAGACGTTAAACTAAAAATTATATAGATCTCTCAACTTTTGGTCCAAGTAGTTGCGATTTTTTTGGTTCCAATTTGCCCCCACAGGTAAAAAATGTACATATTATGTCACATTGTCAGCTAATTATAAAAATGTTGATGTTTATTCAGATTCAGTGGTCTTGTACTCCTAAGGTATGTAACTAACTATTTTAGTATTACGAGTATACCAAATAAAACAATTTTATTTTTAAATTTAAAAACAAACAAATATTTACAAAACATATAACAATTATTTATATACACTGCAATAAATTATATAATTTTAATTAAATTATCAATTAAGATTAAATAATTTTACGACGACGAAATTATATTCACTATTCCAATAACATAGTTTTATTGATAAAATAATAAAAATATTAATATAATAACATTATTGGGTTAGTTGTATTTCATTTATTTAAATTTATTTTGGAATAATATTTAATTTTTTTATAAATTAACTGTTGACGTTAGTTAAATATAAAAATATATTTTTGTGTAGAGCAGAATACTAACGTATTGGTATTGAACAATGATTATTTCACATTTATACGATAAAATAATATTTTAGGTTATATTTATTACTTAAGTTACAGCAAAAAAATATTTACAAATTACATAGGTAAAGAATAAATAAGTAAAAAGTATATTTGGATTTATTTATCACACAATTTTTGTTTGAAAAAGGATATTAGGATTTAGGATAATATACGATTATTGAAATACAGCAATTCTATAAAAATAAATACGAATATAGTTATTGGGTTATTGTTTTATCACAATTGCGGCGTACAAGTATACCTTTGAGTAGAAAATCACGTTTTAAACGAAATTCTAATCGACTACATCTAATTGTTATTTTTGTATGTCTTATAACACGTCACATTTTATACCGATGATACTAGAATTATGTGTACAGTCTAATGATTTTGAAAACAACTAGAATGCGATTAACCGTTTTAAAAATAAATTTCCAGATGGCTAGCATTGAAGTCTCGTTGTCCACAACGTTGAAAAAAACGAAAAAGAGTTCAACTCCTGTCATACCGAGTAGCCCCCAACCGGCGACGATTGCTCAAAAAACCATAACACCTGTCAAAAACAATGGATACATAACGGACAACCACGACAAAGAAAATATTGCGCGAAATAAGTAAGTTTGTTGTCAATAGGTTTATCATTTTGTGATTGGTCATAACACTTTGCCTATTTAAAAAATAATAATTTGCAGTATAAAACTTCAAACTCATCTAGTCAACGAAATCAATGAGCAGAACAAACATAATCAAAAAGTACAAAGCGATACGGTCAACGAAAGTGAAAAACAATCGTTGACCCAAAAAATAGAAAGCCTAAAAAATGACATGGACCAAAAACGATTGGCTATTAAAAACATAAAAATGTCACTGGAACAATTAGATGTTACAGAGTAAGCAAGACACGTTGTTTTTAACGAAAATCTAAAAAAAAAGTAGAAAGAAAAATTAATAAAACCAATTCTTTTTACACAATCATCGCGTTTAATAGTTGTTTTAATTTGTTTTATTCGTTCCAGTAACATTGACACGAGGATACAACAGGCGGAGTTAGAATATCAATTGGGCAGGGAGGAACTTAACCTTCTTAGTCTAATGGAAGAGACCAACAAACACAAGTGTCGTCTTGAAGAGATTGAACAGCACAATGAACAAAATGAAAATAACACTCTATACAAGTAAGTTTCAATAAAAATTCCATCGCTCAACCTAACTGGAATTTTTTGTAGTTATTTAGTTTCTAATCCCGGGGCCGTGATTAGCTTACAAGCTGTAGAGTTGGAATACGATCCAAAGAGTCCCAAGTTTGGAGTAGGCTCGAGGAAAGATAAGCCAGGACTGTTTATTGATTGGACAGTTGACAATTTGGGATTTTCTAAAGAAGATAGGTAAGTTAACAAGTTTATGAAACATACACATACCTATTTAAAATCATTTGGTATTTGATTGCAATAGACAATAGTTATTAAATGATAATATTTTTATACCTCCCTATACCAAAAATATAAAAGTCTAATTGGCGGATTGCATAAACAATCACTAAACATTTAATGAATTAATGGTGAGCAAATAGTCTCTTAAAAATGATTGAATGACCTACGACTGATCCATTAAATTAATGGTTGACTAAAATCTAATGGTCTTTGGTTATACCTAATCAAGGTCTATACAATTGAATAGAAAAATATATCATTCTCATAAAATATAATACCGATAAATACAAATAGACATTAATTATTATTTAGCCCTTACATTATGATCCGAGCTCATTTTCTAAACTTCTAACACTAAACGGTTTTCCACTATACAAAGAGACATATCATAGGGTATATAACATTTGGAATGATTATAATGAATTTTATGAAGTTTTATTTTTACCGCCGCAGGTTACTGGAAGTGAACGGTAAGGTAGTGTTGTCGATGAAGAACAGCCACGACCTGAATAGGCTGCTGGAGGTGTCGCCGTCGTCCGTGCGCGTGGTGGTCATGCACGACGGGCTGTCGGCCCACCACCAACTGGAGCTGGCGACGCTCAGACGGGAGCTGGACGCTTGCCGGACCCGGGCCGAGGAAACGGACCGGTCCAAGCACGCGTACAAGACGGAAAACGTGAGGCTGTCGCACAGGGTGTCGTACCTGGAGGACCAGGTGTCGGAGCTGATCAAGTGCAGGTCGTCGTCGTCAGCGGCCTCGAACGGCGGAGGCGGCAGCGGCGTGGTGTTCCAGAGAGGCGCCAACTCGGCGGTGATGGTCCGGAGCAAGAGCCCCAAGCACGGCGTGTCGGCCATACAGCAGTACAAACGCAAACAGGTGGTGTACGACGACCGGCCGACGGCAGTGCGGGCCCCCGAAAGCGGCCCGGTGGTCAAGACGCGCATCCGGACCGTGCCGCGGCTGTACGGCAGTTCGGCATCGGTCGAGTCTCTGGCGTCGTCGGCCGACGCCGTGGTGGCCGCGTGCAAATCGTTCGACGACCTGCACGGCGTGACCGCGGCGCACGGCAAGCGAAACAAGTACCCGGCGGCCGGTGGCGGCGGCCGGAACAGCAGCAGGACTCGACACATACGCGAGGCCCAGCAGACGTTGTTCCGGTTCCTCGACTCCGAGTCGTCCGGCGGAGGCGGCGCCGCCCCGTATTTGCTACAGCAGTGCGGCGGCGGCGGCGGCGGCAGCGTGCGATCGCTCGACTTGCAGCAAGACACGATGGTCGCCGACTCGCACCGGTTAAAGAGCACCGAATATTACTCGCACTTGACCGCAACGGGGGCGGCCACCTCGTTAGCCGCGGGGTCGCCGCGTCCCAGCCGGTCGCTCAACTACGATTCGGAACAGTCGGGCCGGCGTGCACCGATGCCGCCCAAGAAACCGTTGCGGTTGTCGCTGCAGCAGCGACACTGTAGCGGTGCCGCGGCCGGGAAAAACGACGTCGACGACACCGCCGCGACGGTCAACAACAACGACGACGACGACGACCACGACGACCACGGCGACGACAACGGCAATGTCGTCGTCCGACTTCGTCACGGGCACCACAACCACCACAATCACCATCGTCGCCGACGCAACGACGACGACGGCGACGTCGACTTGTCGGCCATAAACAACACCATGTCGTGATACCTTCCACCTGTACTATAATATCTACCTATAAATTATTTTGTGTGTATAAAGTTTGTTTTTTTTTTTTGTATTTAATATTTAAGACAATTTATTTTCCTGATATAAAATATGAACGTCGTCTGAACGTGATGTGCGGTTTCTTTATGTTTGGGTTGAGCCTACTACAATAAACCGATTATGTCAGTATCGGTGGCACCGAACCTTAACCCATATGGTTGCTGCCATAATTTATAATTTGTAAGCTGCTTATTTATTCATAGCAAACAAACGGGTATGCGACCAATTACAAAGTGTCGAGTCAAAATGATAATGATATATAACGAGAAATACACTCTATATAAGTAGGCACGTGTGTGTGTGTGTGTGTGTGTGTATGAGTGTATAATGTAATTGAAACAAGTATTATATAACGTGTGATAGCGACATAAAATAAAATTAGGCAAATGTTTGGTCATTTACCTGGTAGTTCTTAAAAGTCTTACGATTAACACAAATGAAAGGGTCGATGGTCGATAGTGTTGGTTTGAATGAAACATAAATATAAGGTACGAACGGCAGGAGAGCTCGTTGCTTAGTTATAGTACGGGGCTCTAAAAGGGATGTAAAATGTATTTCTCGACCGGGTCACGAGTAAAGGGACGTGGAAGGATAATCGCTCAAGTAAGACAGAGCTCTCGATGTGACAAAATAACACTTTATGGAGAGCAAATAAATCCAATTTTAACCTCCTAATTTTCAAAAAATCGAAATTCAAAGATTGTAGAAACGGCTTGTAAGGATCACGATCTTATCTTGGAAAATTACATTCGAAGCATAAAAACCGTAAAAAAAATGCTGTACACTCTTTAAAGTTAGTTGTTGGCCTTTAAGATGAAGAGACCATACAGTTGAGCGAAACTCCAAAACTGACGGAAAATAAGACAAATAAATAATTCGTAACGTCGTTTTGTCTGAAAAATGTATATAAGAGCGTTGACTAACCCAAGCATTTTTAAAGCTTTATTTTCTAAGAGAACAATATGTTGAATAAAAATCATTTTGGATTCAAAGATGACACCCAGGTCTTTAAACTTTAAAGTGATCAACTTGTTCGAGTGTATAATTTGATATGAGCGATAGGTAATTGATGTTTGAATTAAACATATAAATTATTGTTTTCTTCCGCAAAAAGAAAAAGGAAAGCCAATAAAATATAATATTATATGAGAAATGCCTCTAGTGAAAAATTAATAATTAGGCTAGTAGGTCATTGGTCATGCATATCAATACATCAAACGACAGTAAGCAATTAATAGTTTGCATTTTAAAATTTATTGTTTTAATGAATTCTTTGAAATATGGAATATTGCACGTCATGTGAAGAACTTCCGAGAAGACGTGCCGTCGACACTGCAGCCGCCAGTATTGGCAGCACTGATGCGAGTTATCTACCGCGCGCATAGCAGCAGCAGCCGAGTCAGCTGACTGTCCGCCGCCGATCGGCTTTGGCAACCGTTCGCGGAAGAGGTCTGTCGGTAGTCTGTACGTTGATTTCAAGTGGGGATAAAAAACACAGTAAAATAAAAAAAAAACCAGACATAACGCACACACGCGACCGTCCGAGACAAATAAACGCGGAAACCGACGAATATAGGCCTTAGAGTAGGTATTAAATATTAAAAATCTCTTGTCTAATAAGAATAACTTAACATGTCTACCGTCATGAATGTGGAAGATGAATACGACGAGTACAACTACGACCAAGACAAACTGGTCAACAGCGGACACAGCGGTAATATAAACAAAGCGATATTATAAAATCGTAATATATCCACGTTTTTGCTGGGTAGCAGTACATCGTTAACGTGTTTTAATTTTTGTTTATGTTACAGGTAAAAATAGAAGCAAGAAAGAGGCCAGCGAACACACCAATCATTTCGATCCGAGTGGTCATTCGAGGAAACTCTCGACTAAATTGCAAAACACTGAATCCAACAAGAAGGAAGAGAATTTGAAGCCTCATCCATCAACAAGAAAGTGATGGAATCCAATCGCTTCCACTCCCTCCCAATGTCTTGCTATGGTTTTACTTATAAATTTTTTTCCTCTTTTTTTTTTTTTTTGAACAAACTAATTCATTTCAAAGTTCATCGGAAGTCATCATTAAATAATTGATATTAATTTGAAAAATTTATATTCAGAAATGTATAGTCTACATTCCTTAATTGTAGATTATCTTTTCCCTTTTAATATATATATTTTTTCCTTATTTTAAGATATAATATTATGCATAAATGTTATATTTTTTAAAAATGTATAAGTAATTGTATATGACATTAACGCATTTCAATACATACAACAACATACAAGTTGATTGACATTTTTAGTTTTATTATTATTTACTTAACCGTGTTTGTGCTATTACCTAACTTGTGTGATATGTTAAACATATAATTTGAAGTTATCATTGCAAGTACAATCAAAACTTTACTGTAAACAAAACAATAAACCTCAAGGTCAATGTATTATTTGAATAACAACTTTCATTTTCTAATTGACATTAATGTATACAGCTGGTATTTTGTTAACTATTGTATACATAATATATTTAATAACCTTAAATTGGATGACACTTCAAATTTTAGATAATGATGTAAACCATTCTTTTATATAGTCAAAAAAATGTATGAAGAGGTTATAAAAGACAATATAGTAATTTTTGAACTATAAAGTAGATTGGATTGTGAAAACTGGTAAACAATTTTAGTTATGTATTTGGATAAAAAGTTCATATTATGATATAATGAAAATATAAGTAATAAATTATATTTTAAGTTACAAGCAACAAGTAAATTTAAAAAAATATAATTGAATAACATTTATTTAAATATTAATTCATTTTCAAGTCCAAATTAAGCAAAATTCACTAAAACCACTTAGAATACTTTATAAAAATAAACAAATAAAATAATACAATATTTATTTTTAATAATAAATTTTATATTATAATGCTCTTTGATCTATATTTAAAAAAACATTAATTTTTAATAATTATTGATTTTATAATGTAATTCACTGGAATGCTCAATATTTTTTCATTTAATTTAGTTAAATAATATAATTATTTAGTTTCACATGACAAAAAGCAATAACATAGATTAGCATATTTTTTTCAGTTCCTTGACCGATAACATTTGTTTTTTTTTCTTGTGGCAAAGAACCATGCTATCTAGAGTTTACTGTTTTCTCCTTGACAGGTAGGATTTGTTGATCATACACTTAATAATGTTAAACAGTGATTTATTTGAAAACTGCTTGCAGTGGCAGTTTAAACTTTTTTCCCTTGAATCACGTTTGATACTCTTAACACAGAATACACCATCTACCCTAAAAAAAATTTTCATTGCCCTCCAAGGAGTGAATTCTTACGTTGTAAGTGGTTAAATAATGGGTTCTTAATTAATATATACAGTAAATCATAGAAGCAAAAATTCAATCAATAAGTAACTATTTTCATAATAACCTACTATTATATTATCAATGAAAGAATTTATTAATAAATTCAATATTTTTATTCAATTCTTTATCATGTTTATTAACTTAAGGTACAATTGTCTGCTACTATATGACTTATACAGAATACACGTGTATGGCTCTAAACATTATATTTTCAATTTAATTACCAACCATTAGGACACCCACCAATATTTTTGTGAATTACGTGATTTAAATATACCTCTTTCAAGCCTTAATTATAGGACTGCTTGCACCCATAAACCTGTGTGGCTGGGTTTATGAAAGTTTCAAAGAATTACCATGTATTATAATTAATAAAAACAACACATAGTTAAAAGTATAGCCATATAGGTAATACAAAAATAAATTATCTTCATCGGTGTTGAGAACTACCTAAATTAATTAAACTAAATGTAAAAAATAAATACAGGGAGAAATAAAATTACATCAAGTTATGACAATTTATAATACCTAGTACATAAATAAGACAATTGATTCACATAAGTTTCTTGCATTAAATTGATCAATTCGCATACTACATTAAATAAAAATAAATTATCGAATAGAAACATTTCCATATTGTATAAAATAAGAACTAATTCCTAAAATAATTAGAAAGGAGCTCTTAACATAAATAAAGCAAGAAACAATGTTGTCATTATAACAGTAAAACAATGTTTTTATGAAAATTGTATTGAAAAAATAAAACAAAACAAGTCACCAAACAAAATAAAAAAGAACAATAAACAACTTATATTATACTACATTTAAATATTTCACAAGACATTATTTATACGATAATTAAAATTAAATGTTTGAATTCAGTTTACCATATTTTTTATTATATTTAGCAACATATATATCAAGTATTTCATTGGCATCTTCATAATGTGGACTTAAATATGATACTGTTCTCATTTTCCATTTAGATAAATTAGGGCGATTGACATATGGATCAAAACCAGCCATTCCTAAAAAAAAAATATTAAAAACAATATTCAATAAAATATTTTTCTGTGAAAAGATATACTTACTTGTTTGATCGATTTCGCAAATGCCAATAATATCAGAAATGGAAATTTCGTTTCCACTCAAAAACATTTTATTTTTCAACCAAACGTTTTCTATTAGGTCTAAAGTTGTGATCATTTTTTTTTCTAATTGAGCGACTCTTTGTTCATTTACTGGTTTTCCATACATAACAGGCCATAGTACCTAAAATATATACATATAATATCAATTGTATATATGACATTAAGCCATACCTTGTGTAAACAATAGAGAGCACAATCAGCTCTGGTATTTGTGTGTTGCCACTCAAGGTATTCATCTACTAGTGCTTGTTTCACAGAGTCTTTAGGGTACCAGTGATCTGCCACGTTATAAGTACGACAAATATAACGCAGAATGGCTATGCTATAAAATAAAATACCATTCAAAATAATAACTATGTCCTCAGTTAAATCCAATGCCAAATGGTAGATTTATATAATTATAACAATTTAATGCCAAATTAAATATTAATACAGCATGTCAGTTATTTAATTAACAATCATTGTTGATTTCATTATCATAATAAAAAAAATAGAAGCAATAATATTATAATTGTAAGTATAACTAAGTAAGGTAAAAAAGATCATGAATGAATAAAGTTGTAACAATTAACATGGCTAGGTTTGTAGAGTGAATTGAATGTTTCTGATCGACTGTAGGGTTATAGTGATGCTTATAATACAAATTGAAATACAATAATAATTATAGAAGACAGTTTTTTGGAGGTACAAAAAAAATTATTTTTTAATCTTTTAATATCAGTATAATAAATACTTTTATAAATACCATAGTCACAGGAAAAAAAATTAATACCCATATCTAAGCTAAATAAGAAAGTATTTTTTATCTATCAAATTATTTATTACAAACTACAACTTTCACATACAAGGAGACCAAATTTAAGGTTGTATATAACTGTTCTATAGTATAGAATAATACAATATAATATAGTTATAGTTATATAATATAATCATTTATATAGTTAGTAGCCTATACCTCAAGTATATCGACTGTGCACATACTTTTCCCCAGGATTGGGTACTGGGTGGGTAGGTGCTTAAAATGGGTTTTTTGTTAAATTTCATAGTGATGATAGTAAATGGACAATAGCCGCCACCATACATATACTTTACATATTTTACTGGTGTAACAAAATGTTGGAATTAATACTACATATAGATACAATAAAATAGTAGTATTGTACATCAGATCAGTTGTGTCTATAACAACAAATTTATAACCTTTCAACAAGAATAAATCCCTTGTCGTTGATGACTGGTACTTTTTTTAACGGATTTATGGCTTCAAACTCGGCTGTGAACTGTTCTCCTACAACATTTATATAAAATATGAAAAGTTTAAGTAACAATTAAATAATACGATATTCACTCACCTTTCAGTAAATCAACAACCTTTCCTTCGAACGGAACATTGGCTTTTTTAAAAAACATGTACAGTGCTCTGCACGGTTGTGACAATGTATTGTAATAATATATTAATTTCGCCATATTGTTTAGTTAAATCCAAAATTCTACCGCTTTAGGACGTCGAATGCTCTTAATATAATTTATAACCGAATGCACCGAACAACAAAAATAATGCTTCCAACTTTCATCCAAACAAAAATTATGAAAAGTGGTGGGAAAATTTCAATGATAACAGTGTAAAAACATCGGTGAGGCACCGTTCATTGGATTCTTATCATAACCTTCAAAAAGATAAAAAAAAATCTTCCATATGATTACAATTTTCATTCCTGCTTGGAAAATAAGTGTTTTTAACAAAATCATTCCGCATTCCATTTTCTACTCGTACGGTTTTGACTGTGTTTTTCTATTGTTCGTTTTTAAATATTTTTTTTTAAGAAGAACAATAAAATGTCGCTTAGGGTGTTCACCCGTAAGTTTTCTGCTGGCAGGCAATTACGCGCCATCATGGACGAGCAGTTCACCCCCGACAAACTCAAGAGCTTCGAAAAACCAGGCAAGTGGATTTTTAGCGTTATTCTGTCGTCTGCTTATTTTCTGCATTTCGTATTTGTTATTTTTTTTTTTTTAATCGAATTACAGAAGTCGAACAAGGTGTGAAATTGTGGAAGAATGTGACCTATTTCATTGGTCTTCCATCGGTTTTGTTGGCGAGTATTTACTGCATCAACGGACATTTAGAACACGATAAACACTCGTCGCGACCAGAGTTTGTGCCATATGAACATTTGCGCATCAGGACTCGGGTACGTATCTGCTTGAATGTTATTTACCTTGAATACAATACGGGTACCACAACTAATTATTGGCTACAAATATTTCAGTTTTAGTAAACCTCATTGTTGAGTATCAAGTGTAGTGACTTATTTTGCAAGGGGCCTGTTGGACAATCATCCAGCCTATCTTACTCTATGATTGACATTTTTAATAAAACTTATAAAACTATTTATAAATCATTTGTGTCAATGTCACATTTTAACAAAGACCGCAATTTTTAGTTTACACATCTATAAATGACATTCAAGAATTTCTAGACATTTTCAATTTCATCTTCATTATTAAAATCAAATCAGACAAAAATAATTTGAGTAAATAAAATAATAAATATTAAATTTTATATATTACATTTATATAGCCCAATATTTGTGGACAAATAATTTAATTTGATAAAAGACCGAATATACTAATTATTCAATTCTCAAAAATAAAAGTTAAGTTCAGAAATTATATTTTTAACAATTTATTAAAAAAAATGTATTGTTTTAAATTTTGTAAATTGAATAATTTGTATTTTTGAACTTTTTGTCTGGCAGTAAAAATATGAGTCCAAACTTTTTGTTAAATCACATTTTTAATATTATTTGGCTCATTTTATATTTGTCCCGTGTTCCTCATCCAAAAATTAATTTTACGATCACTTTTTTCAGCGATTCCCATGGGGAAATGGAGACCAGACTTTGTTCCACAACCCAAAATTGAATGCTACCACTAATGGTTATGAAGTAGATGAATAAACTTCTGTATTTGTATTATTTATCTGTAGTTATAATATAATACTAAATTAATAAAGCAAATGCTGGTTCTGTACAATAATAAGTCACTCCATAAACTTGTTATATGTATCTAATGAATAAATGAGACCTTTTTGTAGATTTAAATGTTTGATATTTTTAATGTAAGGAATCTAAACATCTATTGATGCAAATTTTGTCCGATATCAATGATTTTTCAAAATTCTTGTGACTTAGTCCCACAGATATATACAATTAACTGTTAATTTTATAAATCTGTGCTTACTCCTAAGTTGTATGATAATGTAATCTATTAAGTATTTTATTTTTCTACAAAAAACAAACATTATTTTCAAAGTGAAGTCATAGCTTAAAATTGAAATAAATTGCATAATATTTATTTTTTGATATCTATTTATGCCTGTGTTTAAGTTTACACTTATTAAACAAAATGTTTTTATAATAAAATATTAAATTTTAAATAATAACTATTTTTTTTTACTTAATTCACTAACATAATGATTGTATTCATCAGCAGTTTGTTCTACAATTTTATGTGCTTCCTCATAAAAAGGTGAAAACTTTGATTGGACTCGAGCTATCCATTTGGTTAAATTTGGACGATCTATTAATGGATTAAAACCAGCAATTCCTAAGTGAAAATGTATAACATAAATATCACACTATTATAATTTAAATTAGTTTTTTACTTGGTTGTTCTACTTCACATGCAGCAACAAGGTCAGACACAGAAATTTCATCTCCACACAAAAATGGTTTATCTTTTAACCAAATATTTTCTAATAAATTTAAATTTTCAATCATTCTTTCTTCTAATATTATAACCTTTTCAGTATTTGCTGCCTGGCCAGTTATTAAAGGCCATAATGCCTTTAAGGGAAAAAAATTAGATTTAATAATGATTGTATATAAAATCAACAAAAAATATTACCTTGCGACGAAAATACTCAGTACAATGAGCTCTAGTATTATTATGTTGCCACTCTAAATATTGATCGACAAGAGCCTGCTTTTGGATGTCTTTAGGATACCAATGGTCAGCTACGTTATATGTTCGACATAAGTAACGCAATATTGCAACACTAAAAAAAAAATACACAAAAATAATATATATTATTAATTTTGTATATATTTTGTAAACTGAACATTTAATAGTTGTGAAAATAACTATAATAAATTATAAATTAATCAATTAATAACAATTAGACAATCTTGTAGACTTTATGCAAATTATTTTTTGGGAACTTTTATAATTACTAATTAATAACCTTTCTATTAAAACTGTTCCTTTATCTTTAATAAAAGGTACTTTCTTGAACGGATTTAGGCTTTCAAATTCTTTAGAGAGATGCTCTCCTACAAAAAAAAAAAAGGAAAATAAGATTCACTTCCGTATTATTTGTTAGAGAATAAATTATTTTCATACATGTACCTCGTCTCAAATTTACTGATTTCGCTTCAAACGGGATTTCGGTTTTCTTCATAAATATGTACAATGTTCTGCTTGGTTGCGACAATAAATCGTAATAAAATTTTAATTTAACCATAATGTACAAAAAATTAATGAAAATTATCCAACGAGATGAACTTGATAAAAACCCACAGGCCAGTGATTTTTATATAATCTGTGATAAGCGGTAATCTCATGACAAAATAGATAAATAGATATGTCAACAACCTTACAAGTTTTGGTCCGATTAGGGCATCCCTCCACCCAGCAAGAGTCATGATTCACCACTTTTCATTGGCCATTAAATTACCCGGTCAAAATACAATTTGTAAAAATAATAATAATATAAACTTTTCACTTTATGAACTACACAATCAATTATATTTTGTGATGTATTTGTTAAGTTCAACGTCATTAAGCGCAGTGGCATGGCGACAAGATTATTATTTATTAAGGGCAAACATACGTTTTTGGTGCCTTCACCCACCCTTTGAAATTTGTACCCCCACGAATAGACCGAAGAAAAAAAATGTTAAATAATAGACATTAATATTAGTAACAACTTAAATTTCCCACAAATTTTGATGCACTTGCTCAATTGCATTTGTATTATTTTTAGGTATATTGATAAACATTGGTTAATACATATTGTTATTATTAACATTACAATAATATAACTACTAGTCAGAATTTATATACGCAAGTCTCGTTAAAACAGACAAAAACAAAATAATTTCCATTGTAAAATCAATACATTCATTGGTTCACTCACAATCGAAATTAATTGTAAATATTATTTTTTATAAATTTATAATGTATTGTAAATAGTAAATTACCAAATAATAATTCATTTTTTAAAAATATATTGACAAATATTTTAAAACATACCTACCTCAGAATGTATTTCAGAACCTAAACCAATGATTATAAGTACTAGTATTTATAATCAATGCTATAACTATTTTATTTAATACAATTTTTAAATGGTATTTATCCTGATAAATTAAAATAAAACTGTTATCATTCCTTTATTTAATCAGGTGATAAAAATAACTTTAGTAATTGAAGTCCTGTTGCCTTAACATTTCAATTCTATTGGAATTCTTTTTGGTTAATTCATTAACCACAATACTTCTATTAAAACTATCAATATTTACAATAAATGTGTAATGTTGAAAACTTGAAATACCATTCTAAAATTGGTTCTCTATTATTGAAATTTTATGGCCATATCCATTTGTCTAGTCTAACCTAACCATATTTATTATATCCATACATATTATGTGTAGCAAGTAATTACCAATTTTGTAAATAGTTAGGTTGTGGTCACCATTCGTCAATAGGCAATATTATTAATGATTGTTAAAAGTATGAGTAAGAGTGTCATAGTTACTTGATTGTAAAATAATAACAATAATTGAATTAAAATTATGCATAATTATAATTTATAAACATTTAAAATTGCAAATAAAATTATAAACATTTTTTTCAGCTTTCAAAATAATTTAATAAATTAATATTGATTTACATTAAATTTAAAAATTATGGTACATGTAACATTATTTAAAAAATAATCTATAGCAATTCAACTAAAATGTATTAAGTAAATATTCAATTCTGTAATCTCATTAGTTTTGTTTTATAGCTTAACTGTAAACTGTTGACCTTTTTTAATTCCATAATAAATGATTCCGTTTTTCAAATAGGCCCATGCCATTTTAGGAGAAGAAAAACCAATGCCTACTTCCCCATTTTTGGAAATAACAATAGCCCCAGCACTGCCACCCACACGGGCTGACATACCGTCACATGCTTTCTGGGCTGCAATGTCTGGAGTTTCGCCTAAATAATAATATAAAATATATTAGTACTAGATATAATTTATAACTAATTATAGATGGTAATAACTTGTACCATTTTCCAAATTTTGCATTATTCTTTGAGCTAAACAATAGCGCATTATGCTATCGCCATGGCCAGTGGTTGAAATAGTGCCCACTGTATTGTCACAGTAACCACCAGCACCAGGAATGGGTGTATCACCAACTCTACCTGCCATTTTACCAGTTATTCCTCCCGTCGAAGTACACGACACCATATGCCCGCTGTTTCCATCCATACCAATTGCACCGACAGTGCCAACACCTCCACTAAAAAACATATTATATATATTTTTTTTTTTATACAACAAATTTTTGTTTATAGACATATTATATTATTACTGTCCAATTTCGGTTGTAATGGGTTCGCTGCCAGATTTTAAAAAATTATCCAAGCCTGTTCTTGCGTCACTTGTTATCAGATAATCATCACTGACAGTTTCGAATCCCATTTTTTGAGCAAATTCGTTAGCACTTGCACCCATCAAAAATACGTGAGGTGTGTTTTCCATAACTTTTCTGGCTAGCGCTATTGGATGCGCAATGTTTCTTACACCAGTAACACTTCCTACACCCAAACAAAAATCAATTTGAAATTTATTATATGTATATATTTTATACTGAATAATTCTTACCAGCTTTCATGTCTTTTCCTTCCATAATAAGAGCTTCCATTTCAATTTCACCCTTTAAATTTAATACCGATCCACGGCCTGCATTAAATGCAGGTTCATCTTCCATATACTCAACGGCGATTTGACATGCATCTGTAATAGATGATGATTTTTTATAGGTTTCATAAGCTTTTCTGATGGCGGTTAAGATTCCATCAAACTTTGGTTGGTCACGGTTGTCTGGTATATTTCCTGCTCCACCATGAACAACTATCACTGGTTCAGACATTATATTTGGATGCGAGAATTAATCTTAAACATAATAGTTTAATATCAACAGCATAAACACTAAATGTTAAAAGCTAGATTTAATACCTACAGAATATAAATGTTATGTAGGTATAAAATTGTTTAGATAGGCATTTAACAAGTGGTTTTATCTCATATCAATTAAACTGTGGAATTGATTATAGACTTACATTTAGTATTTGTACATTGTACATTGTACTATTTATTTTATGAAAAAATAGTCATTTTAGATTAGACAATCCTACCTATACTCCAAATTTCCAATTGAATATATTTTGAACAAAATAATGAATGTCTCCAGTCTTGACCCTTGAGTTAGTGACCACAATTATAATTTACTACATGCTTATCTGGAAGATTAAACATTTGCATGCGTATACTATACAAATTGTATTTTTGCTTAAGCCCTACATAATTACAGAAAAATTACACACCTTACATTCTGCAATATCTGCACGGCTTAAATGATAAATAGGAACGTGTTTTAGGAGTGTTCATTAAAGTATGACCAATTTTTAAGTCTTAGTACTTATATGAGTTATCATCGCTACTATAGTTCAAACTCATATTATACTTATTCGGTCGAGATAAATGCCGCGGAACAACGAAAATCGGTTCTTCTAATCTATTTATACGCATACCCACCTGACACCCAAACTTGGTGAACCGGTGTTGAAGGCAGGGTCAGAGTGTAGAGTGCAGAATCGGTGAGTTCCTTTGCCGGCAACTCTGAAGTATGAGTTATGTATTCAATATTAATTATTTAAATTTATAAATTAAATAATTTCAATTCAATTTTACAGTTTTCACAGGCAAGTCGTGGCGTGCAATTGCTAATTTATCAGTAACAAAAAAATAAAAATATCTTTTAATTCGTCAAATTGTTATTATAACTCAAGTTTTTGTTTAAGCATATAATTCTCAGAAGGAACAATTACATAATGATAATACCACGATGTAGAGATTATTTTCTTTACATCGAGCATAATACTTAAATTAGTCTTAAAGCTATTTTTAGAAATTTAAATTTAAATTTCCCACACAAAGTAGTAAAATTTAAATACTAATTAGCAATTACCATTAATAGTTTATACTAACACCATATTATTATTATTATACGAGATTTAAATTGTTGAAAAGTACTCATGTACATACCCAACTGGGTAACAGAACAGGTAATAACAATTAACAGCCATTTTCTGCTATCATTAATTCATTCGTAAACAATTGCACAAATAACCATCCGGCATCTACAAGTCTCCACAGCCACTATGTTTGTTGCCAAATACAATTTTTGTTTTTAAATTTAAAATGTCCATCAAGTGAAAACCACATTAACATTATGCGATCAGGCCATGTTAGGTTAAATTTAGACAATACTATCAGACAACAGCAGTACATCACAGATTATATTAAACGGCTGACAAACCATGGTAGTTACTATAAAAAATGGTAGCATAGATCATACAAAATATAATAGTAACATAAGAATAATATCAAACGTTGGTGGACAGTTAATATCAACACTCCCTGAATTTAATTCTAGTCTTCTTTTCCCATCTTGCACTTGATACTTCACCTTTTAAAACATATTATTTCTAATTGTATTAATATAGTATTTTTAAGCATCATGTTTGTCTATTTTTCTAAATCTAGTCTTTACTACAATAAGCATACTTCTTCAATAGATGGTAACTGCGCCTAAGACCTACTACAGTCAACTGACCTAGTCTCAGGCCCCCTTAAAATTTAAATAATTTTTTTGGGGATCCATTTAATTTTATGGTTTTAAAATAAATGTTTAGTCATTGAAAATTATCTCCTTACTTAAAAGATACAAAAATATTGTAACATATGTATGATATATGATTCTCATAGACGTGTTTTCACCAGCGACCAGAGCTACAATACTAAGGCAATAGGAAATGTTTTTGGCTTCAGTAATTAAGGATTGAATATTAAAACAGCAGAAAAAACAACCTGCTGATGTGTCTATAGCAACACAATTCAATTTCATTCAATCATCAATTAATGAACTGCAATTTAAATAAAATTTGTTAAAAATGTGTTATAACTTATAAACCTATAAGGTATATTTTAAATTAATGTATTTTCCAAAACTTGGGAAGATTACAAATTAATGATAAAATAATAAAAAAACACGGTAAAATATTAACAATTTATCATTTTATACTTATTTATTATCAAAGACAAAGTGTTTACAAGTTTATTCTTCGGTTCCGTCAACATTTTCCGTACCCAATTTTTTAAATGTGGGTACATTCACCCAGGTAACCAAAGTGTATAACTTGTGTGGTGAATCTTCATCATCATTTCGTCTCCTTGCTAATTGTACACGAATGCGGAATGGTACACTCCTAAAAATTTAAATACTCTATATTATAGAAAATAAATCATCAACAATATAATATTATTAATAATTCAACTCATTTATTTAAATAGAAACAAAAACGTGCATAATACTTTGTAATATTGCATATAAATTATATTTAACTGTTTTAAATTATTTTATATATACAAAGTAATTGAAACATAATACCAACTGAAATATAGGTTCTGTAAATCTGTATCATTTCTGAAGTTGAAACCATCGATTAATATAACCTAACATTTAAGATTCTGAGTGGAGCAGCAATGAATATATTGATTTTACAATGCATTTTTTTTTAAAAAAATACATTGTCTATCATTACCTTTTGGGGTAGTAAAATGATTCGAATTTTACTCCAACATCTCTTTTGGTAGAAAAGTAAATCTAGTTGGTACTTTCGTGGGTCAAAAGTAAAAAATTTCTAATAGTTTTCAATAGGAAATAAAAAAAAAATTAAGGAAAAATAGAGAATTTTCACAAAACCAGTTTTTAACAAAATCTATTTTGTTTTTTAGTCACTAACTAATAATCATAGATACATGACATTTTCACCAATGTTCATTATATCATTTTCTATACATGAATATGAATTCTAAATATTTAGCCTTGTTTTGAGCTATGTATAGATATTTGAATTTATTAAGTTTTTTTTTTTTTAATCAGTTTTTATTATGTATATAGTAATTGTTAAAAACCAATTAAATAAAATATTATATCCCAGGACATTAAATTTATTTTACTTCCTACTAGCAGCATTACTTACATATTTGATATATTTAATTCCAATTTTCTTTTTCAATTAACCGTACAGTAAGGATAAAAAGAAAATTTTAATAATACAGTTTAATATTCTAGTTTTAATTAGATGTCCTAATCTATACCAAAACATAAATCAACTTCAATTAGACAACATATTACCCCGGTGACATTGATAACATAATAATGACAAACACAAACATTCAAACCAGTTTGTGGCATACTTAAATAAGACAAGACCGATAGTTAATAATTTGATACAAATCAAATGTACACTTGAAAATATGTTACATACCTGATTCCTTTGGACCAGACAAACTTGTTTAGTCTAGTGTCAATGCGCACATCTTGTGTGCCCATTTGTTGGGTGGCAAACTTGCGAATTTCTTTGATCGCACGAGGGGCTCGCTTTTTGAAACCAATGTTCAATAGCCTCTTGTGCATGTTAATGGTATACACACGAGTAACTACCTCATTGATCGCCGATTTACGTTTTCGTTCCCTAGTTAACTTGGCCATCTTATGTTTTCGTCTGCAAGACTGCAACAGAACAACGTATTAATAACATTTTGACACCTTTTTAACGATCATCTCAAATTTTTTAAACAATGTTTCGACAAGATTCAGTATTAAATTCTTAATAAATAAATTAATACTTATGTACAAAACCGGACAGAAACATCCGCGAGTACTATTTTAACATAAAATAAAAACATAATTATTACGAATAAATAAAAAAAGTTCAAAAGTTTATAGGTAATTAATATATTACCCTAAACACTTCTCAGCAATTAGTAAATTATGTTGAAGTTTTAACAGAAGGATTGAACTGGATAAAAAAAATTAACTTACCGAGTCATACGAGACAGCACGAAGAATAATCTACAAAAGAGACGAATTGTTTACAAAAATCTTTTTACATTAACCTATAATCTTGATTACCAGTTACCATATTTTACATGCACGTCAACGATACGAAAATAAATTTGGTCATACTGTAACCACTGATAATAGTAAATAAAAATACTAGCACCTCCAGTATTACACGCAAACATAGATAATAATATAGATTTAGATTATACAAATGGATCGGTCACGGCGCACAACTACATCTATAGTTCTATTTTTAATTTGAATAATAAATGTTGTATCTTCCAGTTGTTTATTTGTAATCTGAGCGAAAATTTTTTTGGTACTGAAAGCGCCGGTATTACATCCAGACATCCCTCCTATAATATATATATATATATATATATATATATATGAACTTTGAAGCCGCGGTCTCTGTGGAGAATTTTAAGGAGAGGCAATTGAGGTTCTCTTTATCACTATAACGTAGTAAAAGCCTGGCTTCAAATCATTTTGACTTGAAACGCGTCAATTGTGACGAATTATTTTCGTATAATTAATAATTCTTTAGTATCTACTCCATCCGGCGAAAGAACTCGCCGCCGACCATGAAAATCGTTTTCCTGGGCTTCCCTACGCTGCACCCTTACGAAAGGGAACCTGTTTCGATGGCGAGGCGTCACGGGCAAATACGTAGAATCAACACGTTATCTCACTGGACAGAGCATATGCTAAATGTTCCACTTTCCACGCAGGAAATCATTTGGCTCAAGGAATTTTATATGATTTCTTTATTATTTCTATATTAAAAAGTCTAATGAATCTTATACCGATTTAAGTATGGAAACTGAACAAACTAAAGAAAAAAAATAATAAAAAATAACTTTAAACCATTAAGTATATTGTGCATATTTAATTATACAATTTTAATTTTACTATCAAAAATATAGAAATTAGTTAGTATTTTATTAACTATGAAAAAGTTTCAGATCCCCGTAAAAAATATTATTAAATTACAACAAAAAACTAAATATCTAAAAAAAACTGTTATATTTTATTGGTTGAATTTACTTACTAGGAACTTTGAATTAAAATGTCAAGTCTTAGCTTTAAAAATTTAACATTTTATATATTTTTAACTACAAAATATTAATTTATAAAGCAATCAAAAATTTTTATAGTTAGCTCATTGTCAAAATATTTTTGAAAATTATACCATGTACCTTTAGAAAATGTTAGTATAAACATTTAGGGGAAATTACAAGTATATCTATAATTATTTATTTTTAAATTACAACAAAATAAGAAAATCATTCTTTGAGAAATTGTTAGCTTATGGATGAAAATCCAATGTCTAATTTTAAATGCTCATAAAAAATTAGTTTGAATTTCTGGTAAACTTTTATTTTTGTTAAAGGGTTTAGGCTATACATTTGAATCAAACAGTGAATGCAATGCTTTCATACCAATAATAGTAAATTTTCTAAACTACTTGCTGGATATCTTGATAGATGAACTGAACAAATCAATTTATCTTACTCCTAAAACATATGTCATGTACTTGACTCTTCATTTAGGAATTTTATCATTTGATTCCTATTATCACGGAAAGTGTGTTCTGATCTTTAATGATGAATTATCTGCAAAGGATTTCATCAAGAAATTGAAAAAAAATGACATTAAAGTGATGGACATTCAGTAATTGTTATCAGTAAGAGTGCACTTGAAAAATTCTATAATCAAAACATAACTGATGTAGATTTCCTAAATGTTATGGCTGAAGTGGAAAACACCATGAAAAACAAAAATGTTTGATCATAGGAATTAATTTTAATCAAAAATAAGAGTTATTATCAGAATTATAATATTAAAATTAATATATGACTATAATACTAAAATGTAAATATTATTTAATGTATTAAGTACCTATATATTATTAAAAATAAAATCTTTATGTTAAAATCCACTAAAATATAATATTACAAAATTTTAATAAATTACATATAATTTTTTATTAATCTGTTTGCACAACACAACTAGCTTTTTCGTTCACAATAAAAAACTCATTCACAAATGTTGATGTCTTCTTTTAAAATATTAAAGCAAATATAAAAAAAAAAACACAAAGAAACAAATTACATTACTCGTTATGGGTTTTCAGTCTTGATAGGAGTAGTGAAAGGATTTGGGCATACTGATTTGACCTATATCAGAGCACTTGTTAGAAAATAATACTATGTAAATGGAATTTTATTTTATTTGCGGGGAGAACGACTTGTGTTGAGCATTGGTAGATCTTCATCCTGCGAGTCCTCGTCCAGTCGATTGTTTCCATTACATTCTCCATTTGATGCATCATATGTTTCTTCTCTGGACGCTTTCATTTTCAATATTTGCAATCGTTTCATAAAACCATCAGCTTCACTTGCAGCAGCAGACTCAGGTTTCCGTATAGGTACAGACGTAATTGGCTTTAGATTATCATTATTTCCTGAACAAAAATAGATGGACAAATAAAATGTAAATAAAACATTAAATGTTAGAAAAAAAAAAATCAATAATCTTACCATTAGGTTCAACTAAACAGCTTTTTAAATTGTTTTCAATTGCTGAAAGTTTACGGTGAATATAATCTTGAAAATATTTTGTAGTCTTAGAAATATGTGGTTCTATGTCTATATTTGGATGCTTTATTTTGAATCTGTGCAATTGTTGTATGCCCTATAAAAATACACATATTGTGCATAAAATTTAGTGTTCCAAGACTTCTAAACAAATACATTTTACCATACATCGTATACTACAATTAATTTTTTATTTTTGACACATTAAATAATTATTTCAACAACTAACCTCGTCAGTGTTTTCATGTTGACCTATTAGTTGGAATATATCGGACAGTTCATCATATGGTGTTCGATGTTTTCGTTTACTGCTTTCTGGTCTAGGTTCGCTGTTCAAATGCTTTGAACATATTAAATTGAGATTTAATAAATGTAAAAAATTGCATAATGAATGATGATTAAAGTAAATATTAATAATTATCATTATTTATTACCCTTAAAAGTTTATGTATATAAACAACCATTTCTGAATCTTTTGGGAATTCCGGGCTAGCTAAACTATCCAATACTTTATCACTGCGTATTTTTACCATAGTATGAAGAACAGTTTTACATGTTCTTAATGGAGTGTCAGACGGTTGTTTTTTCCAGTGCTTCGAATCAAATTCCTAATAAATACATTCAAATGACGACATATTAAAAAATGTGAAATTCGAAAAAAATAAAGTAGTTGAATTACTTTTAAGAATCTGTGTATGTGTGCCAGTACCCGTTCGTAACATAATTCATCACCCCACTCTTGAAAATCTTTTACTATTTTCCATATACATTTCATTACTAATTCTTTATAATGAGTGGATGAGTTTTGAGGAGACTTAACTGTGTCATAAAGCATTGCTAACAGAGCACTGTGAAATTTTTATGTTTATTTTAGTATGGTATAAATGTTGGTATAGCGTAAATGGTTACCATGTGACTGGTGTATGAGCAGATCGTTCCAAAACATTCATAATGAGACTGTTTACACATCGTCCAAAAAGTTGAGTGTCTGTACTATTCTCGGGTCCCTTCATACTTAATAGATACAACAGTTTTGAGAGCAAGTCACGCACAATTTGTTCATTCAGTATAAGGGTAAATTCTTGATATTTGTACAACTAAAATTATATATTTATTAAAGAATTTAACACAATTAAGATGCTAAAGACAATTCAAGTGGAAAATCAACCAAGAACTGTTGAGCAGAAAATTAAAAACTTGAGTACCTAGTGAGTATTTTTATATAATATGAAGAAGCAGTTAAGCAATTGATTTTTTTGGGGGGGTTTATTGGTTAGCAATTCACTCTAATACAATAAAATCTATTAATAAGAACTTAAAATAAGCATACTTACATTCAAACATAAATTAAATATATTCTTATATCCAACAGTGACATCAATGTCATGAGATTCAGATAAGATATCAAACTGTTTAATGATTGCATAAAATAGTGATAATACTTTTCCTCCTTCTAAAAACTTAGATCTCATCTGCAATAATCAAAACAGAAATTATTAACAATATATAATACATTCTTTGCAGCAATTAAACTTGTTAAATATGAAATATTCAAAATTGTCTTACATCAGGTCTCAAAAGCATTTTGTCAAGACTTGTTAGAGCAGTTTTTGAAATCTCTATATTTTGTGATGTAACTTGATTTATTAACTGCTGAATAGGATCTGACATGGGTGGTGGTGGTGTTTTGGGACTTTTTGTAATAGTTGCAGTACTGTATGGACTCACGTTTACACATGGTTTAGATAATGGCATATTATCAGGTAAAGATCTAAAAATGAGAAAATATTTAACTTTGTGTTAGTAATTAATATCATTTAATAATTTAATAAACAAACAGTTACATACTGAGTATGGTCTTGAATTCTTTTATTGAATTTCACTTCGTCGTGCTCTGTATTCCAGTTATATGATTTTAATTTTAATTCTGGTCTTGAAATCTCTTCCGCTTCTAGTTCTTTAATAAACTTTTCGTCAAGGGCATAACGTGTCACTTGAGGTTCATCATAGACTTCGCTAATAGGTCGTCTAATAAAAACACAAAAATTAAACTAATAAAGTAAAATATATTATATATATATGTCCATATAAGTATTCCTGTAGATATGTGAACACTACCGGGATGTTTTAAATACTGTATCTACCTAACAGTATGGACATATTTACTATTTATAAGTCCTGAACACTATACCTAACGAAGTCATCCATTAACAATTTATAACTACAAAAGTTTAATCACCTGAATCCCATTCTTAATGCAGATGAATGTTCTATGGTAGTAGGAATGCTTCCTGTTCTATATGATAGAGTACTTGCAGATCTAGAAGGTGAATCATTTGAATATCTTTGAGGACTAGACGAGTGGTTAGATTCTTGTGAAATGTTAAACGTAGCATTGTGTTCTTCTTCGTCAGAGTTATATTCATCATCAACAATGTCCTCAGTGTCAGGTACTTGTTGAACAGGAGGTACAACCATTTTGATGGTTGGCTGAACAGTAGCCACTGGCACAGCTCGATTCTTTGATGCTCTTTTTAATCGTTCTCTCAGGAGACCCATATCTTTTTCAGATATCTATTCAGTAGTAAAAATGTATTAAAAAAGCACAAATACAAAAAAATCCTAAAACTATATTTCATCAGGAGTAATATAAAAATTAAAAACATATAATACATTTTTATCTTTATTACTTTCATTTAAAACTCAACTGGTTATGAATAATAAACTATTGAAATTATATCTAGTAAATAAAATTAATTTTGAATGATTATCGACACTTTATATGATTAACAAATTGCTATGTACACATTTAATACTTATCAATTATAATATTGAACATAATAAAGTGTATTCTTACATTGCCAACAAATTTGAAAAGTGCTTCTCCGTGCAAAAAGAATGCAGCAACAAAGCAATTTAGTGCAGCTGTTCGAACAGAATTATCTCTATCTCCAATACTTTTTGCAATTTCTTTACAAGCAGCTGCAACACTAGGTTGGCAAATTGATGTACCATAATCTTCTATCATGGTCGCCAAATGTTCTAAACACTCTAAAAGTAAATATAATATTATGATAAATATAATAATATTTCAAACATAATGTATATATTTACATTACAATGCTAATTAACAAATATTACCTGAACGCTGTCTTGAGTTCTTTGATTTAACACCATCCATAATATACTGAAACATTTTAGTATTTGGGAATATGAATGCAATTTGTTTTAAAATGGCACGAACATTGCTTCTCACTGTATCTTTTGGGTCACCCAACTAAAGTGTAAATAAAATGAAAATGTTTCTTATTTAAATTTAAATATTATTAATATTAAATATAAATAGTATTCATTTTTATTTCTACTCACTTTTGTTACTAAATATGGCACAAAACTTGATGCTTCAGTATCATGAAGGGTATATTTTTGGGACATTAGGATATCAAATATATGTTGTAAATAGTCAAGACCTTTTAAAAGTACTGACGGATTGGTATCAAAAAATCTTAAGGTCATCCATTTTAATATTAAATCAAGATTACTAATTAATGCTTCATTGCTATCATCAGCTGTATTTAAATCCTAATTTAAAATTAGGAAAAATTAGTATGTTTAAGTTTATATAAGATAAATATTTATTTTCATAATACCTCTGAAAGAATTTCAATGGCTTTGAGATGATACCTGAAATCTGAATGAAACATGTTTGTAATCAACGCCCTGTTAATACCAGCAGATAACATTTGTTCACGGAGTTGTTCAACAAATTCTTCTCGAGGAGATGTGAAATTCCATTTTAATGACTAAAACATAGCAACATTATGAAACTATTATATTTCACTAATAATTAATTAAATAAACAATTCTTTATATAATTAGGATAATTTTTTTTTTTTTACAACAAAAAACATTGATTTAATGGCAAAAGATTTATAATTAAGCACTGTCCAAACCCCAATAAAAATAATAATTTTAGAACTGTATTAAAATATAAAAATTGAAATTGTATTTAA
The DNA here is from genome assembly GCA_014851325.1 of Pentalonia nigronervosa. NCBI lineage: Eukaryota > Metazoa > Arthropoda > Insecta > Hemiptera > Aphididae > Pentalonia > Pentalonia nigronervosa. The sequence goes on along the minus strand of JACXSJ010000531.1, from coordinate 58,200 downwards.
CAATTTTTGAAAACATTGACTTTTATTGTAGTTTATTGGTTAAAATTGGTTTAGATAATAAGAATATAAGTATATTTGTAGAACTTATAGTTTTGATAAATACATTTAAAATACATTAGGTATAGTGGAATCCGCTTATTGTGGGCAAACAGGTCTGGTCCCAATACAAATGTATATTAACAATGTTAAATCTAACCGCGTAATATGGGCACTCGATTCGGTTTATGTGGGCAATTTTATTTTATCATAGCGTTAGAATACACACATATGTATGTATTATATCAATATGCCATTTAAACCTTAATGGGATTTTGATGTGTGTAAATGTTATTAGATGCGATAAAAATAAAGCGATAGACGGCATGTGTTCTGTAACACGCCAATACCTGCAATTTCAGTTTTAACGTGAATTTCAATGTGACAATACATACAATATGTCTCGAAAAGATCTCTCCCTAAAGGAAAAAACCGCGATTTTAGACAGAGTGAAAATTGTTACCTCCAGGTACACCTCCACTACACATAGTAATTATTTCACTTTTTTTCAATTATATGATAATAAAAATAAAAACTTTTTTGTATTATAATTTTTTTTTACTAATTTCTGTTTTTATGGGCAAACAGAGCTGGTCCCAACGTGCCCACATTAAACGGAATCCACTGTATATATAAATAAAAAATAATATAAATAAAAAATAATATAAATAATTTTACCTTTAATTTGTGTTCATCAATATCACGCTGATGCTTTAAATTATTTCGTTGGAATAATGGGCCATTATCTACTTCTTCTTTCTTTTTCCCAGTAGCTGTACTTACTCGGGGAATCACATTTTCCTTAAAAAAAAAAAAATAAATGAATAACAAGGTAACTTATATGTAAAGGTAAATTTAAAATTTAGTATAACAAACTTTGTTAACTTTAATAGCAGCTTTAGGAGGAGGTATCTTTGATCCCCCTGATTTAATAGAAGAGCCAGCAGGAATACCAGATTTTACAACCTTAGGTTTTTCAATTGGTACAACAGGTAAATTTGGTCTTTCTTTGTCCAACTTTTCTCTGCAAAACTTGACAGACATTGGCTGTAAAACAAATAAGACTATTAAACTATTTAAATATATTTTAATATTTCTAAATAGTAAAATTATACCTTTAGTTTTTCACAAGCTCCATACATAGAAGCATAACCTAAATGCATCATAAATCCAAGTACCGCCTTTTCAGAAGCACTACGAACACTTGCATTTCTATCTTCAAGACTTGTGTAAAGAACCAAAAGCAAACATTTCAACTCATCAGCTGGAATTGACTTAGAAGGGACTAAAAATTAAAAATTAATCAAAACTTGTTCAACTATATTAATAAATAAAATCATACTGAGTGGCAACTTTTCTGCAAGCCAAGTCCATAACTCTGACCTTAATGTTACTGAATTATTTTTTAATGCATCCAAAAGTATATCACCACCGAAAAATTCACGATAACCACATACATCTGCCCATGTATTCATACATTGACGAGCACTTTGACATTTAAACGTCTATAATAGTTTATATATTCATTATTATTATCAAATATTTAGGTACTCTAAAAAAATTTGGAATGAGTAAAAAACAAAAATAATATTCATAATCAAATACCTTTGGGTCACCTAATGCATTTAAAACACCAGGTAAATAACCTTTTATATAGTTTTTAAAAGAAGATCCCATAGCTTTTGAAATTAATTCTACCAAGTTGATAGCATTTGAACCAAGACGAGCATTTGAATCACTTATTCTAAGTGATAATCAACAACAAAACAATTAACATTAATTATAATTTAAAATTGTTTTTAAATAATTATAAATAATAGTTAACTAGTTTATACCTGTCTTGCAAAGCTTTTCTAGCTTCTCCCAATTCGCTAGTTATAAATTTAGCTTCATTAACAATATTTTGCAATTTGGTTAAAGCATCAGAACGAACCTAAATATATATATAAATTATAAAATGTATTTTATAGAGTAAATAATATTTATACTACTTACTTTCCAATCTTTATCTGAAAATTCATTAATTAAAGCATCAGTTATTTGAGGAGATATATCAATTCTTGGTACAATGTCTCGTATATTAACTTCATATGCTGGTTTTTCATCGTCACTAGCAGTTTCTATGGATTCAGTAGACCCATCCATATTTTTGCCACGTGTTGGTTTTGGAGGAGCTTCACCTTGATGCTTTGAACAAAAAAAGAATTATATGTATAGTTATTACTTAACAAAATATGTTATATTGTATAAACAACAATTAATCTTACTTTTTCAAATTCTGCATTTATTTGTTGCACTAAAGTTGGTTTTTCATTTTCAAAAAACAAACTTAACTGAGGTCCCATATAAAGATACATAACACCCAGAAGAGAAATAACAGCCAAGCGAACTTGGGGATTAGAAGCACTTACAGCTTTTTTGACATTTTGCATCACCGATTTAGGTTCAATGCTAAAATAAAAAATTTTTGTAGTATTAAACTGATATATATTAAAAAAAATTAAACATCAAACATGATAAATATGAACCATAATATTATATTATTATTTTTAATATATATATATATATATATATATTAAAATTATCTTTTTTTTTCACTCCCAGTATCTATAGGTTTTTTTAAAGTATTGCAAATAATCTATTAAATACAGAAATAAAGTGTAAGGATTTAGTCTATGTTTTAATCTAGGATTAATATAAACGAACTATAAGATTTCTACACAATAATAGTAGATATAAAATATTCAAGTAAATGTAACAAACATTAAACAAAATAACAAATTGTAAAATTGTAAAATTTATGTTAGTTATAATGTATTAATTTAAATAAATACATAGGATAACTTACTCCAATTCAGACCTGATAGCATGAAATTTAAGATAATAATTTAAATAAACAAATATATACTTAAAAATAAACTGTATCAAATTAAATATCACTAAAATAATTAATTTTAATCAAGATAAAATATTCTCTGTTGATTAATTTTTTATAGTGGTAATAAAGTTTATTAAATGAAAATTTTATTTTATATTTTATAATCAAAATGTACTTACATAAATCCGAACTCTAAAATAGCACCTGAAAGCCAATTCAAGGCATCAATCTGAACTTTTGGGTTTTTCTGTATAGTAAATGCATATTCTAACACAGCATTACAAACTAGATCTAATCTAGTTGATTCTGCAAAAGTAGTCAATATTTGACTAGCTAGATTACCATTTTTATTATCACCCAATAGGGAAGAAACATCTTGAATACAGGAATTCATGCCAGTACTATAAACAATTGATAGTGAAAAATATATTAAGAATAAGAATAAAAAATAAAACAAATAATATAAATACCTAGTTATAGGAAACTTTTCAATGACTTTTTTCAAACACTCAAGTCTCAATTTTTGTATTTGTACGTTATTATCTTTAATACCAGGTTTCTTATTCAGCAGTTTTATTAATACTTGGCTGCTAACTGTCAATGATTCCATTTGATCAATTATCTGAAATAGAAAAAACAAATGCATTATAAAGTAACCAATTTTTTTAAAAAATAATTAGCACAAACTTGTGAAAATTCTTGAACATTGGACAAACGAGTTTTCCAATTGGCATCGACCATACCATTTAAAATTTCAGGTGAACAAAATGTCAAAGCCAGTTCTTCTAATTCATCATCACCGATTTCGTTTTCAGTTTCAATAGGAGGAAGAGCTTTTGATTGTCCAGGTTTGCGTCCTCCTGATAGTATAAAAATTATAGTAAGTAGATTATAATATTTTGAATATTAAATCCAATAAATATACCAGGAGCACTCATAGGTTTTTTAGCCTTACTGTTAGCAACAGCTTTACTAGGATTATTAACAGCTGTGCGAGTTCTTCTAATAACAGTGTTTTTATTAATTGTAACTGTTGCTTTTTTCTCTCCAAAATTAGATGATACAGCAGCAGGTTTTGATTCTTTTACAATATTAGTTGGTTTTGCAGTTATTATAGCTCTTTCTGATGCTTCTTTTATCTAGAAAAAAAATTTTTAATTCATTAATAATTATAATATATTGTGATTTTTCTTCTTACTTTAGTAAGTTTTATTGCATCAACAGTAGTCAAAAATGGAAGAATATTTTTTTCTGATACAACCTTCCATGCAGTACCAAGAGCTTCAGCAGAATTATCTCGAACGGTTGGATCTGTAAAAAAATAAATAAATAATATATGAATAAATAAAAACAATTTTATTTCTGTTTAGAAATATAAACACTTATACTGTCTTATAAAAAAGTAACCTCAGGTGAAGGGCTTCTATACACTGTGATGGCAATGGGTAAAGCACTAAAAATTAATCACCTGATATAACTTATATCATTTACAATAATCATTAAAAATTAAAATTACTTAGTACATTATGTTGTTATAAAATATATATAATGTTAACAATTTAACTAATATGGAGAATTATTTATTTTTATTAATTGGTATACTATATTTGACTAAGCTATGTTGTTTAGCACAAAACATCAACTTAACAAATCATCAAAATGTAAAAAAAAAATTTGTATTAATTAATTACAAAAATAGAATTAGAAAACATTGTAAGTTATGAATTTTAAAAGTAGGTACAAAAATATATCAATAATAAAACATATTTAAAATACTTATGAATTTAGTAGGGAGTGAATAAAATAAATTTAAATTATATGAATATTGAAAACAAACGAATTATATGAATATTGTAACAAAACATTGGCCAAGACGTAATAAAAGAATTTGTTAATTATAATAATTTATTATACAGCACAACCAATAAGAATATAAAACATGACTCAATAAAAGACAAAGAAAAAGTAATTAGTAAAATAATAATGATGAATATAATGTATATACCTACTATAATATATTAGCACAGGGTATATTGTATGTGACTTCTATAAAACCATTTTCTCATTAAAGTGATATCGATTAATTATGGGTCACAGCTAAGATTATTAGAAATATTCTATCACATTACAAGAAAAATGTACTCAGTACAGCTTACAATTATGATTTTGAAAAAAAATTGTGCTCTTTTTTTTGTAGAAATTTTTTTTACACCATCAATATAGTGTTGAGTATTCCATATTTCAAGACATTCCATACAAATTTAAGAAATTTTATCATACAAATGATGTTCACACATTTATTCACAATTTGAATAAAAAAAATTTTGTTGAAGTCTCAATTATTGAATATACTAAAGAAGGAACTCCTCTAAAAGTAATATACAATGAAACAATATAATAATCAAACAAACAATGATATTATTTGGATTGATGGAGGTACTTATCTTTACACTTTCCACTATTTAAACAAATAATTAAAAACTATTGAAATATTTTAATAGGCACTCATACACGTGAATGGATAACTATCTCTACAATAGTATACATATCAAATGAATTTATACATAATAGAAAGTCTTTACCAAAGTATATGAGAAATATACATTTTGTCTTAATGGCAATTGTAAATCCAGATGGATAGTAGTACATTAAGGAATTTAAATAAATTTGAATAATAGTATTTAGTCATTTTTACAATAAACTATTTATTATTTAGGTACACATATTCCTATAAAAACTATAGGATGTGGAGAAAAAATAGTGTTAAAACATCTAACAATTGTATAGGAATAGATTTGAACCGTAATTGGAACTATGATTGGTACCGTATAAACTCTGATAAAAACTATTGCTCAGAATCTTACCAAGGGTCAGCTCCAAATTCAGAAATTTAATTTCAAAGAAATTATTAAGTTTATTATGAAAAATTTAATTAAAATAAAGATCAGTTCACACTAAAACTTGAGACAATAATAAAAAAGTAATGATTAAGACATTCTTTATGCATTTTTGAAATGTGTGAATAAATGAATTTGCTTTTTTATTGTTTAATAATATATACTATAGTATTTGAAATAATTACTAGAGTAATTTTGGATACTAATATTTATTTAATATAATATAAACTATAAATATTAAATTACATAGGTTGATAAACAATTTATAAGCAAAATTTACTACTTTGTTTTAAAAATATAATAAAATATTATAGTTGATATAAAAAGAACTTAAACTAAATCAAAAATAATTAGTACACTAAAAATTATAGTATTAAATATATATGAATATAACAAACAAATAAGGAAAGCCCACTTTGCGTACGTGTTAAATTACCCAGTTTCCTAATGTATTTAATAAAATATAATACCATATACGTATAGTTTATAAATAATTTGGTGACTTGAATATGCTTATGCATAAAATTTAAATAAATTTAATATCCTAATATTTCACTAATTTTATTTTCTTCTAACTGAGTAACTGATAATTTTTTTTGGCAAATTTAATTATTTAACAGAATTATATAAATTACAAACTATATTTTTTTTTAATAATAAATAATATATAACAATTTGATTGATTTGTTACCTTTGTAACTAACTTAATATCAATAATTGTGACTGAGGATACGCAGAAGAATCTAATTTCATTTAATTGTTGTGTGTTTTCTTGTAGAACAGAGTATACATAAGCGTTATTGATACACACTGATACCATAAACTGATTTAGAAGTTTCCCCCACCATTGCAGGGAAATATATATATATATATATATATATATATATATCTAATTCTGTATTATTTTAATTATTATTCTTTTTATGTGTTTCTTTTCATTTTATTTGTTAAAAACCTCATATCAATGTAAAGTAAATAAGTTGTTAACAATAACAAATAATATTTAATGTTTCAAATTGGACCAGTAAAATTATACAAATTGTTATGAGACAAATAGATTTTTTTGTCCTCCAGTGGTGTGTGTAACATTAAATATGTGGTTAAAATTCATGGCACAGGTGTAAAAAATAAATTAGTTTTTTTTTTATCTAGACCAATGGTCAAAAATACACTTTAATGGTAATACGTAAGTGAAGTTTATAATAACTGGTACTCTATCAGTGTTATGCTCAGATCATTTTTTTTATCTAGATAATGAAAAATTAAATATAACTAGATAGAAATGAGATAATTATTTTTTCATCTTCTTAGATGGCAGTTAGATACCATTTTGTTATTTATATAGATAAATTTAGCTATTGCATAACAATGGGTATTATAGCTCATTACTCATATGGAAACAAGTAAGCCCATCAACTAATTGGCTTTAGAAAAAAGGTTGTATTAATATGTATGATTTATTTTTTTAATTAAAAATATTATATTGAGTATATAAATTATTTAAGTTTTTTATGCTTAATTTTAAATAATATCAATTAAAAATAACATTAATTATAAAAAAATTACCTGATTCATTCAATGTTTTTATTAATGCTGTGGTGAAAATTTTTAAATATTTTTTGTTTAAAATTGTTGGTGTACATTTTGAAAAGCATCGAGTTAAAAATGAAACTGATTCAGCTTTTACTGATGGATTTTTATTGTCTATTGCTGTCAAAATATCTTCATGAATAGATTCAAGTGTCATCTAAAATAGTTATAAATTATTGCATACATAAAATTATAACTAATATCAAATTTAATTTACGCTTAAATATATGGCATCAACAGCATCTCGTAGTGGCAATACAACATTTTGTTTTTTTTCTTTAAATTTTTCCAATAATGCTGGTATGCAAGCAGAAGCATAAGTTTCAAATCGTTTTTTTAATCCATTAGCTAGCATTGCCATACACTTGGCAGCAATACCAACAATTATAACATTTGAATCTTTTGTAATAATCTATTGGAAAAATCAAAAAAATAGTATACATAAAAATAATAAACAAATTTAATATTTATACTTTGAATTGTTTAGTATAATTAATATAAAGAAGTAGATTAAGTACAGATTTTGAATATATAAACAAAGGATAATAAGGGGCCAGCTTTTAAGAAAGTACATTATTTTGTGATCTAGAACAATGCATCTGATTTTGATTTGTATAACAGATATTTTTAAAGTTAAATTTTGCAGCTTTTAGATGATTATTAATTTTTAGTGCATATTTGTACATTTTAAATTTATAGCACAAATAGCTGAATGTAAAATTTAATATAATCTTAATTTTTATATTATATGTTTGAAGTGAATAGTACAGCCAAATATTATCATTCATAATACATATTGTAATTCACTGATGAAAAACATTGCCAATAAGTTATTTCCAATTATTATTCAATAGAAAAAATCCACTGTTAAAAAACATATTTAAATGTTTTAAATTGATTTAAAAAAAAAAAATATGGGCATTATCAAAAGTAATTTTTTTAATTTTTAATAGTTTTTAGGAAATTTAAATCTAGTTTTCTAATATTAATAGAAAATTATCATTATCATGTTAATAAAACAATTTCTTACTTTTTTTAAAGCTCTGACTAAATCTCCATATTCTCCACTTTCTAATTTAGGAGCTTTAGACAATATTCCTTCAAGCGAATCTATAGCTTCTTTACGTTCTTGCCATTTTTTCGCATCAAGCTTTTCATAGAAGTCTTTATTAAGTTGACTAAGTATGTTAACTGGATCAATATGTTCTTCTGGATCATCAACTACATCAATGCCTTCTTCCGATATCATATCTGTTATTTAAATTGTTTTATTAATTTAATTTGCTTGTAATTAATAATGTTTAGCTTACCTCCATTAGCAGCAGCTACTTCTTCCATTTTAGCAGCTTGTTCTTGTTGTGAACGTAAGAATCGTGAAGCTCGTGGTTTATCACTGCTTATTTTTTCAAATTCTACTTCCAACTCTTGAATCTAATTTAAATGTTTATTTTAATTAAATATTAAATATTATGAAGTTAAACTCGGGCATTTTTACTTGTAGAGGTTTTAAATTAGCCAAATTAGCTTTAACAGGTGTAGGGCCAATCCAGGAATAGATTTCTATGGCCAACAATTTTGCTTCATCTCTAACACTTTTATCTCTATCTTCAAGTATTGATTGTAATTTTTTCAGTAGTGGCTTAATATTCAAAACTTTTGATCCATATTCTCTAAAATAAATAAATCACAACACATTTTAAAAAAACTATATATATTTTTGTGACCACTTATTATTTTATATATATATAAACATACATATTTTGACATATACTTGTAATTTAAGTTTTATGATTCAATATTTTAGTTTATTTATTTGTATATACTTACTTTACTGCTTGAGTTGCAGCTTTAATACAAGTTGAAACGATTTTAGGAAATTTATGGTCCATTCCTTTAACTAATTCTTCTATTACAATATCTTGCTTTTCAATTTCAATAAACATTAATGTTATTTGTATAGCAATATCCTTAGTTTTAGCTTTTGGTGCACCATAACATTTTGTTATCAAACCAGTCATGACATCACTCACCGTACTATAAAAAAACTAATGTAAAACACAATGCCTTTTAAAATAAAAATTATAATTAACTAACCGTCCAGCAGTAGCAGAATTTTCTACAAAAACTAATGTAGCTTCAAGACCCTTTTCCTGTGCAACTGCATTGCTGTCAATAACAAATTTTTTTACTATTCCTGTAAATTTATTCCATTCGGGAGCTTTTTCATCCAATTGTCCAAATAATTTAATAGCTTCTTCGTAGCCACTTATTCTGGCTTTCCACAACTTAATAAAGTAATTAACATTTAGTATGTTGTTAAAATGATTGTAATAGGTAATATATAAAAACAATATCTCATATAATACTTATGGGTGATGAAAAGTGTTAAAATAGTGTGAAGAATATATAAATATATACAAAAAATAAATAGTTACTTTGTGTACACATCGTTCCTCAATGGGCAGCTTTGTATATGAAGTATCTTCCTCAGCAGTCATTTTTTCATAAAGTTTATTAAAACAATATGAAATTTAAATTAAACAGTTTATTTTTTGATTCATTAATGTGCTGAAAATTAAAAAAAGTTTAAATTATGTATTTAATATTTTATATTTAAAAACAATATAGGTGCAATTATAATATTGACTGTATTGATATTAAATAAATCTTGTTAATTTTATTGTTTAGTTAATTTTAAATTATTGACAATTAATGACAATGATAATTACAAATATGAATAAGATAACTAACTGATAAAAATATTTACTAAATAATTTGATAATAATCCCAAATTCTATTTTACACTATATTTTAGTAAAATATAAGTATAATAACTGTGATTGTCTTTGTAAATATTTTGCAATTTAATACACTGCAAAAACTAATTTTAACAAGATAAATGTAAGTATACAAGATAAAATCTTAAGTATTCATTGTTTAGACAATGTAAATATTTAGCAGATAGAGTGAGAGGTTCTAAACAGGTTTACTTATTTGGATATGAACAACCTACATAAACTGTCTTTTAAAATAAATTTCTTTTTATGTAGGTTGATGATTAATTAAAATTTCCTAATCATAAACATAGTTTTATAAAATTTTTTAAAATTTAAACGCCAAAAAATTAAATGAGATACACTTACAAAAATTAAATTTAAATGAAATATATAAGCTTTGATGTATGGTCAAATTTAAAACATTCAGTTATCTGTTGTAGTTAATCTATTCTTCACTAAAATATTATATTATTTTTAATTTACAAATAATATAACTGTCTTTATGATTTTATCCAGAGATTTATTTATTAAAGTATAGGATTTATTAATGGTATTGGTAATGAGTTAAACTAATATTATAATCTTAAAAAGAAAATACTTAATAGGTAGACCAATCTTTCAAAATCGGCAATAAACAATTAGATACATAAGTATTGTATTTATAAACATTTCTTAATTTTACAAATGTTTTAAAAACTTTAAAATACAATTTAGAATTGATAAGAAATTTAAGTTTGTTAATGGGACATATAGATTTATTCAAAATATTATTAACCCAAAACGGCTTCATTATATATAGATATAAAAAATATATCAACATATTTTTAACAAATATAAACAATATTGGCAAATATAAAACTATATCAGTATAATAATCTGTTGGTACTTGGTTTACTAGGTATTAAAATACAATAGGTATTATTAAATTTGAATTGGTAATTTTGTATAAATACATTATATAATTAGGTAAGCATAATATGTAGATTAAACATAATTATATAATATTATTACAATGTTGTGCATCAAAAATAAATAACCTGTGTATTAGACCTTAGGATATGATTAAAGATCAAATTTGACTACGATATAAGTAAGTATAATGTTATTGTACATAATTATATTATACAGAATTCTAAAACGTACCTTAACTTCTATAAGTATGCGTCAATTATTCGGTATTCAATTGTTTTCTCCAAATTGTCAATCAAATTAGTCACAAATAGTAGGTACTTCCTACGAACTATTCGATTACAATATAGATATTTAACGTCAAACGATTTCGGTACGAATTACAAGGATGTGCCTATATCAATTTAATGTGTTTTATCAGTTACGAGTTGCGACTGGTGAACGGAGGGATATTAACGATTTTCTTTACTTGACGCAGTTAATAAAAAAAAAACAAAATGAAAACAAAAAGAATAACACATGTTTTATCACAGGGAGATTCGAAATTCGAATTTATATATTATCAATTCTAGTATCTTTGGAAAATTTGAAGATTTACACGTTATCAATAACAAAATTTTAAATAACGATTATTTTAAATTTTAAAATTTAAATTGCTATTTGATATTTAAGTTTTGCTATTTAGTATATTTACGTAATTTGATATTTGATCTTTTTCTTGATTTGAGAACTCATAAAAAGTTGGAGAATACCCCATCGGAAACATATTGTTGGAACTGTATTTTTATATTAAATCATATTTCTTTGTAATCGTAATCCGTTTGAAATATATTGTCAGAAACGAAATCGATTGGAAACGTATTTTTATGGAAAATATTGTATTGAAAACATAATATCTTGATGGAATCATAATAAACTAAATAATATTTTGTTGGATTCATATTTTCTTAAAAACGTATTTTTGTGAAAAATAATTTATTAAAAATGTACATTAGGTATTGAGTATGGTATCTACTTTACCTATACGGTTCCGAAAAAATACATTTCCAATAAAATACGTTTCTGAACTAATACTATTCCGACAAAATATGTTTCAATTAAATACGGTTCCAAAATATTTTTTGACGGTTTAATTGGCAAACTGAATATCCATTTTAGAGCGTTCAACAACGCGTTATTTTATGCGAATTATAATAAGTAATAACTACAAATTTTATAAGGGTATTTTAATTTATTTTTCTGTTTATATATAATACAAGCCAACGGAATCAAATAATCAATATGAAAAATTATGTCAAGTGGGTACTGCTCTGCTGCAGTACAGTTGTCGATTGGATCACCATAATGGATGTGTTAAATTTGAATTCAATTATTTAATATCATTTCACACGAAAAAACGATTTTGAGCAAAACGGTCTGTCAGCCTATAGGTATTACCTATACTAAATATATTTTATGATATTATTGCTATTAAAGTAGGTAATTTATTTTACTATGAATAATATAGTATATATTTTAATTTGTTGGTTACAGTATGAGCTACTTATGAAAAACCTTGTTTTAAATTTTCAATCTTTAGTTATAAAAATTAAACATTTTATAATTTTTTAGCTACAAAATAATTTGTGATTTTGATGAATTTTATTAAAAAATTGAAAAGAAATTGAATATAAAAATAGGAAATGGCATTTTAATAAGTATAGGTAGATTACAAAACTAGAAACACCAATGCTCATTATTCTTTTGATAGATACTTAATTATAATTCTGATGAAAACAAAAATACACTTTTTCTTCTTTTTGGTTTTAGCCAATTAAAACCATATGTTTTTTTCATAATGTGTAATAATTCATAAGCAGTAAATATTTAATTACTTAAATAAAAATAACTTTGATTGTTTCATGTTGTTGAGAAAAATATAAGTACATACAGTTAAAAAAAAAATTTAATTTACCTAATTAATTAATTGTAAATTTTACTTAGCTCTAGTTTAGCCAATTTTGAATTTAGAACACAATTTAATACATTAAAATGACTTGGAAAAAAAAAATCGATGAATCTCAGTATGATATTCAAAATAGAGGTTGCCATTTAAAAAAATGTAAGTTTTGTTGCGCATGCGCGAGGTACATAATTTAAAAAAAATTGTGTCATAAGAATTTATGATCCATTAGTCTAGTTTAATGTCACGCAAACAGAATTGAAAAATATTTACAAGGTAATGAATGTTAAAGTGGCCCCTGTTTTTTAGGACACACGGTATATATATTTATGATAATATATACATAGCAAGTATAATTTTTACATAAATACAACCAAGGGGGTGTTTCAACATCCAAAACACCTCATTGGTTACGTGCCTACGTCACTGACTTATTGTACGTGAAAAATAATTTCGAAGTGAAATAGCGAGTTGAAAATAATTACATACTTAAAGATCTAATTATATAATGTATAAACTTTAAATACAATTTACACTTAACATATACTGATATATTGTAGTACTTGTACCTACTAGTGTTGTCTATATATACATAATAATAAACATGTAGCCATTAATTGGTTGTAAACTATATATATATATATATTTTACTATTGTCTGTTATGTTATAACTTAAAATAACATTATTCCTTAAGTCAACAAAAAATACATAAATATATTCACGACATAAATAAACAATGTCATAATAAATAACAAAGAACAAAATAATTGAAGTAAAATCTGGCGTCAAGACTGTCCTAAAAGTAGGTGCGTAATAGAAATATATTATAATACATATATTAATGGTTTTTAAATTTAAAAAAAAATTAAACACAAAACCTTGCACCCACCGGCCACCGGCGCGGCATGACATGGCATAGGCATATTATTATGTTTTGTTTCTACTTTTTTCGTTTTATAAGTGGCATTTCACCAGATGTGTTTGCATAATAAAAAAAGATGCCGCTAAACACGTACTATAAGTGTTGTATATAATAATAATTGTAATAGTTGTTGAAGTCGAAGTCGGATTAGGCTGATGCAGATTACAGATACCTATAGACATACCGTCTACCGACTTGTTTAACAAATTAAAATATTTTATTATAGATCGTACACACCGTCGTTACACCAATATCTACACTATTATTATTTTATTATGTATTTAAATAATTATATAGTTATACTAAATACACAAATTGTATGTAGGTAAAACCAAAAAAAGCTGTTTTTATGTAACATTGGTGATTGCTTGTCCAGACATTTTTTCTTTAGTGATTGAGGTCTGAGAGGTTGATGTAAAGTGTTTTATTTTATTATTTATAAATTTTGTAAAAATATAATTTTATAACAATATTACAATATATATGTAGGTATAAGTACCCATTTATTTTGTGGAATTTTCTAGAGAAACTCAGCCCTATTCCTTAATACGTTCAGTGGTGGCTGGGGTCTAATAATATTTTTGAAATACAATAATTTTACTTATTATATATTTATATTTTATATATTCCCTGACGAATGAGTATAGATCTTATGAACATGTCTAAAGCACGTATTAATGTTAGTACAGTTTAAATAGATTAATATAGAATATTTGGTTCTACGACAAAAAGTTTATTATTTGCCATTTTAAAGACTATCTCGTCTGCAGTGTAGGTTCAGTCTTAAGTATAAAAAATGTATTTTGACTGTCTCGTATACTCTCGTTTAGACTTCATTGTAAGGGCTCTAAATGCTAGTCTAATATATCATATTATAGATGTATATTTGGTCACGTTCATTCAAATATATATTTATCAATTAAGTATTAGCTTAGTTTATATTCAAGATGCATTGTGTTGTGTGTTTACTGGACGCATATAATATTAGGACGTTGTACGTCAGATCAATAATATGTGAAAAACAAAACGCCAAACGCAGATTGAAATCGTATCAGAACATCAGGAAAAAAGTCGTATTTAATATTATATAATTATATGTGGGCGGTACACACATCACTTAACGTCTGCACCTACACAATAATACATAGCCATAAAGGTATAATATATAAATATATTAATATACATATTACACAGTGTATATATATATTCTATATTAGGTACGTACATGAGTAAACGCTTCGTCACAACTATTACGGTACCGCGCTGTCGGCAAGAATAAAATGTAAGTATATATTATATTCGCGATGATAATAATATGTAATTATATAGTCGTAAATATCGTAAATGTCGCTCACTCGTCCGTAGCAGGACGTAGGCAGGTACCTAAATTTGATTTTGTCGTGGTCGCGCACTAGATGGCAGCACGCGACGGACGAATAACATAATATTATTACTCATACACACGCGCACACACACACACATATTTATATTCATATGTATAATGTGTATCTATCGACCGGTCGACCGACAAACCTCGTCGGCACTCGGCATCCGTCCCCTTCGACCAGAAATCGTGGGCGGCGCGTCCAATGCTGTGCGATTTTTGTTGGAAAAATCGCATCTATCCCGGTGCGTTGGCCGCCGTTTTCGGGCCAAAAGCTGTGTCGCGGCAAAAACCGCGGACTTTTGCGAAAAAATCTTCCAAACATCCGTCACGTCCTTCGGTTATTATCGATTTTACGAACAGGTGTGTAGCCCGGGCGGCTAACGGGCGCGCTCCGCCGCAGTGGGCATGACTGTCAACTGCCGCGGTGTACGCGATATTCCCTAGCATTTCCTGCAGCGGCGGACCGCCGGTAATTCCCGCACTACCCGTTCAGTTTTGTCCGACCGAGGTCTCGATTTGATTAAACGCGTGGCTTATCGAATATTGTTTTCATTCCGATCCGAATTCAGTACATACCAAGGTATTATTAATATAGGTAACCTACCTCCTACCGGCTATACCTATACATTGCATTATATAATACGCGATCGTCGTCACCGTAATTGTACGTTAATTTAATTATTTTAATAAAAACGCGCGTGTGCCGGCTGGCAATTAATCCATAATAATACATTTATACATATAATATATATAAATATTGTATAGGAATAGCAAAGTTTTTTATATTATTACCTATACATACTATTTTACGCGACGATATCGATTACAAGCTTTGCAGTCGCGCGTAAAAGCTCTGCAGGACGTCCCCGTTAATGTTTAAAGTACGTGATAATATCGTTCGCGATCAGCAAACGGCGTATAAGCGGTGAGTAATGAATATAAATGTTATAAAAAAACAAATTCATAAACAGGTAGGTATCGATTGTTTTTTCACGTTTATGTTTAGGGGGATTATAAATAATATTTGCACACGTTTCGTAATTATTCATCATATTATGCATGCAGGTTACCTAGTAATCAAAATAAATAGTTTGTTTTTTAGTTCTTTAATAATTCACATACACGTCATATTTGGAGCCGACGTATCATAATAATTAATATATATAGTATTTTACCTAAATCGAAAGTTCAATTTTTTCTTATATACACTTTTCTGAGACAATAAAATAGATTTAGGTATCTAACTCCTGCAGCTGTATCCCATAGTACCTACTATACCTAAACAGTTTGGCGGCTTTTTTAATACCCAGTGTTGCCACAGTTATAAGAAACTAGGTATTGAAGCACCAATATATTATAATAAATATTAAAATGTATTGGGTATAAAAATATAATATATAAGTAGTTAGGTACCAACTCATTATTTAAATGAATTATAATTAATTGAAAACCAAAATAATTATTGTTTACAATTCAATGTTCCAAAATACTAAATATCACTGTTGATTAATAATTAATAATTTAAAACATCCTTCCCACCAAAAAAATGTATTTAGGTACGGATAGGGTACAAGTATTACTTGAACTCGCTTGACTCATCTCAGTTGTTTTGTAGTGTTCTATAATGTTGTATATGTTATGAGCAAAAGTCGAAATCTGGCAAACCTCAGAAATGTTCGGGAAAAGTGCAAACTTCCCACAATCCTTGGGCAAAATATCATATTTCTGCTCTTGACCGGGCAAATCTAGTTATGACCAACCTCATTTGGGCAAAACCGTATAGTGACTTTTGTCGTGAGGGCAAATAGAATAGCAAATATAAAAGAACGTATAAATACGTTCGCTAATATTAAATATAAATAGTGACTTTTATCGTACGATTTTATTACGATTATTAATGACCACACGTATCTTATTAATTTATCGTTGTTATCGTAATTTATCAACTCATTATATTATAGATACACAGAATATACCTTATCTAAATAGTACAATGTTGTAACTGTAGTTCGTATTTTTGTGAGCTTATATTAGTACGTCTTTAGCAATGGCTAACAAAATGTGTGCATCAGATTTTAAAACTAAATTAAATCTTTAAATTAATATTATACGAGTATCTAATATCATTATATTTTTATTAAAATTTTATTTTGCCCTCGCGATAAAAGTTACTATACGGTTTTGCCCAAATGAGGTTGGTCATAACTAGATTTGCCCGGTCAAAAGCCGAAATATATTTTGCACAAGGATTGTGGGCAATTCGCGTTTTGTCCGGGCATTTTTGAGGTTTATCCGATTTCGACTTTTGTCCGTAATATTTATATATATACAATATACAGTAATTGCAGCAACTATAGGAGGGGGGCTTGAGATATCATAGTACTTATTCGTTTAGTTTTAATACCCCCAAATACCTATAGTTCCAAAATATAAAGATTAAGAACATTTTATTTAATCTACAAGTATATTATTAAAATGTATCACTATTTTCAAATTTTATTGGTTAAAACAAAAATAGTACTCATTTTATTAGTAGCTATTACTTTACGAAAATCTGTAATACCAATTATATTAATACGATTTTAAGGGTTGTACGAGCTATATTATAATAATAACCAACAAAAATCGTATTTTATAAAAAGAAAAAAAATACTATGCTATTGTATACTACTTATCTAGTATCTACATATTAATTGTTGTGGGTGAATATTGAATATGTATTGTTTATAATATACAGTAGACGTTTTTGTTATTTTTGTTATATTACTTTAATAATGAGTAGGTATACGGTATACCTAATAGAGAAGATATGTTATTTACATTATGGTTTATACATTGCGTGTTATTTTAAACGTTGACTTATAGTCATCATATTATTATAACTTATGTTGGCACTAAATAAGTCACAATTTGTATTGATTTTTAAATATTCTCATTATACAGAACTATATGTTATAGTTCAATAAAAAAAGCGCACCTATGATATATATGTATATACATGCTTTATATACTTTTTAATAGAATTGTTATAAGAAATTAAAATGTGTAACACACGCGTTAGTGTGTTCTAAACGCGTTTAGTGAATAATATATTAATATATAATTTATGTAGATATACCTATCAAAATCTATTAAAAATAATATAATATACGATATACATAATGCATCATACTCATGCATTCATGATGTATAATTAATAAATAATAATTACCTATACTTGGAGCATGTTTTCTCAACATTTATGGAATGCTATATTTTATTTTTAAATTTTTATTCCTTAAATCGTATTTTGATTTTGTCACCTGTTGTAAAATAGATATAAAATAATTGTACACTACGACCATGAGTATTAGAGGTTATGTTAGGTCTCCAATATTGAAGTTTTATGGACGTTCTAAGTTCAAAATTGGATTTAATTAGATATTTAAATGAAGCCTAACGCAATGACATTTTCAAAATATTTAGATTCATTTTAAGTTATTACCTATTTATATCATGAACTAATACATATTATTTTACGGTAAGGTGGTATTGACTCAAAAGTTAATAACAATAGTATAATATGATAGAATAATATACAATATTATAATATATAAATATTAATATAATAAATACAAAGTTTCCGGCGAAAAATAAATCAACCTACCGTAGTACTAATAGTAAAATAAGTTACTTAAATAGCTATATCAAAAAAACAAATCATGAAGTATACTTGTTGTAGGCTGACAGACCATCTCCGCTAAGAATTATTTTTCGTATAGGTAATTATAACGACCCACTCTGCGACACCTACTATACACCAGTGCGATGCCCACTCATTCATCTTTTTTCAATGTTGCTTTGTCATGATTAAAAATTAAGTAAAAAAAAATATTTTCATAAATGTTTTTATTTTTTATTTTTTGAGTCGATGAGTGTTTATATTATGCTGTTCATACATGTACATAATAAATTCGCCATATATCATATATTATGGTAATTCATAAGTATATATGATATACAGCGATTAATTATAAAAATCCCTTATTTTACCACAAAATTAATTGATAATTTAAAAAAATTTTACAGATTTACCTATTACAGCAACATAAATATATTGGAAATTTAGAATAATTATAATCTATTGTGGCTATCGCAATAGCTCGACGAAGGGGACGCAATGGTTTGTGTGCCCTTGGTACCGCCTTGGTTAGACACTGGCTGACTAGTTTTTTGCTGGGATCGTTATTCGCATCGTTAATCATATACTATGGTGTATTAAACCAACGAGGTAAAAATGCAATTCAATACTTTTTTATTATTATTACTGTTTTTATTATTAAAACTCCAAATATTATATTTTTAGTTCCAGCCTTAACATACGTGGAAAGTAGCAACTTCGAAGTTCGAGAACATGAATCAACGTCAGAAGCCATGGAAAAAGAGCTGAGATTATTAAGAAGGCAACTTAGTATGACACAAAATCATTTATTAGCTGCAATGAAAACGTCACTGTTTCCGGTTTCACCAACTGATTCGCCACAGTTATTACCAGAGACTCCCGCGCCTTGCTCTTCTCAAAAAGTATGTTATAAGTTCATAACTATTAACTCATGATATTAGCTTGATTAACAATATTGTTGTCGTTAATTAACAAGTCAGTAGCTTTAAGTAATTCATTAAAACGTATTTCAGATTACAGACATAGTAGATAAATGCGAAGTGATTGAAGTCGGAATAGTGTGTGCTGGTTATAATTCTACGCGTTCAGTAGTAACACTAATCAAATCAATACTATTTTATCGTAAAAACCCACTAAGATTTCATTTCGTCGTAGATGTTATATCAAGAAAAATTTTAAAAACTCTGTTCGATACTTGGAAAATACCCCAATGTAAATATTTACTATTACAAAAAATATTACTCAAATATTTATTTAATTCCAACAAAATATGACGTTTTAGTGGAAATAGAGTTTTATCCGGCTGAAAAAATAATAGCCGATGTTTCTTGGATAAACAATAAACATTATTCTGGAGTCTATGGTTTGATGAAACTATGTTTAACTCAAGTATTTCCAGACACGTTGAAACAGGTCCTAGTTTTGGATACAGATATTACTTTCGCAACAGATATAGCTCAGTTATGGTCCATGTTAAAACGCTTTAAAAAAGAACAAGTAAGTACCTAATTGATTATATGAAGATTTCATATAATGTTAATTTTAAATATATAGTATATAGTATGTATAGTATGTCTACTTTACTATATTATGGACTATGATAACACTGATAGTTTATTTAAAACAGATTAGAAAATAATTGCAGTATTGTCTATTATATTATGATGTGTAAAAATCACGTTTAAATGTTTAAATGATCATACTGATATATTAATATATTATACATAATACGTACATAAAAATACTATAAAAACGTTTTTAAATTAATTTTTTTAGGCCTTAGGATTGGTCGAGAATCAAAGCGATTGGTATCTCGGCAAACTGTGGAAAAAACATAAGCCATGGCCTGCACTTGGTCGAGGGTAAGCTATTAAATATGAAAAATAAAACTATAACCTTTACATATTAGACTATATACCTATAAACATAATATACTAAATAATAACAACAACATGTAAAATAAAACGTGCGCTTTTTCGTTTATAGTTACAACACGGGTGTGATATTGATGGATTTACGGAAATTACGTTTAATTGGCTGGAACGGATTATGGAGGTCAGTGGCAGTAAAAACTCTGGTGACACATTACTGGACCAGTTTGGCTGATCAAGACATTTTTAACACGATTATTAAAGAACGACCGGAACTCCTGTACCCTATGCCATGCCAATGGAATGTCCAACTCAGCGACAATACTAGGAGTGAACTTTGTTACGCCGAAGTTATTGAGTTAAAGGTTTGTTTCTTGTTTCCTAATTAATTTTATCGATGTACACGGAGTAAGCAAAAACAAAATTAACATTTTTTTTTTAATTTTAAACTTATACTGAATCTATATTAAATCTAGAGAATATTCATTGTGGCTTAAGTATATAATCATCAATAAAACTATTGCCAGCGCAACA
Source organism: Pentalonia nigronervosa (assembly GCA_014851325.1). Classification (NCBI taxonomy): domain Eukaryota; kingdom Metazoa; phylum Arthropoda; class Insecta; order Hemiptera; family Aphididae; genus Pentalonia; species Pentalonia nigronervosa. Next base: position 36,795 of record JACXSJ010000531.1, on the reverse strand, counting down.
ATGCTACTATCAAATTATACATTTTTTTTTAATTTTTCTTAATTTAATTGATTATTGTAATTTGATAGGCATTAGATATAACATTATAAATCTTTACTTTGTTTTTTAGTAGTTAGTTTAAGATTTTAGACATGGTATTCAAATCATCTCGGCAGTTGGCTGCAGTTTATTAATAAATAATAATATTCATAAGACTAAAAGGGCCACATGGCGTCATGGCACCTTAACCCCCAGTTTTATAAGCCTGTCAGTCCTTCAGTAGGTATTTTATATCGTATAAACGATAATCTTATACAATATACAGACTATAGAGAGTAGATAAATCATTATATAATGCTTTTTATGGCCTAAAGTTGACGTGGACGCACAAAATCTAAAAAAAAATTATAAAAATTATACAGTTGATTATCGTATATAATGTATGTTATAATGTATCTACTTTTAAATAAATATTTTTATATTTCAGATAATTCATTGGAATTCGCCAAAAAAGCTTAAAGTGAAAAACAAACATGTTGAATTTTTTCGAAATTTATATCTTACATTCTTGGAGTACGACGGAAATTTGCTTCAAAGAGAACTATTTGGTTGTAATTATTCATCTACTACTCAAGATGTACCGGAAGTAAGACAATCGTTTTAAAATATAAAATGACATAATTATGCTTATATTTAGAAATTCAAATATTATAATTTATAACACACTGCAAAAATTAAATATAATACTTGAATTGTAATTTTCTTTGATCAGATATTATGGCATGTACATTTCTAAGTTGACAAAATGTTATGGTTGCATACTTAATTATGTCCACATAATTGCAATAATTAATTTTAAATAAAATTTAAATTTTCAATGTAATTATTTTGGTATTTACCTAATAATAAATAATAATATATAATACATATTATATTATATATATATATTTATATTTAATGTTTAGTTATATGTTGTACAACTGCGTATATAATAAAAGTTTAAATTTATCGTTTTAAAATATAAAATTATTAGCGATTATTATTAGTATTGAGTTATCGTCAATATTATTTAATAAATAATTTTATAGCCAAATTTTTGGAATCTATATTCTAAAATTTATTATTCGAGTACCATTTTATAAAATTATGTAAAATTGACAATTATTTCTATGTTTTCTTTAGATTAGCGAAGATGACCTCTGTTACGAGTTCAGAAGAGCAGGTATGGCTAGTTTAAGGACTCACTTATATTTTTTGGATTTCGAATACCAGTCATCGCCAGACGAATGCGACATTACACTAGTTGCTCAGCTATCGATGGATAGACTCCAAATGGTTGAAATGTTATGTGAATATTGGGATGGTAATATTATATTTGTTACGATTTTACAATGTAAATTACTATGTAATTTTACCTCTATACCTATATATTACATTATGTATAGGTATAAACATTAGGTTAGGTAAACATTTGGAAGTTGATTTTTTATTTTTATTTCTCTTGCAGGCCCAATAAGTTTAAGTCTTTATATGTCCGATGCCGAGGCTCAACAGTTTTTGAGTTATGCTCAAAATTCCGAAGTGCTAAGGAATCGTAAAAATATTGGATACCACGTAGTTTATAAAGAAGGGGTAATATATTTACCCGAAATAATATGGGATTTGTATACTTCATATCGAATTAAAACATATTTATTTTCTTAAAGGACTTTTACCCTATAAATTTATTGCGGAATGTTGCTTTGGAAAATGTCGTAACACCGTATGTATTCTTATCTGACATCGATTTTTTGCCAATGAGCGGCCTATACTCGTATTTAAAAAAGTACATTTTTATAATGAACATCAAGTCTTCTGATAAAGTAATTTCTTTGTGCAATCGAATTATCTAATTATTCATTATTTATGTATAGGCTATTGATTAAATTAATTATAATTCATAACTATTTTTATATAGGCATTAGTCGTACCTGCCTTTGAAACTCAAAGATATAGAACTGCATTTCCGCAAACAAAAGCCGATATACTGAGAATGTTGGACGACGGAGCTTTATTCTCATTTAGATATCATGTGTGGCCAAAAGGGCATGCGGCAACAAATTACGCCAAATGGAAAGGATCTACTGTCCCGTACAAAGTAAACAATTTTATAGTAGATAAAATATTGTATAACATTTATAATAAAATAATATTGGAAATTATTTTTTTAAACTCGAATTTACCTATAAATATTCAAACTTTTCTCTTGCACTGAGAGGTTTCTTCATTCCGTGAATGGTTAATCATGTATTTTGTTTTTCTTTGTTCTGCACATCAAATTCAATCGATGTTCGGTACTTACTTGTGAAAAGATTGTGCAATAAAAAATATTTAACATTTTAAAAAAAATCTACGCATACCTATATTATTCATTTCAAATAATAAGAGGTAATATTTGCGTTTTGTAAACTCTAATTAATAATGTGTTTAGGTATCATGGGAACCAGATTATGAACCTTATGTAGTGGTACGCAGTGATGTTCCAAAATATGATACCAGATTTGTCGGTTTCGGATGGAACAAAGTGTCTCATATCATGGAACTCGAGGCTCGAGGGTACACTTTTATCGTACTTCCAAATGCGTTTATAATTCATATGCCTCATGCACCGAGTTTCGATATCGCCAAATTTCGGGGGTCTTCTCAATATAGAAGGTTTGTGTTTACTTTTTAACCTTAACCTTGACTTAACCAAAATTTATCATAGTGTTAAAACCGCAATGAAAACGAAATTCATTATTTTTTTTTTATTTGTTTGTTACCTGCACTTTAGATGTTTAAAGATTCTTAAGAACGAGTTCATAGAAGACTTACGCATAAGATATTCAAAACGATTGAATCACACTGAGAGTTAAATTAAAATTAATTTTTTTTTTTAACGAAATTATATGTGTGTCTCACTGTAGCCTGCGTTATATTTTCAGACCAAAATATCGTTTATATTAATTTATAAAGTCGTTGTTCTTTTTTCGTTCGAATAAGTTGATTTCTAGCTCAATAGATTATAATTAATTAATAGTAAAATAATTATTTAGTTATTTTTTAAATGTTTGTAATTTTTATAAAACGTTGTATTTTATTGTTGTGTAAAATGTTCCTGTTTTGGTTTTTAAAATAATTATTTAATAGCTATTTATAAATTTTGTCTGGATCAAAATAAATTAAGTGTTATTATTTTTTTTTTTATGTACATGAACTCGAGTTTTTTTTATTAATAAGATGGTTGGCTTTTCGTCTGAGGGCAAACGCCTGGATATATAGAAGTTTATGATATAGTCCCTTGCTAGTAAGTTGTGAGCAGGTGTTTTATCTGTATAAGCACCAAGCGGACAGTTGTTTTCGTTTTCGGGACGTCCCAGCTGTGAGTTGCATCTGGCACGAGCCAAGCAGCTGCATATTGGGTTTACTTAAAATTTTAAAAATATCAGCAGCTTGCAATCGCTTTATAGTTAATTTAAAATTCGTTTTGAAATTCGAGAAGACTTCACGCTATTTTACAATGCATTTTAGGTACATTTTGTCTAAATATTAGACACGATTTAACATAATATTATACTTTTTTATTGTACCTACTCGTATATTATATTAGCAATCTGTTAGCGCCATAAAAAATAATATATTTATGCAAATTGTATTTTTAAAATAAACATTAGTATAACAGTTTTTCTTTATATCATATTTCGTTTGACTGTATATAAGTTGTGCTACGTGAGTATTTCGTAGAATTAAATTTGAAAAAAAATCAACTAGGTATATTATATACCTAGCGTAATGCCGCTTGTCCATTCTCATACCTAAAATGTTTACGCGTATTGATACATCTAGCTGTATGAGGTCACGAGACAAGTGACATGGTGTCATAGTATGCACATCCTGGAATAACCGTTTTACATGCATCGTCGGTCATAAATAATATAAAAATGCATCATAAATGTTTATACGTTTTAATGAAAAAAATATTGAATTAACGCGAATTTAGCATAATTAATTCGAAGTGATGATTTTAATAAATTCGAAAAATGGAACAATCACTAAGATATAAACAAATATCATGTTATATAACAGCAGCACATCACAATTTGTCAAAGTGTATGCCATAATGGTGTAAAAATATAATTGTCGAACAAGTTTATAAAATTATATTTTATATTTTATAATAATATTTAAGGATTTATTATTTAGTTTTCTACTATCAAATATTCGCATGCAAGGTGCAAGAAGTTATAAAAATCAAAATATAATTATGAACTATAAGGTATATCATACCAGGCAAAAAAAAATTCGATTTCTTGAAACGTCATGACGGCAAAATGGCGTTTGTTGACATATAAGATATTAGCACGGAACATTTTAATCGCATGCGGATAATATCATATTTCACTTAATAATTTGAAAAATTCAAGTTGTATTAAATCTGTACCGATAATATTATCAATTATCATCTGATCGATTCAATAAATCATAACACCTAACAAATGAGTATATTAAGTTCAGTAATTACTGAACAATAATAATTAATTTATTCATACGCTGTATTATAAAGAAAACAAAATCGAACGTCTATGCGGTATGTTTATGATGTTTGAAATATTGAAATAAATAAATAATTGAAACTTTCAATATATATATATTATAAAGTACATTGCAATGTGCTTATGGAAAAATTCCGCATAAGAATACTTTTTCAGTTCCTTCGCATGACCTCAGTGCCTCACTTACTATAAACGAATTAGATAAGTTACAATATAAACGAATCAGAAATTGTCTCCCGATAATTATGCAAAATTGTAAACCCACTGATCATGAATTTCTGGCGTTCAATAACAATCATCATGATACAAACCGACATACAGCAGTGGCACCGCGACGACAACGCCTGAAATGAATAAATTGGCGCAGAAACCCCTAATATTATACAAAATTTAATTTATGAAATTTATAATCGAGTAAACTAACTTTAAAGGAGTTCCATCAACGGACGATTTCTCTTCACGCATTCATTGTAAAAAAATTAATCACATAATGGTATATAGTTCCTAAATAGTAAATACTATATTATGCACGATGTAAAAAATGTTTGTATATAGGTTGAATATTTTTAAAAATTAAATAAAATGTAGACGTCATCTATCATATTAAATCTACCTAATTTATGTTTAATGACTAAATATTTTTTACGACAATAATTTTATCAATCGATTATTACTAATGTTAATGTAGTATATAAACAATTAGTAACTCTTCGGTAACACGTTCAATGAAAATACCGTAAGCCATATATTTTAATGACTCATAAAAGAATAATTATGAGGTTTTACCATGTAATTTTTAATTAGGACGTGCGAAAAATCACACTTAACCACATTAAATTTTCAATTCAGACAAAAAAACATGAATTTAAATGAAATAATTTTCAATTCAGAAAAAAATGGTAGGCAAGTGGGTACCGTTTTGCTGTACAGTATAGGTATTGTGTGGATCATCACTGTAAATTGTAATTGTTTAAAATTAATCATAACTTTATAAGTCCCAACGAATAATGATTTTAAATTACAACGAAATAATTAATCGTTATTCTTCGTTTAATCTAATTTCGTCCAAAAATTTACTTAAAATGTCTATAAAATATTTTTTTAGATTTTTTGTTAACAATATTAGTTATTTATGAGTAGCCTTGTTTTAAATTTTTAATCCTTATTAATTATGAGTATCCTTGTTTTACATTTTTAATCCTTATTATTTATAAAAATTATACATTTTTAACTACAAAATAATTTGCAAATTTTTGTGATTTTGATGAATTTTATCAATTTTTAATGTTTTAACATTTTTATAAAATTCACATTTTTCCTTAATTTTTTTTTTCGACACTTTTGAAAATTTCTGGAATGTTCAATTTTAACCTTTCGAATTCACCAACTAGATTCGCTTTTCCATCGGAAAAATTACTGAAGTTGAAAATTGAAGCAATATTTCGACTACTTATCGTGTACAAAAAAAAAAACATTACTGTATGAAATCAATACATTCATCGCCGTTCCGCTGCTCAAAATCTTAAATAAAAATTTAAATAAAAGAATTTGTTGTACAATAACTTATTTAACGCAATGATCGGTAAATGTATTGATTTAATAACAATTATTATACTGTACCGATCAGTGACGTATAGGAATTTGTCCTGGGAGGGGATAGAGATTTTTTTACATACAAAATACTAAAATTTAACTAAATTTCCAAGTAGAGTAGTATTACTATTTTATCAAATATCAAAGGCTCTGAGGGTTCTATCCTTCCCTCACTCCCTTTTTCTAATTATGCCCCTGGTAACGATATCAAACATAAATGGATTAAAGAATTTATGTGGCATTTATTATTGCATATTATATTCGGGTTGTGTATCTTTATTTCATTCCAAACATATAGAGATGAAATTTAAGTTTTTGGGATACAAGGTACATATTAAATTTAAAACAATAAATAAATCGATTTAAAAATTGAATATTTTTGTGTTATTTGTTTAATTGTATTGCTAATGATTTTGTTTTTTAATAGCAATATAATATGAAGATATTAAGTACTAATGTGTGTTTTAGGCACCAATTAAATATTATAAACTGATAATCAGATTAAACAAGTGTTACAATATTTGTGCTTTTGTAATTTGATATCTCAATAGTTAAATACACAGAATTTTTTTTTACGTTTTAAAATTTTTTAATTTTTAAGACTTTATACCCAGAATACACAAAATAATAATTTTATCATCTTTTATGTATTTAGCAACAAAAAAAAGTCGTTAGCTGATATGAAAATCCTTTTAATTAGTAATTGCCGATTTGTCAGCGCATAATAGATAGTAATTAAATGATTTTCTTATTTTATGCAGTGAATATAGGTGTATGAACAATATTTATACTCTATAAAATCTATATTATATAGATTGGATATTTATGATATAATATTGCGATGAGCTTAGTATCTAATAAATCGAATTAAATAACAATGTATATATTTTATACGTAACAGTGTCTCTACCGGTAAAAGGTAAATAATTGTTGAAAATGATATGGTTGAAATGGTCAGTATATATAAGTATATAACTATACAATAACAAGACATATATAAATGACAGTTTATCAAACAATACGTTTCAAAAAGTTGTAATCCGACAGAAAACAAAGAACGATAACTACCTACGGAAATAAAATATGTAATAAGCAACCGAACTCATCAATGAAATCTATACCTACATAATGCATCTTATAAATAGTTTCATTTTATTATATAGAACTATAAAAAAAGTACCTACGTATAACAATTAAATAATTCAAACAGTAAACACGACATGCATTGGTAATATTATGTAGGTATAAGAGTGTGTTTAACTTCTGCAGTACCCGATGATAAATAATTAGCGAGTAAGTCCGGTACATATTTAATTCAGAGAATCAACTGATCCACGTGCCTAAGCTCGTTGAACACCTGCATAACTGGATTTTTATCGATCAAACGTTGATACAATAAAGTGTCTGAATAAATAACCACTTTAATAATAAACCTTTTAATTTTTTCCTCACATTAATTTCGTTTTTACCGCGCTTGTGTTTCTGCAATGTTATAATATTACCGTGTATTTATAAGAACACGTTAAAGTGAAAAAACCGGATTCGATGTACGCATGCGCAAACTAAACACGAGCCATGCACCATCTGCTCCTGACCGGGGTACAGGGACAGGCTTGAACGGACCAGTTTACTGTGTTCAGTTTAAAACGGAGTGTTCAAGCAAAACTATGACCATGTTTCTGTTCCTGGTAATAGCCGTTGCTATATGTACGTTCACAGATCCCGTCAAGGCTCAGGTAGCACTCGATACAGATGACTTGAGGACGATAAAAAACCAACTAAATTTGCTGATGGAAAAAAGACAACAGGATTACCAGCAGTTGGAAAAATCTCTTTATGAATCTCTGAAAGGAAGCACAGACCTCGACGCATTGAAAGAAGAAATTCAATTAATCAGGTGAATATAATATTATATTTTGTCATGAAATTTACCAAATAATTCTAAAAAATCTATAATTAGTCGATTTAATATAATATTATGTACACCTACCTACTAAATTTTACTACGAGACCAATGATATTATATTCTATTTACTAGATACAATAATTCATCACCATATTAATATATTATACATTGTTGTAATTATTATTATTATTCTTAAGACTTTTGTGTTTACCCATTAAAAATCACTTTTTAAATTACCAAGTAAAACAAAACTACAAAAAGTTTTAAATTTCAAAAACATTGTTCAGATGAATTAAAGTAGTCAATGAGCTGAGTATATGCGTGTATTTTTTCATAATAATAATTAAATTAAATTATTTATATTTATTTAATCAAATTCTATCTCTATTAAAAAACAAATCTCTTATTCTATTAAAAAATCCTAAATACACAACTGTAAGTCATAACTATGAATTAGACATTACTCATAATTAGATACAATTTAAAAAAATAAATACATTTATATATATATATTCAACAGATACAGAATACGAATATACGATTATTGAAACTATACAAGTTACTTGATTACTTAATTATTTTGTTTCATGTATAAAATTAAAAAAAATACATTTTATAGTAAATAGTACGTACTAGATAATATGTAAATTAAAATTACTTCAATTCAATTATACCGAGTTGCATCTTTTATTAATTTAATGTTTCACCAAAATTTAATGTTCCAATCATGGGCCACTAAATCATGTGCAAGAGACCATTGAATTTCTACTGATGATTCATTAAATATTTAATGATTGTTTATGCAACCAGGCATTAAATTTATTTTTAATTAACTTAGTACTTAATATGTACTAAGCATGTTCTCGTGAAAATCGAAAGCGTATGGATTCTGTACATTTTGTATTTTTGTATAAAGTTTTTAATACTGTTGTAATTAGTATATTGCATTAACATATAAATATAATTTAATTCTATTTATTTATCATTCCAACATATTACACAAAACTTTTATAACTTTTTTCTTTATTCCAAATATAGGACGATATGTCTATAAGTAACAATTTTGTCAACATGTTAAAATTACTATAAATTTTCAAAAAATTAATTAAAATTTAAAAGCTATGTGGGACCCCAAAAAACATTGGTATTATTAATTTAGAAAATACGTGTCTTTGTCCTAAAAAACTATTCTGGGGCGATTTATTTGGAATCTAAACGAGCATGTTTTTTGGTACTGAAAAATGTCGATACTATACATCTTCTTAAGGGATTTACGTTAAAAAAATAACCCACAAAAATCTATTACGAAAATAATGAGTGCATTGATCCTGATCAGCATGGACAATTTGATAATAATAATTATCGCTTTCAGTTTTTTTCATTAAACAGTAATGCCCAGTCCTACTATACACAGAAAGTTTAAGATAAAATTGTCATATAGCATACCTTAAATAATGTAAATTGTATCATTTTAATCTCATAAAATTAACTTTCAAACATAAAATAACATTACTAAAATTAATAATAAACAGTTAACAGTTATCATAAATTCGTATAAAAAATTAAATCATCGTAAAACATAATAATAAATATATTTTAATTACCTGTGGTAATTTAAAAACACAAAGTGTAGTGATCTTGACGATAGTCCTGATTTATATACGAGTTATAGAGAACAAAAAAACAGTGTGGCTAAAATGTTAAACGAAGACGTTAAAATCGCTACACAATTCCACGTGCCTGGAGTAACAGTATTTTTAGAAACAACTAACTGGCAAACGCAACGAGTTATTTACAATGTGTTATTTAGTGTTGGTTTTGAAAATTAAAATATTACGCACACCGCATATCTCACTGTTATGGATGTATCAGAGTAAAAAGATTGAACAAATATAGCGATATAAGTTTCAGGTAAATATAAAACGTCAAAATAATATATTTATTTCAAATTATATCGTATACAGTCCTACAGATAGATTTAAATTCCAAAATTAAATTGTATCTACTATTAAACTATTTTATAAAGCCTAAAGTCTTATTTTCAGATACAAGCACTAACAATATTTTAAATAAATAAATTATATCGTATAAGTTTCTACTTTCTAGTTCTTATAGAGGTTTAAAAATTATGTTACTAGAAATTAGAATAACAATTAAACTATAACTAAATTTACAAGTCACAGATTTATTCACTTATTAAACATTACTTTAATACTTTATAAAATATATTATCATCAATCATCCACCATATATATAGTCATATTAATAGTTGATCATAGTTATTTATTAAATAAATAGTATTTTATATGTGCCTATAGGTACACATACGTTTTATGCAAATAGTTTCGAATACCTACTTAAACTATAATCTGTAACAATGTTACGCCTTGTTCTATCTATTTTTGAATCTCATTTACTCGTGATTATTAAAATTTATTTTTCGATTAGGATTATAATTTACATTTCTTATACAATGATATTATTAAATTATCTACCGATATTTTAGAGGATGGCTAACTATTTATTTTGACCATAATAATATACACGAATACGCAAACTCAATGATAACTACAAAAATTATCACGAAATAATAAAAAAAATATAATAATATAATATAGGTAGACACCTACTACCTAGTATGCATGATAATTTATAATTTAATGTTTTCACATACGTTATATTTTAGGTAATTTTAACAAAGTAATACATTTATACGAACATATTAATTTATAAATAAATCCTTACTGAATTACCGAGGTACAGTCCTGGCAATCGTAATTCATAAAGCTAAAATAATAACTATATAGATATTTTTTGTTATTTAACAAATATTTAGTTTACGTTGTAAATGTTGATAGTTTATCATTTTAACTAGATATCAAGTTATCATAATATATTAATTATTGTATTGTCCACAACATTTTTTTATAAATATGAGATTTATTTATTTAAACTATTGTTTTTTTACGTATAAATAACATAACATTTTAGATATTTACATAGAATAAAAGATGAAATAAGGAGTGAAATTATATATCGTATCCGGATATTCACACATTTGCATGTTTATTTTTAATTGTTTAACGAGTTGCATGAAGTATAACACTCGTTTTGGGGTTATGCTCAGTAAAAATAAATACACATAAATACATAATAATATAATTCTCGATGATTAAAACAGATGTAATATATTCATAGGCTTTTTGCGGTATAATTACGCTAAGAAAAATAATTTTAAGTTTAAAAAATCGGTAATACGACTAGGCGCCTACTTTAATATTACATGTATATTTCTATATAAAAATATGGCTCATATTATGGTTGTTATTATAAATCTTAATAAAAATAAATAATTTTAGACCAAAATGTAATTAGAATTGTATACAAAATATCTTATTATCTTTATATTAGGGATGAACATTCGAGGATAGCCCATTCTGGTAACGATGGGATCCGCGATAAAGTAGTCGTAGGGTGGCTAAAGGAAGTGATTGGTGGTTTGAGATCAGAAATGCAATCAGTGTGGTCGGCTATCAACGAAACGGCCCAGATACACAAGACTGTAGCTATACAAAACGATCTGCAAGCACTGAGGAATGATTTGGATTCCGACCGAAAATATTTACAAGCAATGCAAGGAGAATTACTGTCAGTTAAGAAGAATGTCGAAGAAATTTCAACTAAACATTCCGAATTGGAGAAAAAGATTAACACCATGGCTAAACATCAAAACATAATCGACAAAGTGAGTGAAATTAGTAATTGTTTTTTATGAACAAGCTGAATAGAAATTTGTTGCCCATGATTACGTTATAGGTATATTATTATAATAGACGAATATAAAAAAATATGTATATTAAAATCGCTACCTAATAATATTATTGGAAGAAAATTAATTAATTTCGCTATTTACAAATAATTAAAAGCAAACCCCAGGTGGTAAATATAAATTTATTTTGGAAAAAATGCGATCTGTAAATATTTACAAAAAGAATTTTTGAATTTTTGATAGGCAACACTTATATATATTTATGATAGGGAAAAATTCACATGAGAAGAAGCCTCCCCTTGGCGGTAAATATGAAAAAAATATATCGGTTTAAAATATCTATGTGCCTATGCAGTGCGTAAATTATATTATTATATATGCCGATGTATATTATAATCCCTATAGTATACAATATATTCGTGCTCTTTGTAATTAAATAAAACATTTACACTATATACGCATATAGCAATCGCAATTTCAAACGTCACGTCGAGGTGTATTTTACAACAATATATAAATATATTAAAAAACCAGACACCAATATTCTACCTTTGAGATAATAATAATTACTATCAAACCATATGGCCAATGTGGATGTACGTCTGCCGCCAGACGGAGTATATCTGCTCCTGCATTGACCAAATGGCGTTTTCGGTGATTTTTTTTTTTAATGGGGAGGATCAAAACGAGCACATATATACTACCTAACCACGTAGGTCTACGTCTATTATATTATACCTTTTAAAAAAGCACGCATGGTAACAAGACAATACATAAAGTCACGTTTATAATTATTATATTGCATTCGTTTTCCAGAAAAATAACGAACACAACGTACAAACAACATATAACAACGTTTATAAGGTGAGTGTTTGTGTACTTACTTAATATAGCATATATATATATATATATATATATATATATATATATATATATATAGTATGTGTCTATATATACAAACCTAAAATAAAAACTATATATCTCTTGTTCTTATATAATATTATTATACACCTGCAGTGTTGAGTAGTAACACTAACGCAATTTACCAGCGGTTTGGTGACTGCGTCAATATTTTACCATGATAATTCTATAACATAATTAGGCACCTATGAAGTCGACGAATTATTATTCGTATAATACAATTATATAATTTAGTTGGATATACTAAATGTTTACTAACCTAATATCGGAATTAAAAAAAAAATGTTTGTTTATTATTTGTGTCCACGTAAAATAACTTGATGCGTAAAGCGCTCGGAGGGGGGCAAGTTAGATCATTTTCACCCCTTGGCTTTTTAGAAAAATTTTTTAAATTTAATAAATTATGATAAATTACTATTCAAAAAATTGAAAGTTCATTATACAAAAAAAAGGAACAAAATATATTATATTTTATGTATTATTATTTATAAACAAACTTGTCTCCCCTCCCGCCACCATCTAAACAAATTTCTGCGGATGGATGCATCTATATTTTAAGTATAATTATTAATATTTATGATTGAATAAAAATAACACACATATAAATATATATATAGCTACACTCTAAATCATTTAAAACCATATAGAGTACCTACCTAGGTACTTAAAGTATCTAGGTATATTATAGACACCAGATCTCTTTTTTATGAAACTGAGTTAGCTGTGTTTTTTTTTTAAATAATAACTTTCACTTACTTGACATTCAAACACCGCAGCTTTCTATATATGTATCTGCATGTATTATGCAGTAGGTATGTATATGCTATATAACACCGGTGTATGTTTTGAATGCAGCGAGTGGCGTTTGACGTTGACGATAGTAACAATAACGATAAGCGTCTGCGGACGAACGTAATCACCACCGTGGTAACGGATCGAGAGGCGCGAGAGCTGGAACAGCTGGAGTCATCGCGCAAATATCTGTCGCACAGGATGGCTCGTCTGGAGAAGCGCATGAAGAGCGTGCTGTACCGGGAGAGCACGGCTGTGGAGCGGGAAAACCGTCTCTCCCGACTGGAGGCCGACCTTAACGCCACCAAGGAAGCTCTAGCGTTCAACGCTACGCGCCAGGACGCTACGCAGGACCGGCTACACGGGTCCCTGCTGGAGCTGCTGGAAAGTGTGGAAAACCTCGACGACCGTGTGGATGCGTGTCTGCCGGAAGTGCGCAAGGAAATATCGAAAATCGAATTCACCGTGGCCCGGATAAACGCGTCCGTAGCTATCATTAAGGAAGACCAAGTGAGTCCGGAAGCATATAATATATGTTATATACATATATTGTATTGTTAATATAAATATCGTGAAATTCGTCCAAGCTTACTTTTTTAAAATTAGATACTTTTTTTATTACTAAATGTTAAGTAGATGAACGGTTTTTCTAAAAATGTTGATAAATCAAAATCAAAATGTCAACGAGTATCTAGTATCTACCTACCTATTTTTTTTCTTTTTTATGCGCACTATGACAATGCGTAGTGTAATAATATATTAATATTTAGTATTTTCGATAACTTATAACTCGCGGGATGCCCATTACGTTGTATAAGCATACATTACGACAAATCTATTCACAGCATTTTGCACTGGATAAAATAGGAATCAGCATACTCAATGAATAATCCCGTATAATATAGTATATAATAATAATATTATAATGTAAACATTGTAAACGTATCGTATAAAGATTAATTATTCAGTACAACTATATGTATTTACCGTATACATCATACGTAATAGTAGACTACATCACCGGCTTTATTGTAAATGCGCAATGATTGTGTTTTTAGAACAACCAAATGTTGACCGCAAAGGCCCTCGGCGAAGGGATGTCGGCTATTCAGAGAAAAATGACCAAGTACGACGGTGAAAAACAAACTGGGAAAACGATTACCACCCCTAGCGTGAGTATACTGTGGCAATAACCTAAATGCCTGTATCTATTAAGTTTAATATATCCGAATTTACCTATACCTTTACTGCAGTTATATACTTAATATTAGTTAACATCAGAACATTAGGCACTGCAATAATAAATGTGACGGGTCCATTTATCTCAAAAATGAGATATTGTTTTCCTCCAAAAAAATGTCTATTTTCCTCCAAATATTAAAATATTTAGCTGATATTTTGGACGGCGTCATTGTTGTTGTGCAGTTGATAGCATCGTAAATTAATATGACTTAGAAATATATTTATTATATTCTTAATTCCTTATTGGAGAAAAATGGTGTAGATTTATTTTTTTTATACGGCAAATAATAAATGTTATGTTGTGAACATGGTATCTACATATACCCTAACAATGCAGTAGTAGGTATATCGTGTAGAGTTAATTTTGGTCCTTAGGTTACTTTTCTGTACATACAAACGATTTCGTTTTTTTTTTTACAAAAAGCAGATTTCGGAAATCGCAGCATTGTTTGCGCGTTACATATTAGGTTTATAACATTTTTATAATTCATAGAAATTATTATAAATATACCTAATTTATATTATAAATTATAATATTATGTTGATGTCTGCACCCGTGCGCGATTCGCCGATATATTTTCATCCTGCTCAACAAAAAACTGGTCCATCGTCATCTGCAGTGGTTTCATAATCCGCTATAATGTTATTGTGGCACAGGTAATAATAATATAATACATAGGGGCCCCTGGAGCGACGCACACGCTACCCGGCGGCGGCAGGTGGTTTGTGTTTTTACCATATTATTCGTTTCGTCCCAACGTGAGCACGAGGTCACTGTCGGCGGCGGTAGTCGGGTGGTCAGGTGTTACTCACACCTGCCCAATTCCATATGTCGGACGAACCGGGCAACCGGCTCCTTGTAATACACTCATTGTACAGCATGCACGCATGTATTAAAAATAGAAACTCATAATAAATAATATATATAGTGAATTATGAACGTTATTATAATAAAGTACTTATTTTTTTTTTAAACTAACGTTGCACAATAAGACGTGAGCAGGACAACCATTACTGTGGCCGTATTATGGAGCGTACGAAATTAAAACAATGAAAATATAACCTACGTGCAATCGCACAATAATAACATGCATGCTCGAAAATTTCAATAAAACGGAAGTTTGCGCGAGGCATTCAAGGGACAAATATAATACCCATTTCGCCAAAATTTGATTTTTTTTTTAATTGTTATCTCGAGAATATCATAGGGAAAAAACCTGTTAGAATAAAAAGAAAATGAATTTTTAATTTGTATACGACTAAATAATCGAGCGTACGATAAGATAAGTAAACATAGTTGTACGCCCGTTGTAATATTATCATGATAATACATTTTTCGCAAAAGTACAGAATAAATTTTATAATATTGTAAGAGTATACAAAGTTGGAAATTTCTTACTCCGCGTTGAAACTTTAAAAAATATATGTAAACTATTTAACTAACTATATATACGTGAAAACATTTTTCCTTCGCATAAAATAACTGTTTACGGCGGCAGGTACTTAATTGATAATGATCAATTATACTTTTAACTGCAGACAGCAGACTTGTAGACTAATAGCATAGGTATTTATTATCATAGTATAAGTAAATATTATCCATAGTATAAGAAATAATTAAAATCAATAATTATTCCCTATACTATGATTATATTATATTTTACATTATATTGTAGTATACACAGTAGTATATACAGTATATTTACCTATAGAGATAATATCATAGTATGTATTTCAAAATCTAATGGAATAAATATTTTAAATTAAAAAAAAAAAATATTCAAAACAAATGCAATTTTGTTTTAATATTAATTACTTATCTCAATAGTTGTCAATTATTGTTTTCATGCAAAATCGTACATAATCCATAACTATTAACTTGTTTGAAATGAGGTCTGTGCTAATACCTTAAGAATACCTCAATGTACCTAATATGAATGCTAACCATTCACATAATATATACCGTCGTAACCACTGCTAATAGCTAATTAACATATTTTTGCATATTTTATACAGTTTTTTTTATGAAAATATTTATGAAATTGATTTCAATCTAATAGAACCATTGTTTTCATTTTTAGATAATGAAAGAAAATTGTACCGAATGCACACGTACAATCGACGAATTGGCCACATTGCAAAATTCATTTGAAAGAATTATCGACCGACTTCCCAAAGGTATGTGAGAAACTAAGAACTATCCCACATTTTGTCAGTGTGTGTATAATTATAAATATCGTATTATTAGCATTTAAATATGTACTATTATTTTGACTTTAATTTATTTATATAAAAAAAAATGTTTTATTCATTTAGAGTAATAGTCGTATAAAATATCACATAGGTAAAAAATGTAAAACGTGAGTGTTATACATTTACAATGTACTAATGTCTATTACAACTTAACATTTTTACGTCCGCACCTACAATGAAATGATTAAACAAAATACACTCATTTAACGATATTATACCTAGAAGTTAGAATAACACGTATTATAAATACTACAATACTACACTTACATATTGTTATATAATATATTAATATTATAAAATGATTGTGATAAGACTCATGCAAAGTTAAAATAACGAACTGAAATCGAAAAGTCCGTTGAAAAATTCTTGAAGCGTAAACTATAAATAGGGTTGCTCATGTTACCCTGCAGCGTATAGAAGTATTTACTATTTTTTTTTAAAGTAAATTATTTTGATCGGTTAACCATATCGAATATGACTGCAGGTGGTTTTTTTTATTCATATTCATCCGGTTACTATTGCATTGTTTCCCTTTTCCATGTTTATATATGCATGTCATGTAGTAAAATAATAAGAACACGTATAATACAAATAACTAATTACTGGGTATAGGCTACTGGTGTGCCTAAAAGTACATCCATTATACGTGTACGTTCATCTGAATAAAAATTATTAAATTTACTTAATTACCTAGTCAGTATTTCCATAAATATATAACTAATAGCAAGAATTACATGTTTAAGGAATATCCAAATAAAATATATAAACAGTATAAAACAGTATAATATACCTAGTCATATAGAGTATTAGTTATGTGTTGTAACTAACATATTATGTCTACGTGGTATGTACTTATGTTGTATGTATATTATATCATTTATATTATACTGTAGGTATAATATAATTCTTTATTTTCGTATACTATTGCGAAATGTTGAATTAATTTTCTTACACAAATATTACGATTTTTTAATAACCGCGAAAACCATACATAGTCCTATAATGGTTTCGTGCTATAATTTAAGTTAAATAATATATTTATAAAATATATATATATACCAACTTAGAAATATATCCTAAATATACCTACTCAGAAGTTATTTAATTGAAATTAAAAAGCAAAGTTAAATATGTTATAGATTGTTCTAATATGAAATCCTCGGGAACGTACTTGATCGCACCTGGTGGAAAGAACCCTTTGTTTGTTCAATGTGACATATCGGATGGTATATCCTGGATCACTGTACAAAAAAGGACCAATGATCATCTCAAATTCAATAACAATTGGAACGAGTATGCCAAAGGATTCGGAAACTTATACGGTAAGTGACTGCTGAGTAGTATTTATACTAATTTGTAGATAAAATGAATGCGTGTATTTTCATATTCAAAGATTATAATCACCTATATATTTTAATAGATTTTGTACATGAATTAATGATTTTGTCAATTAAAAAAATATTGAGATGATTGAAAAAAAATTTAAATGCACATAGTATGTAGGTAAATAACTCCTCTAGATTCTACAAGGTCGAGCACATGTTCAAAACGTTTTTATCTGTGAATAATTTTGAAACCGAGTACCTGACACCCCACGGGTCTACAGAAACTAATAAACTATACTAACCCTTACGAAAACAAAATAATAAAGAATATTATACGGGCTACGGATAACGGTATTTTTGGGGCGGCTTTCATTTAGACGAATGATCCAAAATCACATATTGTACTTTTTCAAGGATTTATTGAATACCAATGGGCAGTTTAAAATGAGTTGCTACCACGGTTATTATCCACGGTTGTTACAAAAATCCCTAACATAATAGCTGATACCTAAATTTAAAATTTGTTTAGGTACTTATTTATATACTCGTGTAATATATTATTTGAGTTGTGACTTAAGGCCTATGGGTATATGAGGTCAAAACAAAATTACCTTATGTTTGTATGTAAAACTTTTTAATTTGAAAACAGAGAAAAGCACAACAACCTATAGCCAAATAAAATCATTGCAATACATTAGTTCTTTTTTGTACCTGCATTAAAAATATAAAATTAGTTCACTTTTATTATAGTATTATACACAAATGTATTTTAGATTTATCATCTATATATCTTGCTAGTAGGTACCTCCTAACTATACCCTATACACTATAATTGTTCTCAACATATTATACAAACAAAAAGAATATAAAATACAATGTTGAAAGTGCGCCACATTTTTTTTTAGATAATTTTGTACTCACTCATCCCTTTTATGTAATTGAGTGTTTACTGTTTTAGTTGCACATCACTCATGCTTATATCCTGCATTTAAATAGAAAATAGTTAAAATTATAGTTACCTATGATAGTCACGACATAGATATCTCTTAAATATTACCTACAATTCAGTGGCATGGCCCATAGTCAATGGTGTAAGCAATTACCTACTAAAAAATAAACTATTTCCCTCGTCCATGCATTGCACTATTATTCACTAATACCATTATACCACTATTCAACGATAGTATCAATATTGAATACCTAAATTTAATGTTTATTCAAAAAACAAGTAACCTATTCTACTTCCTAATATAATATTTAAATTGTTTATAGGTAGTTTATTTTATTTCAAAAAAAAAAGATTGTTTATTTTAAAAATCAAACAATTTTTTTAAGAAGGAACTAAGTCTTGGAAGCCCCCCACCTTCCCTCAATGAAAGATTTATAGTAGGTAGTATAATATGTGTATTATGTAACACATAGAAGATCAGTTGGTAAATTGATACACGCAGATCAGGATAAGTAATATTTCTGTTACAGGGAATAATTTTTAGGGGCCCACCAAACTGAAAAAAAATTTGCTCGATTTGCTTGCATTTAATATTTACATGTTTAATATAACAACTTTACTTCAAAATAGAACAACATTCGTATTAATCTTATTTTCTTTTGTAATTCACAAACGTATAACCAATTTAATGTTTTTATTTTAACCACACACGAGTACACAATGCCACTGTAACTTCCACGAACATGTTAAAGTTTGTCATTATTCGCAAATAAATGATAGATGACAAAAATACAATAATAGTATATGTATTCGAAATAGATATTAATTACTCAATCATTTCCTACAAATTTATGTTTCGTATCGAAATATGACCATGTGGTGTTTGCGGTCAACGGTCAGTTGGATATATTGGTCTTCGATAAGGAGCCGGTGCTGATTATTCAAATTGCCCTCAATTTTATACAATTTGAAAATCATATTTTAGTTGACATCTATATTATAACATTTTTTCATTAATCTATTGTCCGATACCTATTTAAGGGGAGTTGATAGGTGTACTTATTATATTTATATCATCAAAAATTACTTTACAAGAAAAACTCTCAGACCTTGTAGAATTGTAAGATTTTAATAATTATTTTTTTTTATCTGAAAGTAGAATAATTTTTACAAGCCATATTGAATTACGATTTTTTATTTCATTTCAAATAATTGTATAAAACAATTTTGTAAAAAAAAATCTTAAAATTTTCTTATTTTGAAAACATATTGATATAAAGTTTGATATTAAAATACTGAAAAACCGAGTTTATCGGGCTGGTAAATTACCCTATATCAGTCTCTTGTGTCAAATGTCCAAACATTGTTTTTACAGCACATGGTTATTGTTCTCGGTGTATTTTTGTGGACAAAATTACATTTTCACTAGGCGCCTTAATAATAACAATTTATAATATTATATCATTAATATTTATATATTATGTTAAAGATCTGCAAACAAATTGTTGACTTGTCATGGTATTACCATATTGTTAAAAAATAACAGAAATAATAATTTATATTTTTAATTATACCTATTTGGTGAATTAATTTTATTATATAAAAAATAATGTGTAGAACTGAGGGGCCCGATGGCACAAACTTAGACGAGGGCCCACAGGGAAAATCAGTTTTTCCCTATGGGCCTATCCACTCCCGGGTACATATATGTTTTAAATACATAGTACAGAAATTAATATATAGGCAAAACATTTTGTGTTGAATGCGTCCAAGCATATTTAAAGGAATTCTAAGTAATAATGATAATTATACATTTAATTTTTCTTCTGCCAATTTCCACCAATGGTACCTATTTGTCTAGAACACAGTTATTTCCGTTAAATTGACACGAAATTAATAATAATATAGACATCATCACATCACGAGACATATCTTTATATTACTTTAATACTATACAATGAGTATAATACACCCATAATGCAAACCGGGGTTTACAGGCGATTTTTGGCTGGGCAACGACGCTATCCACCGGTTGACGGCAGACAGTGAGTCTTCGCTGCGCGTCCGGATGACGGACATATACGGCAATGATTGGCGGGCGGACTACTCGAAATTTTCGATATCGAACGCCACCGACGGTTACCGGTTGGACATCTCGGATTACAGTGGAAACGCCACCGACGCCTTGTCCTTCCAAAACGGCCATAGATTCAGCACGGCGGACCGCGACCAAGACACCAGCGCGGCAAACTGCGCGGCCAACTATGAGGGCGGCTGGTGGTACTCGCGGTGTCAGCACGCCAACCTTAATGGCAAGTACAATTTCGGGCTGACGTGGTTCGACACCAGCCGCAATCAGTGGATGGCGATCGCCGAGAGCGAGATGCAAGTCGGACGTCCGGTGTCCAGACAAGAATAATTTTATTGCAGACACCTATTATAATACGATATGATATTATAACAATATTATGTATTATAATACCCGCGTCCAAACGACGTTCAACCCACACGTGTGCTAGTCAAGTGAAGACAATGTTGAGTTTATATTACTATTATATCCGCAAAATATTGTTTCATTTTTTTTTTTGCTATTTATATTTTGAACTGATTAGGTATTAGAGTTATGATATGATTGGCATAATTAATTTTATTTTTTTTCAATCTATTTTGATGTTAAAAGTTAATAATTATCACTATAGTTGGTAAGAATTATAAATACACCTTTACATTTATACAAGGTAAATTTTACTATAAAATGTACATATCTGTATGATTTAAGCAAACATTTTTCTTTTCTTTTGATAAATTTTGATCTCAAAACATGATCAATAAACGTTTAAGTATAAGATAATATTATTGATAGTTACTGAATTATGTTATTTTTTATTATGATACATGTATTGAATCACTGCACATAATTATTATACAAAAAGCACAGTTTTTAATTATAAAAGCACTGATATAAATTAAAGTACAAAAATATAATGCATGGTATTTAAGCTCAATACAACATTTATATAAATAGTCACATAAAAAATATCTTAATTAATAATGTTCATAAAGTACTGAAAACAATGTATAATTTGTTACATCAACAATAATAAAGGTATTAAAGGTAATAATATTTGATTATATACTGTTTTAATAATATATGGTATAATTTTATACACACAACCAATATTAAGCTTAAACTTTCTATAAAGATAAAAATAATAATTCAAACAATTATAAATATATATATGTACATAATATATATATATATTTTGCATAAACAAGTAAATTAAAAATTAAGCGAGTATGATTTTAAATTCTAAATAAACAAATAATAAATACAATTGTGGTACATAATATTATCACAGTTCCTTAAAAAAATCAAGCTGATAAATATTAAATAATGTTGAATTTTTAATAATGGAAATGTATTAAGTTTAAAAATTAAAAAAATCACAGCCTTTTAAACATAAAGCATATCAACATTATTTAAGAACATCTCCTGTTTAAAATATCAAAAAGCACTTCAGTCGAGCTATTTGAATCTCCAGAATCATCAGAATCACTATCTGGTAAAGTTAAATGTTTATTATCTTCATAGTTAATAATACCGTATCGATTTTCAATTGATCTTGAAAACTTTTGCCACACATGTCCAGCAACACCTATCATACACATTGCTAAACCTAAGAACTTCATGGTAGTCATTTTGTCACCATTCCATTCCACAGCCAATATCAAAATACAAATTTCCTAATAATAAAATACTCGATTAAATAAATATTAAATTAGCAGAATAAGTTATACTGACCTTGATAATACCAGCTACACTTAATGTAATGCTTGATGTTTTATATACAGCAAAATATTCTGATACTTCAAGTCCAATAGCAAGACATGACCCAATTAATATACGTACAATCATTTGATAACATTGAATTTTCTCATTATTATTCCACCAATTACAGAAATCATTCCCTGAACACAATACAATATTTAAGAAAACAATTCTAAAAATAACCAAATACTATTAAGTATACTATTTAAGTTATTTTACGACAATTTCTATTAAAAATTTATCTATTTTTAAAATATTAAATTATAGATTTTTTTACCTTCTAAAAACAATGAAATAGGAAATATTGCAATAAACATCCAGGGTTGACTAAAATACATCATATCAATAGGATTTTTCATGCCCATATCAGCTTTCTGCATAACAAATTGTGATAGTGTCCAACGAAAACCACTGTAATATAATATAAATTAAAGCACACAATAAATGATGCACATTGTTATATACTATAGATATCAAGTATTAGTCTTAAAGCTCTTATCCAATATTAAATTTCTAAATAATTTCCCTTAGAGTTTTTTTTTTTTTTTATTTAGCTTTTAGTGTATAACTATAACAGCTCAACAATTATAAGTAGCACAAATGTAAATAACATCAAATAAAGTGACAAGTAAAAAGTAAAAACAATATAAGGTTGTTATAAAAAAGGAAAAAAAAAAAAAAAAAAGTATATAAAATGAATGATATATAATTTGGATAACATTATACGTAGATAATATTACCACATTAAATTACAAAGCCAGCTTCCAATAAAAAATTAATTATTTTTTTTATAACCGTTTCAACTCGGGTGTTAAGTATAGAAGGGAGAGTAAGAGGAATGTTTAGAGACTTAAAATAGTTAATCAGGGATGTACGCTTAGAATATAATGAAGGACAATCAAATAGTAAGTGAGAGATATCACAGAAGCTTTCGGTTATGTGTAATGTACAGAGGGGAGAGTCGTTTAGGCCAAGTTTGTATGCATGTTCTGGGAGTAACGAGTGACCCACACGGAGTCGATTAAAACGGACAATGGTAGATCTAGGTAGGTCTAAGTATTCCCTTAGAGTTAAAGATACATTTATTTTGATTTAATTATTACTATTATATAATATTACTTTTAATTTACCACCTTAATAGTATAATTAAATATAAACATGTATGTTTTGTTAATCATATTGATTTGTTTAATTATATTTGAATAAATAGCTAATATTCAAATTTTGAAATAAAAATATTTATTTTTTATATATGCAAGGTGTCTCATGAAGATCTGACATAAGGAATAACTTTTATTGTATTCAATATTCAATTTTTTATTTTTTAATGATGAAAATATCTCTTAAAATGCAATTATTTATTTTCTACAATTTTTTCAAGTTTTCAGAAATTCTTAGAGAAATAAATTGATAATAATTGTTGTAACTAGTTATTGGGAATAACTGATGATAGTGGTTTATTTTATTATAAAGAGAAAATAATTAAAATTTCCAAAAACTTCAAAAAATTGTGGAAAATAAATAATTGCACTTTAAGGGATATTTTCACTATCGACATTTTTCTAAAAATTATATTTACAAATTGGCATTTTATATTTTTCATTTTTTTTTTATTTTCACTATTAAAAAATAAAATTTTTTTTTTTATATATATATTATGCATGTAATGCAAGCATCTATAAATTAAACAAAAAAAAAAAAAAAAAATGAATGTTGAATACAACAAAAATTATTCCATATATCAGATCTTCTTGAGATACTCTGTATATATATTTTCTTAAACTATCAATAATTTTAGAATAATTTATATAGATATTTTCAATATAAATATTTGTTATTTGTAATAAGTAATAATTATAGTCCATTTATGTTAAGAGTACTTATCAATCGTCGATGACAATTTTTTGTCTAGTTCAGTTTGCTAACGCGACTGCATTTCCCTACCAGTCGCTAACTGCTATTGTTATGGATGGTAATAAGCAGCTGCCCACTGCTGCTATCTTGCATAGATAGATACTACCTCCCAAGAAGTATTTTTCACATAAAAATAGTATAGACTTGTGTTTGTGGTTGTATATGATTATTAAAATTCATGTTTAACTTTAAAGCAGAGGTTCCCAAACAGCAAGTCGTGACCCATTTTTTTTACATTAAAAATAGACTTGAATACTTAAGTTAAATTCAGAAACAAAGAAATACTCAAATAATTTGAAACAATCTTTTAATACATTAAAATATAAAAATGCAGTATTGAATAGTTTTAAAAAAATATATAAATAAAAAATGCAATGTAAATGTTGCAGATTATTTAAAATAACATGTTTAAAACTCTCAAATAACTTAAAAGAGAAAAAAAATATTTTAAAAATAAAAACATAATAACATTTTAACATAATTCCTTAGAGAAACAATGTCAATAAATTTTTTCTCTGGTAGAAATTGATAAATTAAAAATTTAATTTGTTAAATGTTACATGCATTTATAAACTAATATGCAAAATAAATGTTGGTATTTGATTTCGGTATGATAGGAACCGTCAACATTTCAAACCTCTATAGATGTGCATACATTATATTGTACAAACATATAATTACATATAATTCTGGGCTCTACTCATTAGCATGTTGTGGGTTGCTGAATTTTAACATTTTCCATAATGGGTTGTACCATGAAAAGTTTGGAAACTTAAAATACTTAAAATACACGCATATAACATATTAACAGGTTATAAATGCATGTGTATTCAAATTAAAATAACATAATAAATAATTTTTTATAATTATATTTATAATATAATCCTCTAAT
This sequence comes from Pentalonia nigronervosa, assembly GCA_014851325.1. NCBI lineage: Eukaryota > Metazoa > Arthropoda > Insecta > Hemiptera > Aphididae > Pentalonia > Pentalonia nigronervosa. Next base: position 10,860 of record JACXSJ010000531.1, on the reverse strand, counting down.
AGATAAAGGGTCAAATAATTATTTGTGTATTAATTAAAACAATAATATTTTTAAACAGAACTTGATATAAATAGTAAATATATTATAGAAACAGATTGTTTTAATTCTACTACATACATAATTACCATATTTACCTGGCAAATGATGCAGTTAGTAATAAAATAAATCCTAAAGTACTGAAATCTGTGGTTTTGAAAGTGAACAAAAATAATCCTCCGGAAATCGAAAATACAATAAGGAAAAGTACCACTGACTATAAATAGAAAAAAAATACATTAAAATTTTTTTTTTTATTAATTAAAATTTTCTTTTTTAACTTACTGCTTTCTCTAGACGTAAAATTAAAGCATTAATTAACACAAAAATAATAGCCGTTGACTTTGTCATAGTATACCTGAAATAGACAATTTTATATATTTTGATAAATGAATTAGTAAATTTCTAAAATTAATAATACATACAATGAAACATTAACAAGTTCTAGACCCCAATTTGAAAATCCAACATCAATACCACTTGAAATTCCAATAGGTGCAAATTTTGAAATGTTATTATCCCAAGATAATTGTACAAAAGGAATTTTCATAGTTGAATGATATAAGCAACGAAAAAAAATTGAAGCAATGAATTTTAAAACCAAGTGAAATGAAACAACAAACAGAGGAAAATGGAACATCTATAAAAAAAATATTAAACATTTTATTTAAAGTAAAAGTAATGACAGAACTATACAAATTGTATTTAAAAAACTTAAAGAATTTAAAGTAACAGCTGTTTATACTTGTAAAAACGATCTTTGGTAAAATGTAATTCCAATTGAAAAGATGAAATACGGCAGTATTAAAAGGCAAGAACTAAATAAAGTTTTAAAAGGAAACGACATGATCGTATAATGTTTAGATTGGATATAAATTTTGAATTTATTCATTTAATAATTGCAACGTGTGGCAAATACAAAAATTCAAAAGAGTTTTAACTTGTTTACAAAATAAAAAGAAATCAATGGATGATTTATCATAAATTAAATACATCTTAGAGGTGCTAAAAAACACGATAAGAATACATCTAATTAAGCAGAATTCAAAATTTGTTAAATAATAAAGATAAACAAATTGAGACAAGGTAACAAAATACAAATAAGTAATAACAACACATCAATATTCATTTGCTGATAACTGATAAGAGATATTACACTGGAAAGTGCTGTAAACTATGAAATACAAAATATCTCACAAGTCTAATTTAAAATCTCTTATCCTCATAATCTTTAAAAAAGTATTGATAAAAAAAAACTGGAATTTGGTTGGAGACCCGGCTACTACAAAAGTATTATATTTGAGTTGTGTAATAAATTTAAAAGTAATGCTATCAATATATCATAAAATATGAAAATAAATCCACTATTTTGAACTTTTGGGTTTACCATTTACCTAAAACTTTTCTTGCCAGTAAAGTATAAGCACAAAGTTAAAATAAAATTATTATTTGACATTTGGTCCTCTCTGAATTAAAAATCATATCACTCAGTACTCAAAATCCTAATAGTCAAATTGTGTATAGAAAACAAATTTCTATTATTGTATTAATCATTTGATATATGTATAAATTAATACATCTATACAATTAAGTTAACATTGGTATTTGGTTATATAAGAAATAAGATAAAAAACAAAAAAAAGGGGTTATTGTGTGGTGATCGAGTGACCCGATCACTATAGAATACTAGCTTTAATAAAGTGCTTATACTTATTGTTTACTTATTTGTGTACATCTAAAGCTATCACCTTACATGGCATTATGCAATAATAAATAGATCTTATAGGCCTTCTTTCAAACACATGCAAGCCTATTTAAATATATTTATAATTATTATAATTATTTATTTGTTTTAATTTATTGAAATATTTTATAATTAAGCTTATTAACAAATATCTAATTGATATGTCTAGTATCATCGATAAACATAGCAGGAGTTGGAATCCTGTTTGCTGTTAATGACTGGAGTTACATATAATAACAAAATGGCATCTTACTATTTACAGCATTGGTCATAAGACATTAGTACTCCCCTACTAAGGTAATTGTTTATAACAATTATTACAATTAAAAATGGAATGACTCAAAATTAGATTTTGTATTAAAAAACAAGGTATTAGTAATAATGATTTTATTTTAACTACATTACCTGATATTACTGACATTGTTTTTGTAAAATACTTTCATCAAATATCATTATATTGTCCAAGTCCCCATTGACTACAGCTTGATCGATTGCATTCCTTCTTTCATCAATTGTGCTCATTATATTCATTAGCCCTTGGTGAACAATGGAAAACTCATCATTACATGTAATTTGATTAACTATCAACTTCATTTTTTCCATTATACTAATTCTCTCATTTTCAATATTTGTCAATTGTTGTTGGTAATCCATTACTTGATTGCCTTCTAATATCTAAAATAAATTTAAAATGTAATTGAAACATTTATTTCTTTAATCATATTTTAATTCCAACCTTAACTTTAGTCAAATAGATTGTTAATATAAAGTGTAATCATTGAGTTGCTTAATTTTTATTTTACATTATCATATATTACTTTCAGCATATATGCTTATTGTAACAAACTTATACAGACCAAATATCTTAATGAAAACAATTAAATATATTGTGATTTAGCATAAATATGAGAATACAACTGAAATCCCATATGATGCTATTCCAACAATAGTGTTAAATCAATAGGATATATTGAAAATTGAAACATAGAGGAAAAATTATTTCAATTGTTTGATATTATATATACTTTTGATTTATCAAGATTAATATAAGTGTTTTTTTAAACATAAAACCCAAGCAAAATTTACTTACTTCATGATTGAACTCTAAAATTGGTATATGTTCATTTGGTTCAATTATTTGTTGTTCAACGTTTAATTCATATAAAGGTTGAATTTTATTTGTATAACTATTTTTTAATTCTAAATGATCTGAAGTCAATAAAGTATTATTTACATCAACAATGTCTTGTTTATCAGATATCATACAATCATTCTCTGTATTTAATACAAGTGGTGACTTTTTGTGATTTTGATCATTAAATAAATTTACCAAATCACCAACAAAAACATTGTTTATTTCTACTGTGTCATCTAGTTTATCATTGGTTTTAATCATGGTATTATTTTTTTTTGCAGCTTCTTTTATAGAACTATTAATTGTAACTAAATCTTTTCTTGTTAAATGATGTAAACGACTTGTTGAATTTAAGGTTTTAACAACATTTAGAATATCATTATAATTAGTATTAGGCATTGTTAATTGTTCAGCAAGGAAATCTTTTTCATTTTTGGCTAGAGTTAAGCGTTTTGGTTCTAAATCATGGCCAATGTGTGTTTTAATATAAAGTACACTAACTTCATTACCTTCAACCATTACATCCATTCTAGCTGGACAATAGGAACCAATTTTATTGGTACCTAGCGACTTTAATTTTCTAATGTTATTGCCTTTGGGCTTATATTTCCCATCACGGTGGCATTTAAAAAATAAGTGTTTAGAACCAGATATACCAACATATGTTGTCCGAGCTTTAACAAACCTAAAACATAATATTATAAATATATACCTAATCATAACATTACTTAAAAAAAGTATATTATTTAATATGTTAATTAAAATACAATTACTGACCTACTAATATCTTGATCTTCAACCTCATACTTCCATGCATAAAATTCATCTAAACTATCAAACTTTAATTGTTCATTGACAATTTCTGTTGGATGGCAGAGCACATAATGAGCAGATAAATTACTTTTGGAGCAATGGTGATTGCAAAACACACAGGAAACTTTAAAAATACTGTCGTTTTTATTCAGATGGACACTCTTAATATGCCGTGTGAGCATAAATTTTAACTGTGAACTATAGCCACATTCCGAACATGAATAAACAGAAGTTGCTACTTTATGGACATTCATGTGCCTATTGAATGACTGTTTATAAGAAAATGATTTTTTACAAATCTTGCAATCATACTTTTTCGTGTTAGAATGTTTGGCTAAAATATGATCGTTCAAATTATTTTTTTTTGAGAATGTTTTCATACACTCATCACATTCAAATTTCTTGCAGCTTTCAGAAGACATGTTATCAGAACAATCTGTAGACAAACCAAACAATTATATCAAGTATTATTTAACAATAAACAAAAATATTGAACAAATGTAAGTATGTAACTAAAATAATAACAATATTACCTTTGAATTATAAAGTTAACTAGTAGAATTGTAGAAATGTATAAACAACACTTATATCTTGATTAAAAGATTCAAAATTATAGCTTCTGTGTACAAGCTGAACCGAGAATCCTAGTAACTATAGTACTAACTATTTAATATTTAGATATTACAAATTACAACTTACTGATTCTAAATTCATAATGTTAATACAAAATTACAAAATTATGATTTTAAATCTTGTTATAAAAAACGTTAATAGTGTTAATACTTTTAATTTATTACGTTTAATGATTGGTTATTACTTATTGGCGATTGACAATAATTTATTGGTTAGTGGTTAAGTATTTATTTATGATATTTAGGTATATGGATATTATTTTTTTGTTAATTTTTATCATAATGACTCATAGTTATATCATAGAATAATATTATTCAACATAATATTCGATAAATGGTATATACCATTGACAATCGACTAGTAAAGTTATCACTTCATCTTTAAAGACCACAGTTGTAGATTAGATCACAAATTTACATCATAATTCCGGAATATTACCACTGAACAAAAATGTAATAAACGTGATTAGAGATAATATTATATTTATTTATAAGTCTTAAATAATATGTATACCCAAGGTGGATTTATTATTATATATATCCGGTATCCACCTCGTAAAAAGGTATTTTAATCATGGTAATAAATAATATATCATTTACTCTAACAGTAATACATATGATTCAATGATAAAACAACAAATATATATATAATCAACATAATATATATAATTATTGCACGAACTACCACATAGGACTGGATACTCTATAAAATAAGGTGGCTAAAGAGTTGTGCATTGGTCATACGTTCGCTACGTAACTGCACTCTAGTAGCATTTTTTTGTATTATGCTGTTGTAAATTCTTTTATGTGACAAGTCGTAGTGACCAGTGATAACTGAACAATAATCAAAAATTAAAATCAACGTCAAACCATGATGCAATATACAAAATTTAATGAATTGAAAAAAAAATTGGAAAGGGGACACAGGCGCCCGTAGGCATATTCGTTTTAAGAAACGTAAAAATTTCAAAAAAATTTTACATGTAAAGAAAAGAGAATGAGGCTGAAGTCTAATTTCTAAATTCCAAATCTCGAAAAATTAAGCAAAACAATAAATTATCATTAGGTATTGGTTATCTATAGAGATCGCAATAGCATAGCTTTTTAAAGAATTAAATAGGCATATTATGTTTGTAAGCTACCCATTTTAAAGAATTTGATTTTTTTGCATTTAACTTAATTTATTTAGTATATATAGATATTAACAAATATCTAATTATATAGATATTAACAAAAAAAAGTTTTCGATATGCAACTGAATATTTTATAAATTTTAAACCACAAAATGATTTCAAATTTTTGATATCTTGATGAATTTTGGTCAAAATTTAAATTTTTAATGCTTATAAAAATAATTGTGCATATGTATTTTTAATCCCTATACTCGTACATAATCATTACCTGCTTGTTAAATATAATTTTTTGAACTTAAGAATCGGTAGATTTGACTGCAGTCTCACTCTTTCTTCTATGCCCATCATATTTTAATAGTTTTTTTTCTTCTTAAAACGAATATGCCTTTGGGCGCCCATGTCCCTCTCATTTTTTTTTCAATTATCTAAATCATGCTAATTTTGTTTTATAAATATTTTAAATTTTGACTTTCTATCACTGGAAACTCTTGAAATTTTCACTAAATGTATATAAGTATTTTTTATATACCATAATATAATATATGAGTATTTAATCAAATTTTGATTTGATGGTGGTGAGGTATGGGGATTTTTTTTTGTTAAAATATAGAAGGAAAACATGACTCCCGTCAATGTAATTCCATATTTGCGACTATTGCTCGTCATTGAAGAAGTCATTGTACAGTTGTAATAAATTTGAATTCAATGATAAATAATATCGTGTAGGTACGTATTCGTATGTAAAACGATTCTAAACGGATACAATGTAGCCTACATTATTTATTATATGTTTTATTATATATTTATATTGCTTTATTACAGTAATTTATTTTACTATTAAGTGGATTCATTTAATTTTCAAATATGAGAGTCATATCAAAATCTAAAGTAAATACAATAATTCAAACAAATGATGAGTATACACTTTAATAAAAAAGTATGGACATTTTTCAAAAGGGCATCATTATATCTAATACCTCATTGTAAAATCTTTATGAATACCTTCATTAAAAGTATAATATAGAATATATTTTAACTCGACGTTTGTATTAGGATACTTTGGAAAGTTTTTTTCGTAGTTAAGAACTCGTGGTGATTTAAATGATTATCCCATCATTAAATGCGCTATACAGGATTCAGATGATATTAGGAAAGACATCTGGCATTGTAGTATCTTGTTCAAACTTTGTAGACATTGATAGCCAGATGAGTTTCTGATAGCCACATTAATGAAAACTGCTACGGTAATAATAATAAAAATTAGTTAATATAATATTTGATAATATGTACCTATATATAATACAAAATTACAAATTACTATTTTATTTTTTAGGTACCAGTATTCATAGATGATCCACAAAATTTTTATAAGACAACACTGATTGTAATAAATACTAGAAGTTGAAAACATCAAAGAAATATTTAATTTTTCAACATAAACATTTATTCCTCGGTTTGAGAAAATAGAATTGTTAATCCTTAAACTAATATTGAAGAAGATGGTTTTCAATATGTAGCTGGGTGGATAACAAAAGGGGTTCCATAACAAAAGCAAACGAAGAACATAAATGTACACTTCCTAGTTGGTTAGATTATTTGTTATTTGGAGGTCTGATTACTCCTTTTGTTGAATGGATGCAAGTAGTAAAATTGATCGAAACTGAATTTAATATCTACAATGGAAAAGAACAGTTAAATGATAGGCTAAATATTTTTAAAATACTAACTTATAAAATAATAAAAAAACAAACAGCTTTTTTTCAAAATATAATAAAAGCATACATTTTACAAAGGATATTTAAAACACATAAAATATTTAAATTTAAAAATAAAAGAAGTTTGATTTAATAAATTAATAAAAAAAAAATTACAATAGACATTCAAAGATATAAAAATAGTAAAAAAATGAAAAAAAATGATTACTTAATTAACTTTTCTGGTCTTAATATTTGTATAAGTACCTATACCTAAATATATATGTATATCTTTGTAAGTAGACAATGAAATTATGTTACCTATATGCAATATTTTATTATTTGTGTATAAAATACACTAATATTTGTTAAAATACCTAATTATTATCTAAATATTCAAGTCTTACAACATTAATAAATTTAATTTGAATGCTTATAAATAATAATTTTTAAAAATAGGTACTAAATTTGGATAATATTTTAAACAATTGATTTATTTTATTGATATCATATAGTACATTTTTAATTGCCAATTTACAAATTCACAATTTCGTATTAGCTGTATTAGCATTATGTTGTATACCTAATTATAAATATGTAATATTCAGAAATTCAATGAAAAAGTAATAAAAATGCTCAAATAATTTATTGAGTTAATAACTTGAGAATTTAATTAATGAGTTATGTTATTGTTATTTGAGCTTATTTCTTTGTACCGTAGTTTTATATAATATACAATAGAGTATATTAAATAAAAAGATGTGTACTATAATGACGTCACATGCAATTCATTCATCCAAAACGTACCAGTGCGATAAGCCAACCTATTTATATTAACCTTGAGTAAAACGTATTTCTGTTATCATGGCATATTGACAAGACTATCATAGTACTATCACAGTATAAAAATAATATATAATATAATATACTGTGCCACTGTGGTATTATCTTTAATATGTAGTGATTATTTTTAAAGTGACATAGCCACATAGGTTATAGTGTAAAGTCTTAAGTTAAAGAGTTTTTAATTTTTTTTATGTTTTAAGTTATTCTAATATTCCATAACTAATATTTGTCTTTCATTTTGCTAAATAATAATTTAATATATTTGAGAAATTTTAAATGAACTTGGTATGTTAATAATTTGTTACTATAAAATATTTAAATTAAAAAGAATATCCTTTATCTTGTATATAAAATTGAAATTAATTTATCATTACATTATATAAAAAAAAATTCTATTATATTTTTTTTTAATTACTAATTATGAGAAATATATTAAACAAATTTCTATAATTAATTAAATACTTAACTTATACTAAAATGTATTTTGATTTCAGATAGTAACTTTTCTATGAGTTCATTACCCAAAGATTTTTTACTCAATGCTGAAATGAATGATTCAGTCATTTCATTGTCATCAATATCATCTGATTCATTGTCATCTGAAAATTCGACATCTGTATCTGATAACTTTTTAACAATAAACGAAGTAGATAAATAGTAAATATCCTATTTCAGTTTATGTAGTGATTTGCTATCATTTTTTAGAATGATCTAAATGAAGATATATTGAAAAAAGAAATTGAAAAATGCAATCAAATGATAAGAATTACTAAAGAGTGTAGTCAAGAACGTATGCGACTAGTCAGAAGACTAGTAGAGTTAAGGTTTAAATTAGTAATGGTAACAGAAATAAAGGCTTTAGAAAACAAAAATTTACCATATGAAACCAAAGTGGTTTTTGGTCATCATTTATCTTTTGTATGGAAGCCAAATTGGTTAGAAAACAAATTTTGTGATGTATGTACAAAAACTATTTGGAAATATGTACATCAGTTGTATCAATGTTCAGGTAAAATATTGGATATTTTTGTTTATTAAATTTGATATCTAAAAATTGAATTAATTAAATGGTATAATTGTAGATTGTGGATACTACTGTCATATTTTTTGTGTGGAAAAAATCAAAAGGGTTTGTACTGCAGTTGTTGCTAGTGAACATTCTATGATTTTAACTATCACTCCATCCAATGGATTGTTATCTCAAGATTATAAATGTGCTGAATGCCAATCATATATTCGTATTCGTAATACCAAAATTTCACCTGGTAATGTAAAAACAATTATTTTAACTAAATATAATAGCAGTAACATGTTTATTGAACATTTTTTATCATTAGAAGATACTATTTCATTAGAGGCCCGCTTATGCAATTATGATGGCAAATATTACTGTCCTCTACACCATTGGAATAACACCGCTTTAATACCAGCACGTGTTCTATGCAATTGGCAATTTGAGAAAAAATTTGTGAGCCAGGCATCTTTTCAACTACTTAATTATAATTATAACTCAAAGATGTACAATTTGGAAAAACACAATCCTAAGCTCTATACATATTTAGAGTCACTTAATCAAATCAAAGTAAGAAACTGAATTTCATTTTTGCAATTAGGTTTCATCAAAAAAGCCATTAATTTTTTATTTTTACAGAATATTAAAAGTAGTTTAGTTAAAATGAAAAAATACTTGGTTTTGTGCAAAGTTTGGAATTCTCAATTAAAAAATATGTCCTCTAGATGTCATGAATTGCTATATGTTAATATTTTGTACAGCATGAAAGATATGGTTGAAATAAAATCGGGAATTTTTTTAGAGGATTTACAGGGAGTTAAAGACATCTGTGAAAAACATATTCGATATGAATGCGAAGTTGGTTAAATTTTATAATAAAACCACCATAAATAGTATTTAAAATGTGTATTATTATTATTATTAGATTTGTAAAAATCAAGGATATATTTGTGAGCTTTGTCAAAAGGACATGATAATATTCCCATTCGATGAAGATGTCCATAGCTGTGATAAATGTGATAATGTTTATCACTACCAATGCTGGAAAAATAGAGATTTTTGCCCTAAATGTAAAAGACTTAAAGAACGATCTAAACTTCAAGAAGTTTATTTTTAAAGTAAATTTAAATATTTAACTTTAAGTATTTAAACATTTTATTTTAATCTATAATAATAATATTTTTATATACTTACCAACATTTATAATATTTTATACTATTTTAATTAATTAATATCTTAAGTAAAAATATTTAATTGACTATTGTTATATAGCAATAACTGCCTTTAAAAAAATATTAATTACTAAAATGTATCTATAGAAGGGTTAATCACTGTGATATTTTTGTTATTATTGTATTAATGTTTAACATAGATATTATATATTAGGATTAAAATTTAAATAATAATTAGATTATTACATAAATAACAATGTTGTAATATTTATTAAATTGTTTATTTTGAATATTATTTCAACACCTAACTATAATTTAATAGGTGAATTATTTTCTTTGCTATATTAACTATATAAACATTGGTTTACCTTCTAAGTCTTAAAGTTACAACAATTATTGTGATTTTATCTATAAAAAATAGAAATAAGTATTTTTTTTTTTTAAACATTCCGATTGGGATACCTAAACTGCAAACACATGTATTATACGCTCCTGCTATTTTTATTATATATCTGTGTCAACAACTTCGATTTTATTCAATTACGTTCCATTTCAAAGAGGAAAAACCACCGATTCAAACCCTTCATTGAACGTCCAAATCTACGGGGGTTCAATGACCCTTTCGGTAAGTTTTACAAAAATT
>JACXSJ010000530.1:0-245730 GCA_014851325.1 Pentalonia nigronervosa | reverse complement strand
AAAAAAAAATGCTGCTGTTAAACTTCAGACGTAAGTCTCTTTACTCACTTTTAGGAAAGTACTCCAAACTTAGTCTAAAAAATGAACAAATATAAAATTCTTCTTAAGCCAATATGGTCTTACAACGTTTAGTTATGGGGTGGTACAAATAAATCGAATACTAATACTTATCACTATAAATTATTAAAAATGTATACGTCTTAAATAATTCTCACCACTAGGACTTGAAAATCCAAACATTTTCAGAAGTATCAATCGTCAACATAATTTATGTACCTACTATGTATAAAGTCTTTCACTCCCACCTTACAAATCAATCAAACTCACTAATCCTCAATACATACCAGACAAAATCCCAAACAATCATCAGAGAACTGACGTAGAGATTTATTAACCTTTTAAAATCTATTAAAAAATATATTCAATATTTCACTTCAAAAGTATTACTGCTTGGTAATTCCTTTAATCTATTCTTTCGTGTAAAAATAACTAACTACAATCACAGCATAAATTATGCTTATTGTAAATACGTTTTATAAATTGTATATATTTCTAATATTTAGGGCTCGGATATATATGTAAATACATATTTTTACCGTGATTAGACAATTAAATTTAGGTAGGTGAGAAATAAATTCGTTTCAAATGATTTGTATTAAAATGAGCCATACTTGATATTACATATTTTTCACACATTTCGTCATGAAAATATATTTTTACATATTTCGTCATAAAACCATATTTTTACATATTTTTTACTCATTCTATTTTGTTTCTTACACATTAATCACGATTTTGATAAAGACGATTTTATATTTTGTCAACTGTATAATATTATCGTAATTTCGTGACAACATTGTGTTTTTAAAAATATGTGTACAAAATAATACCAGTCATTATAAATGTTGAGATAAGTTAGATTATCACGTTTTATGACCTAGATAAACGTTTGTCAATAATATATTGGCGATAATGATATTTTTTTTTTGCCCTAAACTGCGTTGGGGTATCTATGACAGTGTGGCAGTACCTTTACCAGACTACTAACTAAATGAGCGTGTCGTGTGTTTATCACAGCAGTATTTGCAATAACTAAATATCGTATGTATACCTATAATTTTGAGTTGACTATGTTAATGTTAAACCATGCCGAAAGTACGTGCGTTCAGAAGTGGAAAAGCTAACAAGTATATACAAGAATTTTCTGACGAACATTTTCAAAGCGATGGTGATTTTGTACTGTTCTGCGTGTAAAAATCTGTTTCAATTGAACAACGTTTTTTAGTATCAAAACATATAGAGATTAAAATAATTTAATTTATAAATCATTTGTCAATTTTAGATTTTTGGAGAATACAATAAAATAACTAGAAACACGTAAAATGATTTTAGTTCAACATTTGGGACACATAGAAGAAGCTGTAGAGTATATAAAACAAGTACAAAGACTATCGGGAGTAACTGTTAAAGAAAAAATGCATAGTGTTAAATAAAAATCTTGCTTTAAACTGCCCAAAATTAATCAGAGATGATCCTTTGGAAATAAATGAGATATTATTGTAAATTGTACTCATTTCTTAGGACATTGAAAATATGAAATTTGCACCAATAACATCTGTTGAAGTCGATCATTCTTTCAGTTGGTACAAATCTGTGTTGAGATCAAATCGTAGAGCATTTAACTTTGAAAATTTGAGTATGTATATGGTAATCTCATTGCAATGAAGATCCAGAATAAGGTTTAATTTTATAAATTGAGATTATTGTTTTTTTTATAATTTTTTTATTAATTACCTTTATTTTCATTTTTTTATTACACATATATATTTAAATATTTTGTTTTATTTCAATAGATATAAATCTGAGCTCTACAGTAATATTATATCCGTACAAATCTTAAAAAAAAATATTAACTCTTATCTAATTTAAGAGCTTTTGTTTTTAGATAATATAGGAATTAGCAGTTTTGTTAATGCTATTCTTAAGTACTTAACAGAAAAAAAAACAGAAACACTACAATGACATTTTCATATATTAATTATAATTTATTACTATTATAAAGATAGAATTTAGCTAAAAAAAATTAGTTAAAATTTTTTTTAATTATTATCAAAATATATTATTACCTATATAGGTACCTATAAGTAAATTATGTGGTCGAAAGTACATATTATAAGCTTAAAACAAATTTTACATAATATTTTTGTGATAACATTTTTTTTTTATTCATATTAGTTATATTATCGTGTGTGGTATGTTATATACTTAAATGTTTCAAGTATAATTGGTTATACAATTTATGTATTGTGTAGTTTGACACAAGAAAAAAAATGATAAAATGAAATTGTTTTTGACACACTTTAAATAAATAATTGTTTTATAATATTTATAGTTAACTTTAAAAAAGTTGCTAAACTAGTTTTTACTAAATTTAATTTGACTTATTATTATTATTATTTTTTTAATATCAAGAAAACGAATATTTACGATTTGGATTAGATGAATTCAATAAGTAATATATATAATAATGTATATAGCTGGATTGAAAGGAATGTATGGTAATGCTACTAAAGACTTATTATTAAATAAATGTATTGTTATTTTTTACTCGGCACATTTTAATATTAAAATAATCAAATTATCTCTTATTAAAATTATTAACTCAGTTTTATACTTAATATATTAAAAATATCGAGTCATATAATTTAGTGTAATAAATAAATATGAATAATTAAAACATTTAAATTCTTTCTTTTCACACACAATAATATAAGTATCTATAATATAAATAATTGTGGCGAGAATGAAATACCAGATAATTTGAAAAATAAAATGTGCACTATCAATTAATAATTACACCTATTTGCTAAACATTATCAAAAAGATGTAATATTTTAAAACAAAAAGGACCATTTAGTTTTACTAACTAACAGTTGAAATATTTCATATAATATTTTGATCTATAACCTTATAATTTAACTTGTTAATACTCCAAGGATTGAGAATAACGATGTAAAAGTAACATGTACACCGTGCTTGGGAAATTTACAATAAAACTTACGATAAAAATGTCATGTTTTAATTTGCGTGGACATATATAATATATAATATAGTTTATATATTATATTATACAGAACTTAATATCTGTGTTACATTTTGATCGAATATTATGCGAAAAAATACACATTTGTACAGGAATCCATCAATTAAACAAACGCCGAATCGGTAAATCGTGTCATTTCGTGTCATAATAATCATAATTTCTATGATAAATTGTAGTAATAATAAAAAAAAAATAATAATATATAATATTTATGGAGTCAAATAATGAAACGTAATAAATATAATATTAACATTTCGCAAAACTGTTGAACTCCAGGGAACAAAACGCGATCGAATACCAGGAGGTCCGCATGTCTGTTTTTTATTCGCCAAATATAAATAACGTGTACACGATATTATAATAATATAATATACACTCATTATTATACAATATCTCTGGTTCGTACCTATATATTATTATAATATGGAACACAATAATATATAATATAATTATCATACTGCTGCAGCGTGTTAATTTTACGATTACACAGCACGAAACCTTTTTCGCGATTCCGTTCACCAACGACGACGACCACAACGGTTGGTGGGTGGGCTGGTGTATAGTAATAATAATATTATGCAGTACCTATAAAGTATTATAATATTATCGTATTGTAGTGTGCCTGCAGTACGTTTTGTAAGCAAATAGTATTTATTTTATACTGCGCGCGTGTGCACATAATATAGTCGTCCTATATTATGCAAATCGGGTACTTGGAGAGAAAAAAAAACGAGAGAAATTAGTCGTGGCGAGTAATAATTGCGTTTATCTATCTATTATGATGATGGTCATTCTATTTTTAATTACAGACCAACACTTGAACCGTCCTCCCTTATTTTACATTTTATATCGCTCCGTAATTGTAATGCGTTAGCCTGCCATCATAATGATAATTATCAGGACGATGATGCTGTGTGTATGTTACAGCCACAGCACGACGTACAATTGCGCGACAGTCCGCAAATTGTTTATTGCTCCGCGCCGCCGAGTTGTGTCCGTTTTCACCTCGAGCCGCGTCTGCCCGATTGCAAACGTATAATACAATAATATTATTAGACGTATTAAATTATACACGTACGTCACCGCATGTAGCATCGTTCTCCGAATTTCCATCGTAAAACGCACCGTGGTTTCATGTTACTCTAGAGTCTAGGCATAATTTATATTAGGTAGGTATATACCTGCCTGTAATACCATTTACGATGTGGCGGTGCATATAATATTGTGTTCGATCGAATATCTACTTTGCATTAGGAACACTTTACACATTATTATTATTATTATTATTATTATTATATTATTCTAATGGTTTGGAAATATATAGCCGTGGCTGCTGTGCAGATGTGTAGCGTTTTTATGATATTATCAATAGTTTATATTTTTACTATTATTATTATTTTTTTTTTTTTTTACCAAAGATTCGAAAAATATTGCATTCGCGTGCGAATTATAAATATATATTATATATGTATCTAGTCCAACAGTCTATAATCTGTATCAAGTCGTTCGCAGTATAATATATTAATTACTATTATGGTCGAAAAGTATTTTTCTAAGGTCATTTAAATTACGTTGTGTTATTATTATTATATCGTTGTATATGTTATACGACTATTTAAAAAACATAATATCTATTTTATTAGGTCATATATCATCTTAATATGGTGAACTAAAAATAATTCCATCATTCATAACAAGTTTTGAAAAATGGTTTTAACTATCTTAACGGAATTTAATAGTATAATTGTACTAACAGTAATGCGTACTATTAGAAAAAAATCCTTAACATATTTTAATATTAGTTTTTAATTTAAATTACGTAATAAACACAATTGCCCGTGATAAAATAATTATCGTGGTTAATAAAATAAAGTGGAATTAATTATGTTTAATTCAAATAGCATTATCTTCGTATAATTAATTTCATTATGGTAACGAGACATTTTAATATTACCTATTTAATTAAGAAGACCTTTCAAGGTAAATAATATGTAATTTTTTAAAACACCTAGCTTATGCCAAATATATATTTTATTACATTTTATTATTTGTCTTTATTTTATTTCATTATAATTACACGTTAAACATTTGTATATACATTTACCAAAGTGAAAAAAAGTTTGTATATAGTTTTAAACACAATGAAAAAAATAGCCTTAAACAAACTGTTTAGTTTAAGTAGTTTTGTATTTATCAGAGCCCAGAGGTACTGTATTCATTACTTATTGGCTAAAATTTATTAACAGAAGTTTATTGTGTTGCACTTCCACAGTTTAATTTTAATGTAATTGCATCATGGGTTAGTTACGATAATATATATAATATGTATTATTATATAAATTAGTGGCGTTTAATATTGCCAATAAATAATAATTGACGGTTGAGTTGATTTTCAAATTGTTTTTAATAATTGTTACTAAAACATAACTTTTTGTAATAGATGTTATCCATATAATATGATTTGTGGTTATGATCAGGGACGGGTTGGAACATAAATTCGGCCTAAATAAATAAAACGTGTGCGGTCCTTTTAATTACGTTTTTATTAAAAATGAAATAAACGATATCAATCATAATCAGTTTAATAATAAAAAAAATATTTGTCAGTGCAATATAATCATTGTGATTTTTTATGTATTCACATGTTCACAATTGATATTAATTTATGTGCATGATCCCGTAAGTATATTCGTAAACATATGCACACTTTTTTTAGTAAAATCTTTAGATTCGGTATAAAAAGTTCAACAGACTGAGCATAACAGTGATATTTTTTACAATAATAAATTATAATTATAAACTATGTAAGACAATTGGTTCTATAGACTATTGGTCATTATATACCCGACTATCCTAGCACTCGATATTAATCTACATTATGTAAACCATCTAATCCACCTTCCTATATGAATTATAACACGTAAAGCAAATGTCAAACGAATATTTCGATTATGCCGAGTAAAATCGTTTTTTCGTATTTACTCATTAAAACCATACATAATTCATTATATGTTCGTAACTCATCAAGTTGTTATTGATTCTGGATATGTATGTTTTAATGGTTATAGTTGCTCTTGGAATATGCAATCAAACGTCGATGCTTTAACAGCGTATTATATATTATCACCAACAGAGCCACCGAGTAACATACTTATGTAATACTTAAATAACATGACTTAAAAATAGGTATTTACCCATTTCTTAATGTCAATAACCGAAATTTTAAAAGAACAAAACAATTCAAATACCTAGGGTCTATAATGTCGGAAAGAAAAGAAATTGAAAAAAACATAGAGGCGAGAATTCAGTTAGGAAATAAATGCTTCTATGGTCTTGCAAAATTACTAGGGTCACGATCACTTTCAAAGAAGTTAAAACTACAATTGTATATCACATTAATATGACCCGCAATCACTCACGGAGTTGAAACTTGGTTATTAAGAAAAAGTGATGGAAGAAAACTCGCAGTGCTGGAAAGAAAAATTATTTTCCCGAAAAATGTTTGGATCTTTAAAGGACAGGTTAAGTAGAAAGTGGAGAATAAGAAGAAACGAACTAGAAACGCTCTTCTATACATCCAGTATACTGGAAACGGTAAAGAACAAAAGATTACAATGGGCGGGACATACTTGACGTAGCCAAAACCCACTCATACGCATTTTAATAGAAAAAAATCCTACTGGGAAAAGACTGCTGAGAAGACCACGTTTGAGGTGGAAGAACGTAATAAGGGATGACATAAAATCGTTAGGTGGAGGTATGGACTGGAAATTACAAGTATCGGATAGGGAAAACTGGAGGCAAGGATGTATGTCGAGATGGTCGTAGTGGCCGAGATTACCAAAGAAGAAAGAAAGGTATTTGGTTAAAAAGTATTATTAACTATTTAGGCGTATTTTTCTGAACAAACTGTTTATAGATTTGAATGACTCCGCGAAATCGAAAATGATGTATAGATACAATTTGCGATTGAATACGTTTTTCTTGGTTATTGTACTCGTATATATTTTTAGATTCTAAGCAGAAGGAGGTTTTTCAATGGAGTATTTTTTTTGTTTTTTAAATTTAAAAGAGCAAAACGTTTTATGTAAAGACTTTATATTATATAGTTTAGAAATCCGCCATAATAATACCTACACTGCAACTCCTGTATTATACTTTTTTTAATACATTATGTATATTATTTAACGAAAAATTCATATACTTTAATGTGACGGATATGATATACATTTTTACGTAAGTAAAATAACTGCATGTGTGTCATTTCAGTTTTTTATTTGTTAATGTTAAATGGTGTCAAAATGTTTGCTAGGTAGCCATTTCAAATTCATTACCTATACCAGTCCATTATATTAATATAGTTTAAACATGCAGTAGGCATCAAGCAAAAAGATTTTTTTTTTGCATTTTTTTAGATTTAATTTTTCTTATTGACTTATTGATGGAAAATCATAATGTTTTTTTATTATCACGATTATAAAACAATGAGGATTTATGGTTTATGCCCCGTGATTGAAATTTGTATGAAAAATATCATTGTGCCGTGTACAAATTATCTTTTTTATTAATGATTATTAACTTCTTTATATTATAATATACTCCCTTGGCTAATATACTTAGCCTATCTTCTTTAGCTGAACGATAATACAATGCGGGTATTAAGTTCATTGAAGAATTATGTAATGGAAAACACGATTCATCAACACTTGTCTCTTTAATTTGGTTTAAGGTACCCCAGTACTCAACCCGATTCATTGTTTCTTTTTACGTCTCACATGCCACAACTATAATTACTTAGAAAACGATCTACTAAGGTGATTAATGTAAAAACGCTAATGTGGATCCTAATTTCATATTCTATTGATATCTAATTTTTATGATTTTTTTTATTTTTCTCTTTTTTTCTATTTCTTATTGCTTGTTACCATCGTACATTAACCTATCATAAATGTAAATATAAACTGTATACTCATACTGTGTAAAAAAAGGTCTTAGCCCGTAAAATAAATACATAAAAAAAAAATAAATAATAATGTATTACTTTTATTAATTTTCAATTGGCGTCGGACCACAAAAAAATATGTGCTCGGCACTTATACCTACCTAATTGAAATACTGACTCAATATCAGATCTAAAACATATATCGGAGCTTTAATTTATTTTTGGCAGGCCAAAGACGGCATCGATATGCACTGGCACGATAGTTGAACTAATATCATCAGTATCATCAGCATCATCATCATTATGATTATTAACGGTACATTATGCCCATCGGTACTGTAAATATTTCTATAATAAAATATAGAAGAAATGTTACTCCGTTTTTGATGTCATTAATGGTTTCGAAACGGATTCTGATTTAATATCGTATAAACACATTCGCATATTATATCGATCCTCTCACCGCCACCCAGGCCTTGAGATGGTTCATAACAAATATAATAAACGCATAACTGGATCGAAAACTCTTGCAATCATAGGCCGATTAACGATCTCCGCCGCCGGAATTATGTTTAAAATAATATTATTATTCGGTCATCGATATTATTATAGCTCGCGGTGTATCGGCGGACTTCTGATACCATCGTTTATACTTATATTATTATTATATATTTATATTCGTAGGTACCTATATTATATTATTATTTATTTATTTTCCGACGGCGTTTCTATAGAAAACGGTCTACGGGGGAACGTGTAAGTATGCAATAAAATAAAAATAAACTTATATCATCGGCGCACACTATATTACGCGTACAATATTATTATAATATATATATACACCTGTAACGGATAGGTCGCGCGAGATGCAACTCGATTAATCATTTCAAACGGTTTGCGATCGCCGCTGCTGTTGCAGTACGATCGTGTGACGAAATGCTGCACCGCGTTTGGAAAAGTAGGACGGCCGTGCGAAATGATCGATATACATTATGCATAGTGTATACATCGTATTGGACACTATATATTAATATACATTAGAGTAAAATGTAATATAAATAATACATACCTGCAAAGGTGAGTATTAAATAGTTAAAAAGTTATTATTTTTATACTTTTTAACCTATTACATAACTATAGTTACCTATATAGTTAATTTTATAGGTATTATTACCTAGCTTTACTAGTTATTGTATACATTACAACAATTTAGTTTTTTTAATTTAATTTAAAAATATAATATTTTAAATTAAATTACACATATATATATATATAAATAAATGTAGGTTATTATTATTTTTTTTTTTTTTGATTGTGTTCTGTTACAATTTTAAATAAAAATAAACATATTCATATCCCTTGATTTAATAAATTAGTTGACAAACACGTGTATTTACCTAAACCATAGGTTACATTAATTATAGACATAATGTTAAAACAAGTCGAAAATTTAATAATCGCATTATAAGTGTACCTATGCGACTATATGATAATTTTTTGAACAATAATTAACTATACTATTTAAATGACTACTGACTAATGAGTTAAGCTAAGTTATTTACACGTTTACTATTAACTTATAACTTGACGTTCTTGACGTTGACTTAATTTAGCTTACTCAAATTACTTTTTTTCATTAACTCGTCCATTTTTGCATACTATAATCATTGCAGGTCTAGGATTTGAAAATTATTATAATATTAAAAAAAACAAATTTAGCCTTTTTTTTATTAAAGACAAACATAAATACATTATCACGCAATGATCAACATCACAGCACGAATTTTATCGCCAGAATAGATAGAACATAAAGCATTTTTTTTCGAAATCTTTCGACAGTACCATTAATATTATATTGTTTATAATTTGGAATTATCACGAAGAGGTTTGTAAATTTCTGCGTGAACGGTCGCGTGTTAAAATATAGTAGGTAGGTAAATGCACTTACACCGTTTTAAAAAATGTTTGCTTACTCGTGCAAATCACATAATACATAACTTTGAATTTTATCAAAATGATCTATTTATGGTAAATTGGTTCGACTTATTAGTTTTACACCTACCTATTACATATTTATTGTTAGATAAAAGCTATAAAACAAAACTCGAATTAAAAGTTGAAATCTAAATGAAATCACAAACACCAAAATTATTAAAAATTAAATAATTTTGTTGATCTAGTTTTTTTGGTTTGTTGTTAAAAATATTATATTTAAGGTAACGATGTTGAATGTGTAAGATTTTTTCCAATGTAGTAAATTTGTGTTTCGATTGTAAATAGTTGTTATATTTGTATAGCCGTAGAGGTAAAGACTGAAGGTAGGTACGCATACAATAATATAAAATAATAAGCATACCTATTTCCCATGCAAATTATTCATATGCAATATTAATTTGAGAAATTTCATGTGTTAACTAGGAAATTGTTGAATAAACGTATTATTAAACAATTTTTCTTTATTGTGAACATGTATATTAACAGGTACCTTCTCGGATTATTATTAATTTTTTTTTTACATATTTTGTAAGTTTTTTTTGCCTTGGGCTGTTCTACTGAATTTCTCAACCTTCGTCAGATTATAATATATTGTATTGTTTGTTATATTATAATAAAAATATAATTAACTTATATGATTCGCACAATCTTTCTATTTTGCTCCTGGCGCACGTATCGTATTGTGTAGGTACATATTATTTTCCTTTTTTCTTTTTTTACTAAGAAAATATTTAAAATCTATAATACACATATGACTGCATTTGGGCATAGCAATATAAATATATGTAATTCGATTGTTACGAAAACCAATCTATGTATTGTAAAGATTACGTATATTTACTTTCATATATTCATTTATACGTTGTGTGTATATTATACATAATATATAGTATGCGTGTAACGTTAATTGTTATTTTTCTCATTTTGTCTGCACGCGATATTGACTTATAATCTCAACGGTATAAACTGCTGGTGTAATATATATTATTTATGTACACTTATATTATTATTGAGTATTCATTTAATATATATATATTATAATTATAATTTAATTGTATGGAAGTAATTGAGTTATCACTCATCAATGATTATTCATTGATTTTGTTCCTCAGATAAATAAGTATAAATCAATTGTGGAATAAATAACACTAAATATAGAAAATATTGTGACTGAATTTTAAAATAAAAACACCAATACCGATTAACAACTTCATCCGTAGCTGTATACTGTACCTATTATCAAGGTATTTGTATTATAATAATCATGTAATAGTCTCAACTCTCAATCATTAAACGAATAATTGTAACTCATTCATTTTTATTTCTAACTTATTAATTTTTTTTATATTAGTGGTTTAAAATTAAAATATGTCATGAAATACTATAAATATTTTTAGCATCAATAACGAAGTTAAGCCGATACAATTATTTTTTTTAACTTATATTACCTATATTATGTAATAAATATAGCAATTTATTGTAGGTATCAAAGGACGTTGAATATATATTTTTATAATATTAAAGAAATTTTATATTTAAAATATGTATAATATAGTTATTGGGAATTATATTGGAACTATTATTTAGTCATATAAAAAAAAGTTGAGATATTTTTCAAGGGAAATTACACAATATTTGATTGAATATGTAGATATAAGAGGTTATTCTTTCTTTACTTATAGCTCATAAGATAAATAATTATTGTTAACGTACAAAAGTATGAAATTGCATTTTGTTTTAGAAATTAAATGAATAATTCTTTAAAATTGTTAAACCATATTAAATCAGAGGTCATATATTGCAACATTTTTGGCAATTTATTATTTAAAATAAATATAATGAAGAAGTTAATTTTATATGTACGTTATTATATAAGTAACTAATAAATATTGCTTAAAATCAGTATAATTTGTTGTTATTATCAATTATAATAATTATATACTTATTATACTTCTACTAAGTAGTACTTACATTAGTAAATGACCGTAATTGTGAAATATAATATTGAAAATTATGGTACCTTATCTTATATTTTATCAATAGAAAAATTAATTTTGTAAAGCATTTCATATTAAATAATTTTTTTAAATATAATTGTCGGGATTAAACTTTTAAATATATATAAAACGATTATTATAGATGAAATGTTTATAGGCAACGGCATTTACAAATTAATAAAAACACTTGTGATTATTATAGTATGGACACTTGTGTCCCATCGTTAGTTTCTGTATAAGATATAAAATACGACGATTTCTTTTGGATTGAGTAGGTAGTATGATTGCTTACATTTTATTCATAGTTTTATTTTGCTGTTTAAATGTTTTGTTAAAAATTTTGGGAAATTAACTTTAAAGTATAATCCGTGTTTAATGTTTATCAAAATATGATGCATAATATTTATTTTTTTTTCATGGTAGATACAAAATGTTATTTTAGAACTAATAATTATTTGTAACATTCAATATATAAATAAAATATCTAAAATGCTTTCAAAATTACTTTGTTTTAAAATAATTAAGATTTATTAACTAACGTGAAAATATTAGATAGTTCTTTTGAAATATCAATTATTTAGTACCTATTTGAAAAAAAAAAGAATGAAGTAAAATTACGTTTGTTAAGTAATTGTAGTTTTAATAAAATTACAATTCTAAAAAAGTCATATAAAATTCGAATACCTACGAGTAGAAGACCATCTTCTATTATTATATAGTGGTACATATAATTGGTACTTTTTGCGGTCTGTGCAATTTATAATTTATAGATCATTTTACTAATGACTGGTAACGGTAATTATTCATTACATCGGAGAAAGCTTCGAGAGTAACTTAATTATTATTCAACTACACGACTCATTCATTATTAAGTTATAAAATACAGTGTTAGGCTTTAAACTAATTTAAGCAGTTTTACACTCTGAGCGGCAGTAGTTACCTACACAGCACAAACGTCTCATCGTGAACTTATAAGTGTAAATGAAACGTGTGGTTACAACTCTCATTCATCGCGTAGGCTATCAACCTACATTCATCACAGATGCATTATTATTATATATACAGTTACAAAATCGTTAATTTGTATTTTTGCCATCGTGTTAAAGTATACCAATTTATCACAGAACACGTGTTAGATCAAATTCATTGATTAGTTCTGACTGCGGAGTGATAGACAACATGTAAAATAATTAATTAGTACATACCACGTATTAAAATAATATGCTTAAAGGTATTTAGAAATTAGTTTTTAAAACCAACAAAAATAATTTTAAAACTAACAACATGATTTACCTATATAAAAATTAATTTGCTTTGTCATTTCTAAGAATTAACTAGGTTTCTAATTAAAAAAATAGTTATCAATAATATTTTTAAAGAATAAATCAAAAATTCAATAACACTACACTATTTACAGTTTACACACATCAGCAATATCTATGCTTATTTTTTCATCTTATTTATTGCTGTTTTAAATTTAACTATTTATAGATTACAATTATACGCATGTGTTAATTTCTTAAACTATGGCAGATGGTTATTATTAAATGACCACATGATACAATGGATAAATTAATGAAATGTAATATTTATTTGTTATATAGTTAAGTTGGATATTAAAATATAATTACATAATGCACAATGGTATATTAAGTATATTTTTATTACATAATCTTTATTTTATTCATAATTTGGTATTTGTGTTGTTGTTATAAAACAAATCCTTATTTTTAAGCTTAAATGTAATGTCAATTGTAGGCGAGTGTCTTAAGTTATAGTATCATACTATTATTTTATTACCATTATTTAATTACAGTGACAGTTTCACTTATGTTAATTTAAATAAAAGATACATTTTCAAACATTTTATATCGTATTATTGTATAATAACCTATATGAATCGCGTCGTGTGAAATTTCGCCCGCAGATCCAGACCATTTGAACAGTAATCTAAAATACTTACGTAGTTCATAATAATATGTCGTGAGTATATATTTGGAATATTATTATTGTTTATAGGTTTGATATAGAAAGTCCTGTTTAAAGGAAATATAATATTGCAATTGTGATAATGATAGACCACGAGTTTCAAATTCGATCATGTGTTCATAACCTCAGTATCTTTAATATCATTGCGGTGATCCTTATACACGGCTTTGCGATTTTATAACACATTTATTTTTTTTGCAATATAATAACGTATACACGTACCTGTACAGTATGCGTTATATGATATAAAAATTACTTTAATTGATGGACATTGACTTGACGATAGTATCCTCCGGGCAACCGCTTTCTTTTCAACGCCGAAAGACTACCTGACTCAATTTACCGTGTGGTCTAGGAACTAATTTTTTCACGATCTTCACAAGTTACTTTTTTTTTTAATTTCGCTCAATTTAGATTAAATATTATATTATAGTTATTGAATCAGACATTCAGACTATTTATTAAACACATGAGCATGTATTACACAATTGTATTGTATTATTTATTTGAAATTAACTTTTTAGCTATATCACTTTGGTGAAATTTCTGTATAAATTACTGGCAAATACGTTCCAAAAAGTGACGAACTTTTCTTCAATTCCCAGTTAACTTTTTATAATATATAATCTATGGATAATCCAATTGACAAATCCTACAGATCAGACGATTCTTTCAAACGTTAGTTAATGAATGTCGTCATGCATAGAAAATTATTATTGTTTCATACCACCAAGTATCGGTATAATAAGCCTTATTTGCTTCAAAGGTTTGCTGTAGTGATCTGACGTTCGAAGGTTTTGCAGATCTCCATATCTGGATCCTTGTATACACGAACATACGAACAAACAGGACTGATTACAGAATTTATATTAGCGTTTTATTAGTTAAACTAATTTTCGATTTCAGTATATGACAAAGTAGGTTAAGGCAAATGTTGAACTGTTTAAACTGTATTCGTGTACATTGAGGTATCTTTTGTCGAGTGTTAATCTAGAGCAGTAAGTAGTTAATCGACTGCAGTTCAATTGAAATAACGAGTTAATAAAAAGATCAAGGGTGGAAAATGTGCTACCGATTTAAGAGTCGTACACACGTTGAGTTTCTGTTTGTTCAGGTAAGTCAGAGCTTGTGATTCACTACACACTATTTATATTAATTGAATGCAAAGTGCGCGTGACCGTTCGCGCTGAAATCAAGAAAACCAGTTAAGTTTTTGCCGCGCCCAGGACTGAACGAGTCTTCAGTTTGTTTTATCAAAGAACTGTTGTATCGCTAGAATTTCTAGTCAGTATATAGAAATGTCAAGTAGTATTGCATGTATGAAAAGTGATAATGTATATATTTTAGAAAATCAGTAACTATAAGATTAAGAAGATCATTAGGTAGTCATTTTTTCAGGGATATGTGTGTTCAATTAGATATGAGGTCAAGTTTTAAATTTGTAGAAAATGAATTTGCTTTTGATGATTTTATTTTATTGAAAAACTTATAGTTATCCTTTTTCACCGTACCTACGTATTATGTGAATTATAAATTATTGTATTGACTGAATTTCCATGTAGGCAATCTGAGTATATTTACACGTGTATGAAACCAGACATCAAGTGATTTGCGTTTTTAAAAAATTGTCATGAAATTTTGCTGATTGAACTTTATAATTGAAGCCTCTATAGAGAAATTACGCAATGATTATTATTATCGCGGAATTTGGTAACACATCGCTAGCGTCATCATCACGGAGAAAAGTATCGACTCTCTCGCTTTAAGAAGAGTTTAAAATATAAGAACAATATTACTGAAAATATGTAGATTCATGAAACTTTAATTACTTTTATTTCGTATTAAAATTTCACTTTTACAATTTTATATTCTCATAGTTTTACTTTTATTGTATTTGGTATTGTTTGCATTATTATAACTATAAAGTAAAACATTTTGGATTACTTAGTACAGAATAATAGCATCGAGGTATAATTTTTTAAAACATATTTTATAAACGCATAAATAAATGCACTTCAGTGCTATTCTAATATTTATTAGTTATTTATTATTGTTCATAAATCACACAACATGTTTTTGATTATTGTTTTGATCTTAGACTTAGAGTGTACTGTGTGTCTGTGATCTGTGTAGTGTAAGTATACAATTTTTATCCACGTGAACTATTTGAATAGAACGGCGTTTTGAGTATGCAATTTTAATGTTGATCGTTATTACGTTTTTATATGGAATAACTTGTCTTACTGAAATATATTTTACGGGCAGAAATACAGGAAATACATTTAACCAATAAAATTGTAAAAATAAACATCTAAAACTATAATCAAAACCACAATTAAATTATTTGTACATAAAAACATCAGCATTATGCATTCTAGAATTTTAATTTATTGAATAATATGGTATTTGAAAATTATTTTGAACATTTATTGTATTTAAGATACTAAACAAATAATATACCCATGACGAAATAAAAAGGTACAATCTCAACTTAGTGATTACATTATATCGGGAAAAACTGTGTGTATTATACATTTTTATATTATGGTATGATATTATATTATTTCAGATATTAAAATAAAAACTGATCAAAAGATGTGGGAATCTCACACCCTATTATACGCATGCAACTGAATAAAATTCAATTTGTTGTAATCATTTGTGAATTATTTCATCATTATAATATTTACAATCAAAAACAAATTGGGTTTAATTGAATTATTTTATCGTTATCGTTCATACATATTACATATACTATGTAGTTACATTTTGTGTTGAATATAAATTGTTGGTTGCGGTGGTCATCTTAATAGGTTATATGCATATGACTGCGTACACAACTACTAATTACAATTTAAAGATATTTATAAAACTAAAAATATAAGATTAATTATGAAATTTATAAAAATTAAAAATTGTACTTATTAAATGCGACTTCTTTTCTTGTAAAAATACATTATGACTTGCAGGAATATAATGCACAACAATATGTGAAAACCACAAAATTAATAATATATAAATATTTATATTTATACTCTTTAAGATACTACATTCATTCTATCGTGTACATTTTAATGTTGCAAATGTTATTTTGAAAAATATAATGTATCAAACAAAAATATCAAATTTATAAATATATTTTACGGACACTTTAATATATTAATATTTTAAAGTAAAAAGTCGCGTTATTATTTTATTTTATGACGGCAGGGAGGATACTCGAACATATTTCCTGTAGCTAACATATTTACATGCAAGTGGATTTTGGTGGTTTATCAGGAATGAGCAATGGTAGTGATGATATATAGACGGATGGACGATGGCTGTCTTCTACCGTTTGCATATGGAGATCCGAATGGATATAGTAGGTAGGCATATATAACTTGTAACATGGTAAGTGGCGTTTTTGATAAGACGAAGGACGAAAAACTGGAATGCTTGGATTTATTGGCAGATCGTCATATTTGAATGCCATTATACATCCTTACCACGAGGGGGAGGGGGTAATAAACACTTATATTTTATTCGAAGTTTTTGAAAAATATCTATTTTTTTATTGCGTGGGTTATTTGAATTGTTTTGTAATTTGTATTCATCATAGGTTTTAATTTAATCTATCAAAGTCGTGACGAACAACTGTC
The DNA here is from genome assembly GCA_014851325.1 of Pentalonia nigronervosa. NCBI lineage: Eukaryota > Metazoa > Arthropoda > Insecta > Hemiptera > Aphididae > Pentalonia > Pentalonia nigronervosa. Next base: position 228,063 of record JACXSJ010000530.1, on the reverse strand, counting down.
GTGAAATTATCGTCCAGCTGTCGTGTTTGAACAATAAAAAAGTTTTGTTTACAACGTATAATCACTGCAGATGGGACCAAAATCATTGACTTATCATGCCCATCATCGGTTATTTAAGAAGGTTCGCTTTGTCCTTATTTTTATAGAAAATTAAAAACCGGCCATTTTCGGAGATGTAAGTTCCGTTATTGCGAGGATGCGTTTATAAATATTTTACTATACAACTTAATAAATTGTAATTTTACAAAATACAAATATAATATTGTCGCACTGTCTTAAAGACGATGCAGATATAATCGTAAAAATCTCGTTCTTGGTAAATGTACTCATTGTATGTTAAGCATTTATTATTTGTATATATCTGCTATCAATAAAATAAGCACTACGTTAAGATATCGAGATCGAAAATAAAATACTTATTGCCTCCATAATATATAGATAATGTACACACGAGCCTTTTAACTACGTTGTGCGAAAACGTTTGTCGTGTTTCGAGTTACTATGATATACGTATTATGTATCTATATTTATATTAATAAAAAGCAATGTTTGCGCGTGTCTGTATGTTAGCAATCCAAAGTCAAGTCTAACACACTCATGGACGGTCATGGTTTTAAAATATTTAAATAATCCTATACTCAAGTATGTAAAAATCGATGCAACTTTTTTAATTTTGCATTTTAAAGAAGAGCTCACACAGGGATTTTTTGGCTGACGAAAAACGAACAGTTTTTTGTTTACATATGTACAGGACGGGGCAGTGAAACAGCCGATTTTACTATTCTAGTATAACATTTTATATTAAAATCGGCTGTTTCATTGCCCCACTATGTAAATATAGGGTTACTATTGGTAACAGAAAATAAAATAGTTATTTTAGTTGGATATCATTTCAGACCCGTGTTTTATATTTGGTCAAAACCACCCTAATGACTGTGCTGAAAATATGACGCGCGTAGCTTACATCGAACGGGGTTTAAGACAGGATAATAAATAATCCATTGGAATTATTATTGATTTGTCACTACGTCCAGGATCAGCTGTATAGTAGGCGATAGGTATACGACAACACTGATGTTATGCGCACGTACGACTGCAGACATTGCGCGTAGAGATATATTGTAATATTATGCACGCGCGGTGGCCGGGAAAAAAAAAGAAAGAAAAACAGGCAACAGTAACAGGCATACTACGGATTATCATAAAAATAAAATCGCGACGGACGAATAATAATATTATCGGTCGGCTTGGGTACGCGCGTTGTGTTGCATTATATTTTATTGGCGGAAAAATGGCAAGCCTAACCGACATAATGATATCGTATTACTGTACGCGATCCGCCGGTCTCTGCGGTGCGTGCGCAACGGCTACGCACACACCACCACGGTAATAATATTATTATTTGACGCCGCCGCGCAGTGAAAGTAAAAAACCGTCGTGTATCCACTGGCGGCGCGCTTATGGTCGGCGGCCCGGGCGCGTGTGTGCGTGCGGTCCGCGCGCGAGGGCACCCGTCAGTCGCGCGCCGGACAATCGTCATACACAATATATCCACACGCACGCACACACACACGCGCACACACGCGCACACACACACGCGCACACACGCGCACACACACACGCGTGCACACACATCGCGAGAACACGCCCGCAATAACACTGTGCACGCTGGCGAACAAACGCACGCCGGCCACTTATCATCGATCCGCCGCCGCGTGTTATCGTGCGCCGATGACGTATATAGTGCCGTATAATATATATTTTAAGACGATAACGGTGAATGAATAAAATATTATAATAAAGAACCTACGTGATATTATAATAACGATAAATAAATTAAAATTCGGTTTTCCGAATTTTTCGTGTTCCGCTCGCGTCCTTGTAATTGTCGTTCGATTCGTCGTCGTCGTCGTTTCATCCGGTCAACGAAGATTTGAGCTTTTTACCCCGTTAGAATTCCGTTTATTCAAATATATTTTATTGATATTCGTCGCCCGGGAAAACATCGGTTTCGTTTTTTTCGCTTGGTTTTTCTTCGACATGTATGCGTCGGGCGACGCATCCGCCTAGGACCTTCGGTGATCGCCACCAACTGTACCTCCAACACCACAAACACCACCAACGACGACGATGAACGCGATGACGACGGCACTGCTGTTGACAGCCGCGTGCTCGTTGCTGACCGCCGTGCCGGCCGCGTCCGGTTACAGGGCGGTTCGCACTTCCGGTCCGCTACCGGTGACTGTGCACGTCCGGTCTGGCGGTGTAGTCGCCGGCGGCTCTGCCGCCAACAGGACTTCAGCCGGCGGAGTCGTCTTTCCGGCGTCAGTGGCGTCGTCCCCGACGATGACGACCACGACGACGACATCGTCTTCGTCGACCGCGGCTGTGGCGTCGGCCGCCAACGCCGCAGCGGCCGCTGCCGCCGGGTTTACGTCGTTCTCGACCAGCAGTTCAGCTTCAAACCACACCACCGCCCGGAACCAGACGAGATCCGAACGACTCAGAGCCAGGTGAGTCGGGCGCATGCCACTGTAAAATATACGTTGTAATAATTATAGTGTTGACTATGCGACAGCCGTCTGGTCGCGACTGGAGACTTAAACGCGCGCAAGACGCACCCGCCCCGTGTAAAAAACTCGTGTACTGTAGTATTGCACTATATACCAAAATATTCCTGGACATAGGCCGAAACGTTATTCTCCTTCATGTTCTATTTTGGTGTACTTTAGACAATATACCTGGTATATTGTTACTATACTCTGCTATATAGACGCAAAAGTTACGAGAGTCGATCGGTGGTGTTTTTTTGAACACGCAATGTAACTTTGATTCAACGTAGGTACTAAAATTATAAATATTTTATTATTGTACTAGATACTATTCACTAGTAACCTTATAATTTTGAAGTCTCACGTGCACCAATGACATATATAATTATACTGTGCAATTCGCATCAAATTTAAAAAAGATTATATATGTATTTAGGTTTTTATGCTATATTTTCGTGAGGTATACACGAGTATTAGGACACCCATAACCTATTATACTCATAACCTATTATTATTGTTAACAAGTAATAAATAATTGACTTTAAAACAAATAGATTTCAATTTCATTGAAAAGTGTAGGTATATTATTACATTATTTTTTTATAATATAACAAATAATAGAGATTAGTAGGTATATAAATTGATTATAATATTTTATTCTAATATAAATAATGCATAGGTATATACAATTTTAATATTTCTGAAATTTTATATAATATATTATTTTGTTAATAATTTTTTATCCTTAATGAATAAATAAAGATATGCTATCCAAACTAATAAGTGTATTATAATTATAAATATTTGTTGATAACTAGACTAGTAGACTAGTTGCTCTTAAAATTATGCAATAGTGAGGATGTTAAAAATAAATGTATCACATAGTTTTATAAGTTAAAAGATTTACTGACTAAACGCATATTAATAAAACACACTATTTATAAATAAATACTACCTATTAATTTTATTAACTGGTTTTGTTTATTTTTTTACAATCTATTTTGTATTTAATTTATTTTATGCTTCCTTTAGTGGCGTTTATGTTTTTTTTTAACACTTCGATTTAATAAATATTATTTACATGTTCCGTCGATATATTATATAAATCAAAACAAGAAATATTACACGCGTCAAATGAACACAATATTCGGTTTCTTATATTTAAAAGAATATTATACTCCTAGAACCAAATGTATGATGTATATTTAAACGTGTCAGTCGGAGTCGTAGGCACATAAGGTATACGCATACAATTATAAGAATTAAAAATTGATTTTAAACATATTTGTTCATAATGACAATGGAGTAGTGGCGATGTGGCAATCCCTTAATTCAACTGGTTTCCGAAAACAGATATTCGTGTGGCACACAGTAATTGTGTGTTACTATAAAGTGATGTATACTAATATAATAGCCGATCTATTCTATAGAATATTTTAATGAATCGCGCAAAGCCATATGGTTACGGGTTTCGTCGTTTCGTTGGATAATGAGCCAGTGGTCATTTTAAAGCCTCCGAGCCAAATACGTAGGACATTCGTCGTCGGCGCGAAACCTATGATTTTTTATTTACTCTGCTCGAATTGCCTAGGGACATATTTTTTGTAAATATCCGATCAGTCACTGTGTACTAACTGTTTGGCCCTAATAATCTTTAATAATAATTCAGTAAACAGTATATAAATTATAACTATTAGAGACGATTTTTTTTTTGTTATAGCGTTTAATATATACACCTTAAATAGATTATTTGAATTTTGGATTTTAACTAAAACGATTACGCGACTTTAGATTATAAACTACAGTAAAAATACATTATTTGATTGAACACGAATTCGTGTATTTTTAGTACCTATAAGGTATGCAATTATGTGAATTCAAGTATTATCACCTATATATATTATCTATATATTATGGTATTATATGCTATATTATTTATTATGTTATGAAATTATGGTAACCGCGTGGTTATGTAGAAGCTATTATCAATTTGTCAAACCCAACGAATACGTTTATAAATTCGAAAATCCGCTTCAAAAACACTTTTAAAAATTAAATATATTTAACCTTTCACTATTAGCTTGTTGATCATTGTTCCCTTCTAGTTTTAAATGCCACCTGTGTTAATTAAAGTACGCCCACCGGGCACGAACTATTTCCTTAATTATCTAACGTCAACTGAACTTTTAAACTAACAGTTTGGCTCTCTTTTGTTATTCACACGGATGTATGAAAAATCATTACTGGTTGAATAAGAAATCCATACATAGACTTAATAGGTATTTATGTAGGTTTGGTTTTCACAAATGTTAATTTTTTTAAAAAATATAATTCATAATATCTTAAAGAAATTTTTTTATTGTTCAATTTTAAATTTTAATTATTTACTCTGACTAACGCTCAGAGAAGAATTTCTTACTGTATTGTGTCCCTTTTAGATTTATTACATTATACTACAGTAGCAAGTGCACATAGTGTTTTTCGTAAATGGATGTGTAAAAAATAAACATCATGCTCTTCGATTTTAAGTATTATATACACGATATATTACCAATTATATTGATGACCAAAAATAATAATTAATAAATCGGACATCGTTAATAAATTTCAGTTATTGGAACTAATGAACTTACTTAGGTACCTATTTATAATAATATAGTCTAAAATTATTATCAAACTAAATATTTTGTATTAAACATTTTATCTATAGCTAATACGCAATACAATAAAACATTAATTTTCTTAAGTTTTAAAAAAATATGAAATATGCATATTCATTATAGATTATAATATATAATTAGAACGAAAAATTGAAATGATACAAATTTAATAAATTACGTCTCGTTTTGATACCTCAGTTGCTGGGTCATTAGTCATTTTTCCAAAAAATTTTTTTTGAATGTATGTTATAACTTCTTTCTACGACCAGTTTAACCGGTTGCCGTAGTATTATATGGTGAATGAGAAAATGGTAAAACAAGATGATACACATGTAATACTTACATTTTAATTTTATTTTTATTACATTAGCCCGATTGTTGGTGAAAGCCAAGTGATAAATTAGAAAATTGTATTAACTAAATGCCGATTTCTAGATTAACTGGGCCTCCTCAAATATTAATTTAGTAATAAATAAAAACAAATGGATATCTTGTATCCTACACAAATTTTTGCGTTTGCCCAAATTATTTATTGAATCCAAATATTTCTTTCGGCTCTCCCCTTTAAATAAGAGTATCGACTAGCTTTTATTTATTAGTTTTTATAATGGATTAAAAATTGTGAAAATCGTATCATTTGTTCTACACCTATAAATTGTATAAGCGACAAATCTGTAGTAAATTTTACTTTCTATGTAGAACGTTTACAAGAGTACCTATATTATAGATTATAATTATTAAATCGGGCAAATTAATTACAGGTTAGGTTACGTTTTTCGACCGGAATCTCTTCGGAATTCCGACCGTTTGGCGTTCGGCGCATGCGTGTTGTGTAAGAGCAAGACTGTACTCGTATTACTTTTTGAGAGCGCGGTCCTAAAATAATGGGCCAGCATAAAGTCTCGACAGCGACCAATACTATATTATATTGCTTTAATATTATACCGAATAAATACTATCGGAAACCGGAAAAAATGTTTGCAATTGTTTTTAAACGGTTATGAAATAAATAAACGTCGTGAAATTAATACGATATTATAGTGATATGATGTATACCGGTAGACGATGACGACGACGGGGTACCCCATATTCACGATTGAAGAGTGCGCGGTGGCGGGAATCGTAACATTCGTAACGCGGCGGCGGCGTCGGCATCGCTGTTGGCGTCTACCTGTCTGTCCAGTTTTTGCAAAACACATGCTCTTCGACGGTACATATAACGCGCACACTGTCGGCATGGGTTCAATCGGGTCATCGGAGAACCGTGTTTTACGTCGAGTCATTATTAAAACATAATAAATCACGGCGGCGGCTCGAATCCATGGCGCGAATTCGGAGACGAAGCCGTATTACAATATTATATAATACTATATTATATATAAATTTTATTAAACGCGCTCGCGGTGTGCCCCCATGCTATATAGGTACCTATTAATATATTATGAAGTACGAAATACGTAAAATACGTTCCATTCCGGCCCTTTCGCCTTGATCCATATTGCAGCAACGCGTCGCGCACGCCATGTATTAATCGCGATCTATTTGTGTTTGTATATTTATAATAATATTATAATATACACTGCAGGCGTACGAGTATTATTAGTACTGGCTTGTAACGACGGTAATATAGAGTATTATAATATTATGTTGTATCAATAATAACGTTAATATAATATGTATGTTCGAACATCGAATACTGGCGCGCGCGTGTGTGTGAGCCCAAAGTGCGTGCCGGGCGCGCGTCTTGTTTTAATCGACGTTGATATTGTAATATTTCTCGGTGCAGTTGTCTGACAAGTCACCTCGGCAATCAAAAGAGAGACCCGATGGCGCGCTCGGGAAGGTGCTGATTAATAACGCACACGCGATAATAGATATCATATTATTATCATAAGATATACCGACCGGCTTACATAATATAATATTATTCAAATCGTAATGCTGCGCGTATAATAATATATAGATTACTGTTTCGGAGTGCGCGGCACCGCATTTATTCATATTATATTTATTATCGAACTGTGCGACGGACTGTTGAATGCGTAACACGTGCATATATATAATATCATTATAATATTCATAATATGTACTATTATTATTATTACATAGGTACGATTGATTTGTAGAGTATTGCGGCCGGACTTTTTTTTTTTTTTTATCTTGGGACGGTTTATAATAATTTACAGACCGATTCAGCTGCAAGCAGACGTGAAGAAACCGTACGAGGCGTTGTTCGACAAAAAAAATAATTTTGAAGACGAAATCACTGGTGTCGGTCACAGTAATAATTATCCATCTAACGTTATAATATAGCAATATAATTCGAGTCTAAACGGTGTATTTCTCCGAGAGATTGACAAAAAATTATTTGGCGCGCACACACACACACACACACACATATATATATATATATATATATATGTACATATATAATATTATGCTTAATGCATAATATATTCGTCTTATTATTATATTTTGGCTTGGTTTTGTAACTGTACAGTGCAGGTACATCATACATATTATGATTTCCACATTTACAGAATAGCTACGTATATATATATTTTTTATTTTGCAGATATGCACTTGTAGAGTGTTATATTAATTTTATTTTATGCGATTACTGTTTTTAAAGTTACATTTTGCTTGAGAAAAATAACGTGTATGATTGAACATTACAATTTATCGAGTGATTGAAAAGGTTATAGTGATATAATTAACCATCAAAACTAGATTTAGGTTCAATTATTAAAATGTATTTATTTACATCAATGACCCAGATCTAATAACTAACCTAACCAATAAAAAAAAAAAAAACCGTTTACATTACAACTTCTTATAATAATCAATCATTGGGGAAGTAAAATTATTTGTCGAGGACGATGACAAGAGAACCTTGGATTTTCGATAAAAAAAAATAAAACAAAATTACAACGACACTGCAGTTCAACTATAATTTGTTCTTGTAAAATATATACACAGTATCGTGCATGAGTCTATTGTAATAATTGACTGACAAAATTGATTTCTAGTTAAATATATTAGTTTGTGAGTGTAGGTGTATATAATTGCTGATAATTATCTCAAAAATAAAATTATTAGTTGAAAATAGCCGTACACAATTCGATACTTGCAGTTTTGTAACTACACAATTGTTTAATCTTTTTAAGAATTAAATATCAAAGAAATCTTACATCTTAATTTAAAAGTAAGTAAATTTAATGAATGGCTGATAAAAAAATTAATTGCCAAAATGATTCAGAAGTATGTTTTAATTTTGAATTAATTTATATCGCAATTCGGGTTCACTCATATCTCGAACTTTTTTAACTAAATGATTACGTACACGATTTTTTCTGAACTGACGTGTTAGCCACCTAATCACCAATGAGTTATGGGGGCGTTGTCACTCTTTTTCGTTATGATAATTTTCGCACTCATATCCTGCGACCCATTTATCTTTAATTCGTAAATACGTTACTTACTTTGTTGGGTTAGTTATTTTTGTATAATTTTAAATATGAACCAATCTATGTGATTGAGAGAGTGGGAAATAAAATCAAACCATTATGCACCAGAGACCCGTTAGGTAATATTGTCCTCTGGAGTCTGCAACTGTAGTAATCAGGTCTTAATCGTGAGTTTTTAAAGTACAATTAATCAAACTGAAAAATAATTTTTAGTGGAAGAGGTGGACGGGTGCTTTGTGTGTACAGTCGAATGCCGTTACCCATTAAAACCTAATGGTGTGCAATACCTGCACTTTTATAAAATGATAGAAGGAAATAATATATAATATAAATATTATCTTCCTGTTCCTCGTCATAATGACCTCAGACATTATAATGACCGATATATCGAATCTAGTATACATCATACATTCATACACTATACACATAATACTCCGGTATTATTATTTACAACAAACAAACACAATAATCATTAAGTAACAATAGCTGAAAATGAAATGGAAAGTATAGAATATACCTACCTATATTAAAAAAAAAAAAAATCAAATCAAACGATAATTATTATTCCCACAAAGTTCCGTCACCGTTTCAAGTCAAAATCAATCAAATTTACAATCAAATAACAATTTCTATGAACAAATTTATTTCGTAGCGTTCATCCAAAGAGTAAGACATTAGCTATAGGCACAAATTATAACTGTATTGAAATAAAATTACATTTGATATAAAAACGAGTAACGATATAAGACATGGGACTAAATAATATTATATTAATCATGATTATATTATTGTAGCACTGTGTACCTTTGTGACTTTTAGTTTTCATATAATTTATTATTATACACCTACGCTTGTAAATTAGTGATACTTTTATGTTTTTGTAACGACCAAGTATCCATAAAGTATTAGCATATTTACTTTTCGATTAGATAATTTAACAATACACCATCGTAAAGTTTATTATAGCAAATGGACGCTTTCTATATAATAGTGTATTCTGTGTTCAAATAAAGTATATAATATATTATATTGTACTCGTAAAATGCACTGTTACGATATTTCGGGGACATAGTATACAAAAAATTAGAGAGTGTCAATGTACGTGACCGAAGTATGAAATGGTTTTATTAAGACGGTCACTGGGGGAAAATATATATATATATGTTTACACATTCATATGTCATGTTTTGCATGGAATAACAATGCGTGAAGATGCACATAAATACTAAGGACGGACGAGATGAGTAAATAGTAATAATAATAATAATACAAAAAAAACTCGTTTGAATATTATTACACGATAAGATATTGTATTCGAATATTATACCAAGGTCAACAAAACAGAAAGGTGACGTGCTAATATGGTCACTGCCGCGGAGACAAATCACAAATCATATTATTCTAAACATGCGGCCGTTGATATTGACTAATATGTATAGATGCCTAGTTATGATGTTTACTTTTGACGGAGTAAATTATTGTAAACGGCATATATACCTATGATTATGTGAAGTTGGCGTCAAACACGACGACGACAATTCTTCATATAAATTACCACGATATAGGCACATATATTATAATAACGTTATCGTCGTGACACAATGAACCTTCTTTAAAAAAGGAGGAATAAAAAATATACGAAAAACAATTATAACATTTATATTATTTTATCGACCACTGCCGTAGTGCCCGTGCCCGCGCCCGCGCCCGCGAAACTGTAAATTATTATTAACCTCGTTCGGCGGTAATAGTGAGATTATTACGACGGGATCAGTGTTTTGCAATGATTTCGTGACGTGCTCGTTGTGTCTGACAGCAGAAAAATATTTTAATGATTTATATTATATTCGTTTTATGAATTATTGCTTGTTATACCTATTAAACAATGAAAATTAGGGAAAAAAAATATAATAATAATATTGGCCATTAATGCGACGTGAACGAGCCCGTATGGTTGGTAATACCTAACTTACAGTATATTTAAGTCCACCGATAGTAACAAATAACAATACGGTCTATAGGCAAACACTTTCTAGGATAACTGATAAATATCTATCGGACACGACCGTTTGTAGGTGAGTAGGTGACTGACAATTATTATTATTATTATTATGTACATAGAAGCCTGTTGTTTTTTTTTTGAAATGTTATCGTGTGTCTATAACCTATAATACAGTTATAATAATTATAAGGTCATAGGTTTACATTCTGTATAATAGTTAAGTCCTCGAAGGTTGGATATTTTTTAAAAATATCTAAATAAATAAATTACGGAGGCAAAAATGTTCATGAAAAAAGTTGATTTATAATTGATAAAAATACTAAAATTATTAATAAGCCAATAAAAATAAATATTTGATTTGTCGTACATACGTACGCTGAGCTGTTGAAATCATATAAAAATTTAACTGCCCTCTAAAATAAAAATAATAATAATAAGTGATAACAATCTGCTATTTTATATTTTGATTCTAATCCTATGTTGCACAATGTTGGATACATTTTAAATTTTAGACATTTTTTCGTAATTTATTACGGCAGCGATGGCTCAATTTTTCTATGAATATTGAATACCTATTTTTAAATGATAGCAAAATGTGAATTATGCAATATTTAATTTACATTTTGTAGAATACAATACTATCTCAGATGAAGGTTCGGCCTTAAAATTTTAAAGCCTCAGCATTCTTAGGATGCGTTTATTTTGAAGACAATAACAATATTAACAAAATTTCGAGCTTATCGCAAATCAATTGATTACATTAGACACTTCTTTTTATTCAAACATTATTTTTGATTAGATGTAAGTTTATTTTTTATGTGTTTTTTGTTTTGACCACTAACATTTAACACTACTAATATTATGAATAATATTATAGTCAAACGAATTTTTGTATAATTCACACACACTTGCAGTGTTCACATAGATTAGGGATATTAAAAATAATCAAAAAAGTTTACATATGCTTGAAATTTATATCGAATTTTTTAATCAAAGTAAAAAAAAATGTTTATTATATTGTGGTGTGTTTGAGTAATACACAGATAAAATTGGAATATATTTAATATTTAAATAATTATTCACTTTATAATAACTAATAAGCTCATAAAAGTTTTACATATATTGCTTTATATTTGCAGTGTATTAATTTATTCACACAGCTCTTATATACGTTTTAACGTCTACACGGGAGATAAACTTAATATAAATTAGTTGTTAATGAAATAAATTATAGATTATGCTCGTATGCTCACTGTAATTTTCATATTTTTCAAATTTATTTAATGTGGCGTATATAGGAAATATCTAATTATTTCACTTTATATTTTCAATCAAGAGCGAAGAAAAAAATAATACATACTGTACGTATACAACGTTCCAAACAAACGTGTAAAATATCATCACTGACATTGCAGCTTATCTCATAAACAAATCAATATGGGTCATACGCGTATGATTAATTATACCGGTTGTATCGCATTATAGTTTTATTTTTTTTCTCTTCAATAATAGTATGTTATAACGATTATGTAGTTAACAAATTGATGGTTAAAATAAATTCTCACCTGGCTGATGGAAATTACGCGGTGTGAAAAATTGGTTTTCTCGTATTAACACCCCGCACTATAGTTATTGTGACCTCTCTGTGAAATGGGCGTACCTATGCTATAAAATGTCGCAATAGTCTCTGTTCGAGATTACTGTACGATAAGACAAAACGGTCGCGATTTAGAAGCGCCGCGTCATATACGATGCAATAAAAATAATAATTATAATAATTATTATAATTTTAATCAGTGATTCGATGCGCCGTCGTGTGCATTAGGTACAGTCATGCCATCGACAGAGATAATAATATTGATACCTAATTCAAAGCGTTTAGGCACGTCAAACTGCATAGCCGTCCGTATCATATCCGCGAACCTATATATGGGCACAGCTGAATAACACCATAACACCTATATTATATAGTGTGTTTCCTTTTAAAGATTACATGAAATATGCCTGCTTAGTGACTTCGGATTGATGTGGGGTTTTTGAGAGGAAACGGGTAATACAGAAACACACGTTTTTTGATGATTTTTAAATATTTGGTTTTTTCAGTTTTTTTCAGACTGGAGATGGTCATTATCGTTGGGCAAAAATATGATATTTATACAATACAGCGAAACTTCTATATAAAAAAGTCCAATGAGCAACAGGAAAAAAAAGTTTTTTCCGAGTTTTTAAAAATATTTTGTTAAACGGAAGTCTTACTGTACTATATAATATATTAGTATACAACGCGTTGCGTTACATAACACGGTCGTAAAAATTCGTAACATTATAATTTAATACCTATGTACCTATACAAAATTAAAAAAATCGACCTGGGCCGAGGCAGACTTATTATACTATACGATTATAGTTTTACATAAATATATTTAGGCTGCAGGTACCACCTAGTGTAGTATTATAATATGCGTGCCGAGTTCATCGGACACGCGAACTCGTAATCTATGTATGTTATACCCACAAGAAGGGACAGTGTGCAATATAAATGCGAGTATATGTGTACATTATACGTACCTATATATATGATTTACGATCGATCGATCGCGTTTCCCGCACCTGTGTCGATCGGATCGGAGCAGCGCGTGTTTCCCGGCGGGGTTGTTCCGCCTCTTTTGCGGCGGGCTTCACAGTCGCACACGATTGTCGTGCAACGCAGCGCGCGCATGGCAACCGCTCGCCAAGTTTTATGGTCATTATTATTATTTCGTTTTTCGAACACAATCCGGTCGGTTAATAACAATGATAATTATCGTTATTATACTGTTATTATCGGCACCGCCGTCGCAACCGTGTCAAGCGTCAACGATCAGAAATTCGTAATAATTACAATAGTTAATAATGGTATAATATCAATACCGTATATCGACCGACGGCGACGTTGCCGTAATATAACTGCACAATACCATAATATTACCTATATAGGTGCCGGTTGCGGCGGTGGCGACGATCGCGGTGGTATATTCTCTTCGTCGGGTGCCGCGTATGGAAAGGTTCGCCGCGGCGACGTGCCTGCAAGCTGACGGAGGCGTCGGCGGCGGCGATGACGCCAAGGACGAGCGTAAAATATGAGAAGAAAAATGAAATCCAACGCGTCCTTGCGCCGACCCAACACCCAGCCCCGCGAATACACCGCCCACCCGCTCGAGTAATATTATACGTGTGTGATGTACGGCCCGACCAGGACTTACCGGAGGTGCACGCTGCAGATGCTCATCGGGGTTCGTGATAATGTTATTACGCCCAGATACACGGTGATTCGCCTATGCTGTCCACCCCAGTATTTTCCTTTAATAACGTATTTATTAAAATTCTGATTTTTTGATTGTGCGGGCATTGTAGCAATACAAACTGCTTCGTTCAAACGAGAATCACCCTTTTTTCCGTGAACTGTTAAACCGACGACTTTTCGAAAATTGTTGTGCGACTTAATCGAGATTCATGCAAGTAGTTTTTGAGTTGTTTCATTTTGTGTAAGTACTAAGGATTATATACCCACGACGAATAGGTATGGAATATGTGGGCCACGGGGCTATGATAATTTGGGAATTATAGATAATAGTAAATTTATATTAATTTGTTTAAATTTTATAATTTGTAAAATTTATATGAATCAATTCAATACTATTTAGATTAAATATTATATATTTTTGTAAAACCAATTTCTAAAGACTATTATTCTTAGTATATACATTTTAATTTACTTATAGAAACTACTCGTTCGAGTTTTAATTTAGGTATATAAATAATTGTATTTAAAAAATTGTATTTACTCAAAAGTTTACAATAAAAAATATTGGTTCTCTTTTGAATAAAGGACAATTTATAATCCCACAATGCCACAGGAACTCCATAAACGGTATAAAAAAAATCTATATGGAAGGATGGTGAGCAAGGTTTACGAATCATTCTGTACATACCGCAGACCAATGCTAGTATAATAAACCTATTACTAGGAATGCATGAGTATGTATATGTGTAATAATTATAATATTACGTGCCACTATTAAACGGAGTGCGCGCGTAAAACGAACCGACCAGTTCATAAGCGATTGTAATGATATAATAATGTTGGATTTTTACTTATTATGTGCGTGCACCGCAAAAATGTCCGATGAGATTGCAACAGTAATATTACGTTTTTATCATGATCGAGTAAACTGCAGCTACCGGGTAGAACGAAGTTGTAACATTTTCGTTTGGCAGCCGCACGCGGAAACCCACGCCGACCTGGATTTATGTATTTTAATAACCGATTATTGTTATCACTGCACTATGTCTGCACCGCGCAAGTGTGATAATGATATATACTGCGAATTCAAGTCGCAATTTATGATTTTGCCGCAAGTGTACCATAATATTAATTAATCTGTTTTTGTATAATATTTTAATATGTAGTAAATAGTCAGAATATTTGTTATGGATTATACAACGTCGAGTCAAAATTATTATTCAGTTTGAACGGATAATCTTCATAATATAATCAACTTAAATACATTTGTTTCTATATTATTTTAAGTGAATTTGTTTTTCTGTATCATAAAATTCATAAGTAATTTATAAAAAAGTGTGCCAAAAATAAGCTTTTAAGGTTTAATAATATTATTGTAAAAAAACATAAAAAATATAAAGACAAACTTCAGAATCAAAATCATTAAAATAAAACAGTATAGATATCTATATATTTTAGTTCTGACGGCAGAAAATAAGTGTGGTATATCATATCGTTGTAATGTAAGAATTCTTTAGAAAAAATAAATTAAATTGATATTATCAATTTATCATTTTTTAATATTTCCAATCATTATGCAACAAACAACGTAATTATTAATGACTTTTATGAACTTTTACTTAAAATTTAGAAGGTAAACAGCAACAGTGATCCTACATGTAAATTTACTTTTCAAACACTATTGCATTTCTTAAAAACTAGTTTTGTAGATTCATATCAATAATTCATTGCTTTATAGTAGTGTTTACTGACGTTTGGATTTTAAATTTATAACTTTATTTTGATGTATCTATAATATCTATACTTTTTTACTTGTATAATATATTAATGTGGCTTGGCTTGGCACGTTGGCTGTTACCAGTCGTGTTCTGCGACTGAAACTAAGCAACGCCCGTTACTACTAGTTCCCAGATGGGTGACCATCCGGGTTTTGTAGTAGTAAAAATCTTGCCATACATGCACACACGTGTTAAAAAAACTTACAGTACCTTCCCCACAGTTCCATAGGCTAATGACCTTTGTTGCCGAAGCCTTAATCTCCTCCCCCCCCCTAAAAAAAAAAAAAAATTAATATATTCACTTATTCAATAATTCTATTTGACACACCATTTTTTGTATAAAACTATTAACACTGTTTACAAATAAAAACGTTTCAAACAAATCAATTAAAATACGAGTATATACCTATTAAAATGAACAAAATAATTATACACATAGTGTTTACACTTATGCTTATTATTCTTAGTTTGTTATATTCAATTTATTTTTTTTAATATTCTTATTCGGTTTTATTACGTACCAAACTATTTCATTTTTACCAGTAATCAGTCCAAGTACTCGTATATGACTATATGAGAGTTATGCTTATGCGTCTATAGATTTAAACGATTAATTTAGGCACTCATCAGATAATAATAATAATAAAATTGTCATTTGTGAGTAATCGTCGTGGACGATTGATTTAATCCGAACAGGAATTTCGAAATTTTGGCAATAGCATAATATAATGGTAGCCCACAAGCTGAATATAGTTCCATAGTAATTGCCATCGTATTGCAATAGTGTAGCAGGTTATCGAGTTAAAAAAAATGTTATCGATTTTCAAGGATAACTTTATGGAAAATGTAGATCAATTTTTTAAACGAAAAAAACGTTATCGAGCAAAATGTACCGTACAGCATTATTGCGAAGTTTTCAGGTCAACAAACCCATGCATTTATTTTTATCACCTGAATTATTATATGGACCATACAATCATTCGAAACGAGATAACTTGGCCTTGTGCTGGATTGACAGCTTGCCGCCTTACGATAATTATCGTGTCCGCACATTGTTGAAAGTGTATTAACATTTAACACTTACATACACACCATATCTATATGTGTGTACGATGAAGATTATTTTATTCACATTATTCATAATATGTATATAAGCCGGGCGCGCACGGTGTGGGCTTATTTGGTTCTTCTTTGGGTCCACGCGCGGCTGAGGTGTGAAACTTCTAAAACTCCTCTTCTCCGTCGACGGTCACAATGAAGTGATGTTATACGGATTTCTCGGACGTCACAATCACACTGTTAAATTTAATAACAATATGTGACGTGTCGACATTATGATATTTATTTGACGAGTTAAATAGCCTACAGATCTTGCCCGGTGGGAGTGTATGCCGTGCGTATAGTAGCGATTATAGGAAGGATGCTGTGAAAAAAATTATATATAGGTACGCATATTATAGTACACGAGAACGGAGTTATTTGTATTGTCATATTTTGGAATGAACTAAAAATAAAATATGTTTAGTCAATAATTTTTTTACAAATAAACTCTACATATTTTTCACTGGAATAAATTATTAATTACTGCAAGTATAAATATAGTTAGTTTTTTTTTTTTTAATAGAATATAGGTAACAAAATATAAAAATATTTAATATATTTTTAACAGTAATGAAACTAAGAACTTGTATACTAACGAATGTACAATGATATAATGAATAGTGCGCATAATCTAATCGAAAGATATCACGAAAAATATAATGACCGTTATATTAAGTTTTTGTAACAACGAGATATATCATTCATACAAACTTTTACTTATGGCAATATATGATATTGACCTCTCTTCGTTCAGTCGTCATCGTTAATGTCGTTTTGCGTTGTTGACAGTCGCACGTGGAGGCGTTATACTGCAGCGAATAATATTATCAAATTTCCTGGTATAACATTGAATAATTTATGAGACCCGCCTAGCATTACAAAGCGACTTAAGGATAATTAAAACAACCCTGGCTTTTTTATATTGAATTTTCAATTACACATTTTAATATTCTCATCCAGAGGGTACCTATTTTATGTACAATTAATGCAAAAAAAAAAAAAAAAAAAAACACTGGATCTGCGGGTCCATAACTTACAGATCTGCATACTCATTTAAGTATTATTTCATCCTATTGCAAACATAAATAAAATAAAAAAAAACATAAATTTAAAAACTAAAACTTTATATTTCAAGCGTGTTGTCCATAATATATGTATGTTAATTATAATATTACAATGTTATAGTGCTGAACTTCACGGAGACTTAAACGAACGGTACGTAATTATATCAATTAATATAATATTATAATAGGTTATTCAATCAAAAAAAAAAAAAAAAGATGAACTTCAGAATGTGGAATAAAAATTTTGTGTTTGTCCTTAGTATTTTAAAATATCATAAATTTCCGTTAAATCGTACTTACCTGTTACACCCACTTTTATTATTACTTATTAAAGTAATATAAAATCTGTTAAACAAGACAAATGATTAACTCTTACAATAATAATACTATGTAATGCTTTTACAAACAAATCTCTTTTAATTTTACAATTTGATACGAATGGGTTAAAAAATCATGCTCGTGAACTAGAATTAATATTAAATAATAAATGTAATATTAAAGCACTCATCACAGAGACACTTCACTAAATTTACTAAAATTTACTAAGTAAATCAAATCAAATTAGTACACATTATTTTCAAACTTAGGCACGTCCCATATCCAAATATACTTCTTTATGGGATTTCTATTTTTTTCTCTCCCACAGTAAAATACCTTGGTTTAATATTTGACCAACACTTAGCACTGGCTTAACAAATAAGAAAAAAAGACTATCTCTAAACAATCGGCTACATACGCTTAAACATTTAAATTGTTATAAAGTTACCCATAATAATGTCAAATTCCTAATGTACAAAACTTTGTTAAAACCTATCTAGACATACGAACTCCAGCTATGGGGAAATGCTAAAAACTGCAATCTAAATAAGATACAAGACTTTCAAAATATCGCCTTAAAATTAATAAATGCTCCTCCATATAATTCAAATCCTACTCATCACACAGAATGTAATTTAAAAACAATTCACGAAGAAGTTAAGTGTTTCATAGAAGATTTTATAACCATATTTCTTCCTATACAAATCCATTCATCAAAAATCTATCATCCCTCAAAATTTTAGGTAGTTCTTTAAGACTTCTAAAACGAAAATAGTGCAGAGACCTATTACAAAAGACAAAAAGAAAAATACACAAGACCTAATTCAAATTGAATGTGTCATTACGGAGTGGCTACTTTTCTCAAATTACAAAACCCATGTTCATTTTCTTCTCAATCCACATATACGTATTATGTCTACAATACAGATTGTATATTATTTTCAAAAAAAAAGTCGTGCTTACCGACCGGCCTATCGGATATCTATATATCTATAAGCGTTATAATATATTTATTCTACTATTTCATTACAGTTGCGATTTTAACAATAGTTCGATGGAGTGGGCGAACATAACAATCTTTTTATTAAAGTATACATTTTATTTTCTTATATTTTAAAACATTTGTAATATTTACTGCTGTTTTTTGCCATTAGTTATTATTTTTTAATATTTACATATTAAAATAGAGATGATCAAGTCACTGCAAGATCGCTGACCATGGCTCCCCTCAAAGTTCCCCACAATAAATCACTACCGAATGATTGACGAATAAGATAAAAAGAAAACTTGTTTTAGCTAAAGGAATAAAGTTTGATTTGCAATTAAGTAATTTAGGTCAATAATTAAAAAGTTCACTAAATCAATTGTACGACATTAATAGTATGACATATCGGTTATCTAAGGGTTAATGGGAATTTATTTATATCTGTGTGTTATTAGATTAGAAGTGATAAATAATTATAAAGCAATTTATCTAATGCTACTTGTTAGATGGCATACGACCGAGTACATTATTTTCAAACCTGTCCAGATCAATGAACACAACACCTTGTACCTTTTACTTTGCAAAGACAGTATTAGATCACAATATATTAATTGCAATAAAAATGCAACATTAAATATATTTAATTATATATGTACCTATATACATAATAAGGACTATTTTTTTGTTAAGTGGTATATATAAGTACTTTTCATTTAACGCAGAGCTTTTAGAGGTCAACGTAGAACCATACACTAATACATAATATTATATTTATGTGGGTACTTATATATTATTGTATTTTTTTCATTGCAAATATCTCAAGTCATGTTGATGAAAAAATTGGTTTTCATGTACAATTTCAAGTTATTATGAAAGTATACTGGGTGGCCTTAGAATATACACATGGCACGAATGTATTATACTAAATATTGTTGGACCACATAAAAGTACGAAATGTTAATTGAAGTAAGATATGAGAATACGTTTTAGATGGTCCCAACTCATAACTCTAAATTGGATTTGCCGATAAAACAGATTTATAGCTCACACATATAATGTTAGAGCATATAAAAAAATATAATACAATATTTATGTAAGTACCTACAAAAATGGTAAAAATATGTAAAAAATAATATTGAAATCCAAACTAGAATTATTTGGGTTAATTTTCAAGGCTATATTTCACGTAAATCATGTAGATATTACCTACGGTAATTACTAAGATTTTAATAAATACGTTATATTGTTAGTATAAAAATTCATAACATACCTATGTCGTAAGTCGAAAAAAAATTAAATATCATTCAAATGGAACGGTATAATTGTGTTCCATAACTATTATTATTAATTGTCCCATAATCCATTATATAGACGACCGCGACCTGAGATAACGAAAAAGGACCCCAATCTACTTATTATCAGTACTTCTATAGCTAAGTTTAAATTTTCTTAACAATGTTTCTGTGCCAAAATATAATTTGTTGAGAATCGTATACGTAACAAAAATACGCGCGGCTATTGTTTCGAAATTCTCCACGAGTTGTCCAAAATTGTAAGATTAACACGATTTCGTGTTGCGTATTGTTCGGTCGGAGTTTAAAACAAAAACGGAACGAGTATCGTTGGTGGACAGTTTATTAGTTGATGTATACTGAGCTCAAGAATAAACTAATACGAAATTAATTACGGGAGGTCTGTAGTTTTTCAAGTAAATCGACTGGAATGGACATGAAATGGGAGCATACCGTTTTACTCGAGCGACTTTGCTCGCGATCCACAATCTCCATTATTTACCTATATGTATATACATATATACATATTATAGTGCGTGCGACACAAAATAAAAAAGACGAATGTTGTCATTGATATACACACCTAGGGGGCTGACACATTTGAAATTAAATCTATGTGTAATAATTATAATGACACAATCGTATATAAGCTAGATAGGCGTCTGTAAAAGGAAATTGACCATTGTCCAATACATAATTTATCTTCCACTTTCTATCTGCGCATTTCGGATCGAAGGGTTGCGTAATCACGGGTCCTTTATTATACGCATGCGCGTGTATAATACATGTATAATATACACATAGATATGCAGCAACTCGAGCGGTTGTGCACACACTCCATATTACATTACACACACACACAATATATATAATAACATATAATATGTACACTAGCCGAGCACTCGCCCGCGAGTGCACCGACCGCGGCACTAAAAGAACATAGTATTTCCTTTGATTTTTTTTTCCTATTAACTAGGATCTCGTGTGCATGTGTTGTACTATATACGCTAAAAATGTACCGCGAATATGTAAATTAGTCGGCCGCGATCACGAATTTGAATTATCAGCGTTGAAGTGCACTAGAAAATTATATAAATCATTTCGACATTCGCATATTATAT
This sequence comes from Pentalonia nigronervosa, assembly GCA_014851325.1. NCBI lineage: Eukaryota > Metazoa > Arthropoda > Insecta > Hemiptera > Aphididae > Pentalonia > Pentalonia nigronervosa. The sequence goes on along the minus strand of JACXSJ010000530.1, from coordinate 206,440 downwards.
TAATAATAATATGTAGGCACTATTACTACTACTACTACTACTACTATACTTACTGTGTCTATGTGTATATTATATACCACGCTGCCACAACGAATGATATACTTGGCCCCATACTCTTCCTCTCCAGTACAGGAGAGCGCGCGGGGCGGCACGTTTGTGTGTGCGATGTCTCTATCTATTGCCGACACAGCGGACTTCTGAAGGAGCTTGTTTCGGCTTTTCCCACGACACGTTTAATATATAATACAGTATACTCTAGTATGCGGCATACACGCACTATATTAAATTGTAATGAAAACATGCAAACTATATGGGTATATAGTGCATTGAATCCTTATAAAATGTATATAGATTATAGACGTAATGACTATTAGGTATGTACAAATTCATTGTAATCGTTTCGTCATTCATTTTAGTATAATTCTATGGTATAAACAAGAGATAAAAGGAATACATCGTAAAATTAAATTATCATCTAAAAGCATCATTCGAGGCAATAATATAATATATATTTATATTATATTAATTACTATTCGCACTTTATTAAAATGAATAAATGAATAAATGTCGATCATCAGCTTAATATGTCTTAAAGCTATTGATAGTGAATAGAATAAAATCATTGATGTTTAAATAAAATATGACAGCGCGAGAAATTGCCATAAATACATTTAAAAATACTCATTTTTAAAAACTAACATTTTTCAAGTCGAAAAGTCGAAGGTCAATTATAGGCATAGCTTAATTATGCGTATAAATGTATATAATATATTATATAGTGTGTGATAGCGTAGCTTAGGAAAAAATTGCATTGTATGACTTTTACTCAAGAAAATATCGATGGCCCCGCTAGTCGTTCGGTGAGGCCGAACTACTTTCCAACGCGTAATATAGAGCGCTTTTTGCAATTTTATTATTTTATCGACGCCTCTGTGACCGGAATTCGCTCGCGTTTCGTAATTTGAAAAATAGGCATATAATAATATGATATCTAGATAGGGTAAAACAGGTAGGTATCTATTTATATATACGAAAGTAGCCGCGGGAACCCATCACCGCGGTCGCTTCGTCAAACGTTTTCTTAACTATCGCGCGTGATCAGAATAAAGATGATTGCATTTTTATTTTACGTGTAATATTATTACGGTATTATCCATCATGCTACAAACGTTTATAAACTGTTACGTAAAAATTCGAGAAATATGAAAAAAAACTAAGTATATTTTGATAAGTCGTTAAAAAAAATTCATTCATATTTTGTAAGAAAAAAATAAACACTCATTTATTATGTATGGAATATAGGTACCCATAATATTCTCATGATTTGCATCGTGATTGTCATATTAAAAAAAAAAAAAAAGATAATAATATAGCAGACCCATAATAGTCTCACACGAATTCGTTTCGTATAAGACACAATAATTACGCGTAAGTGGTGCAGCAGCAGCAGCAGTGTAAGAATATGTACGACGCGGGGTATTTTTGCGAGCGATAAATTCAACCGGCACGACCCCGCTGTAATACCTAACGTATTTAAATTTCTTCTTATGCAAATACGTTCAAGTTGATAGCCGCAGTAGTTGTTGGGTAACTTTAGACTAAAAAGCGATACGATTCGCGACGTATTAAAAAAACGGTCGCAATATTGCACTACAGCGTGATATATATATATATATGTATAGTAGCGTGGCATTTCGACCGAACGTGACCGCGTTAAGCTATAATATAATATCGTGTAGGTGACGTGTGTGTGTGTAAAAACAATTTTCACGTATAAACGTGTTGAAATAATGCATCAATCATAAAACGACGGCTACTATTATTAATCCGTTTTTCACGACCGTCGTTTCCGTCGCGCGCGACGTTTTTCCAACCGGTTAGGCGCCTCGGGCCGCCACGGTGGTTCGTTGAACCCCAAAGCACAACAATGATCGTTCGAACAAGCCGCGTTGTTATACTTTTTACCGTTTAAACCGTATAAACATAAGATCGTATGTATATGTGTGTGTAGTAGTATTGTACGCCTTATTATAATCCTCGTATGTCGTGTACTTAGGTGAATATATATATATATATATATATATATGTAAATGAAAATGGATAGTGGTACATGTATCGCTATCAATTTTTATTTACATATTTTACTAGTATAATAATATATGGTATAGATAGTCGTATATAAGATGATAAATTATTATTAGAATATATATATATATATATAGGTACATCGCGCGCACCACGCGTGATCTTTTTTGATTGAATGAAAATTGGGAGAAGAGAATATTACAAGTGTGAATCGTGTCGTAGTAGTCGCGTATATATATTATATACACAGAACACAGTACTCACCACCGAGTAGTCGTACTCGACCCATTATTATATAATGCTAATCCGGGCAAAGCGCTTGCGCATAACCCTTTGCTGCCGTGTACCGACGACCACGTATTGATAGCTCCGTTATAATATCGACCGACTATTGCTACAGCGCATATTCGGTCGGGCCATGTGTCTTTCATATATTATTATCGTGTATTGTATATAATATGGGTACTGTCGCTACAGTGACGGCGAGACGCGACATTGTGAAAGTATATAATATAAAATATATTATTATCTGTATACGGTTTTTACGTTAATAATAACAACGCGAATACAATGCACGTGCACCGCGTGTTTTTTCAGCCAGCCCGACGATATTATTATTAGTGTATATAATATTATGTGTGTCCGCGTTATTGTTATTATTGTAAAAAAAAATTGTGCGCGGCGCAAAGCCTTGCACCCCCGGAGGCGGTAGGAACTCGGTCGTCCCAATGTAAATATTGTTTTTGGCTTTTTTTTTTTTTCCCATTCGATCGTGCTATCTAATCACATAATGCCACCCGTGTAGTAAAACGCGTATTGTATGTGCGTGTGTGTGTTTATTAGGTATATATGATATGCGTCTGTAGTACCTATGTAATACATAAACGGAGAGCCGTCTGGCTTGGTCAATTGGTTGTACCTATATACCTACGTGTGTTATATACACGCTCGTATCTTAAACGCGCTCGCGGAACGAACGTGTTTACGATTGTTATTACAGATAAGAGCTCGCACCACTCTTGTGGGTGTATCCGTTTATGACGGCCATTACACGTGCTAATCACACACCGGTGCACATAAAGCGTCTTGACGGCCAACACCGCGCCAAGATGTACCTATATACAATATTATAGTATGTATATTATGTAATATATATATATATGGGTAATCGCGCGGTATGAGAGTATAATATTATATGTATATACGCTCGTCGACCGTCGCTCACGTAAATCGTCCCAAGTTTTTCGTCTCCAGGAGAGCCGCGCGTACGCGACTTATATATATATTCATATATATATATATATATGGTATATTCGTGTAATATGCGTCCGGCGATATGGTCCGGAAAAATTCAAAAACAAGTTTTCGGCGACAAGAGAAAAATCGACGAAATATTTGATGTCCAACAATATACTAAACTGCGTACCTTCGGGTCTTACCGAGGATCTCGCTGCTTCACCAGTGCCTTATCCGGCAAAGCGTCATAAAAAGGCGCGGCGGCGGTGCGGCGTTTCTCCGCGGACGATTGCAGAGTTTCCAAGCGCGTGCGTGTGCATACCGATCCGCGGATTCGTATCGTTTCTCGTCACCGGTACAAAAGTAGAACAGGAAGTTATTTCGTCTGGCCATATAAACAATGGACTATGTGGTGTTGAAATTGTCCCGACACCTTTAAAGGTCAATATTCCTTAAAGCGACATTTCGGTATTTTAAACAGAGTGAAGTCTCGCCGCACATTGTTACGACTTACGGTGTATATAATAATATTATGTATAATAACGGTTATGACTTGTAATTTTTAAATTGTTGCTATTAACACGTATTACAGATGTTGTAAACACGTGTTCTATATACAATTTAACATTTTAACCAAACTATATAATCCGCGAATTATCATAATATTACTAGTATATTATAATATATTAACTATAACTAAAATGTACATGACTAAAATATATTTTATTTTATATATCCTATCAGAACCGAGATTTATTATGGCAGTAAATGTAGGTAGGTAAAATACATTAAATTCATATTTTAGATTCGCATTTGAAATATGATTTTCTCTAAAGATATATTCATTGCAACAATACATGTATAGCGTTCATTTATATTTTATACTGTCCGTTTTGGTATACCATTATTATTTATGAATTATGTACACCATACTACCATAATAAACTAATCGTGGACCGTTATAACCATTATTCATCATAGTTCACTATAATATATAGAACAAAATGAATTATTGTTTAGGTAACTAAAATGTATTTAGTTTTAAAATACAAAAAATAATATAATGTTTATTTTTTCAACACAAATTTAAAAGTACTGAATCGATAAGTAATTTAAATTTTAATGGCAAGTGACTTTTGTAATCTTTTTATTTATTTCTCTAAATTATTATTATTTTTTTAATTTTATTAAAAGAATAATTACAACTTGTAAATTTTTTTTTGTACAATAGGTAATTTTTTTGTAGATTAAAATAACTAGGGATAACAGAGTGGTAAGGTTCACGGTAGTATCATCCGACAGATTAAGTGAGTCTCTAGGCTAAGACCCTTATAATCTTCTTTGGGGGTTGTCAGGAATTGCACGGAAAGACAGTCGATTTTTAATAGATTAGTATGGTGAATTAGCTTTGAATGGAATGAGTAGAAGTGGGATTTAGTTAAATAAAAAGGAGTTTTTTAAAACTATGAATAATATAATCTAATAATAACTATATCGAGTCCTTTCTTAAAAAGCTATATAATGTAGTTTGTTGACTAACGAATCGAGTATCTGAAGATTTTTAATTAAATAAACAGCATTGATTAAAAAAAAATTGAATAAAATATGTATAATTGAATTATTAGTTCCATTTATTATTATTGTTTTTTACAGTTTTTTTATTTCCATTCTTTTTCAATAAATTTTCGGGCGTGGAGTTCATAAATTTGTTTATTATTTATATAGAAAATTAAAGTAATAAATCATTGACTAAATTAGTTTATCATTTAAAAACAATTTAAATTTGTTACGCCTAGTTTAGTGACAACATGTTTTTTTTTTTAAAAAAAAGTTTAATATTTTTTTTTTATCTCATATATTTAGTCGTTTTAAATGCATTATAGTTATAATATAACTAATACATCTAACGTGGTTTTAAATATAGTGTTTAAAGTGGACAGATTAGTTACACAATGTATTAATGAACCAGAAAGTAGACCAATCTTTTGATAAGTTGTTGTCTGATAGTATGTCATTCAACAATTAAAATGTAGTGTATAAGATAAAACCGCTCTTTGACAGTTTACAAATTAATTTCGACAGCGTGTAGGATTGATAACAAGTTTTCTAATGAAGTATCTAGTCGAAGACTTTGCCGATCGTTTAGGAATTACGATTACTTATTTAAAATAAAATATCGGATGATCGGTCCAATTAGCACCAAGTACTAACACAAAAACAAAGTTTTACAATTTTTAGCAACCGTACGTTTTAATTTTAAATTACAAACTCATTTATGATAAGTATCTTTTATAATATAGCATTGCACTTTATAAAATTACAAGAATAGTAGTTACAAATAATTATGTCCACCTTTTAATTTAAATCTATATACTTACCTAATCAAATTACGAAATGTACTTGTTTCTATATTTGAGACTTATAAAAAAAGAATCAGCTTAACATTCGAAATTAAAAAACGTGCTTAATTTTTTCTATGCAATCTTGGTTTAAAGATAAATGTTGTTATAGATATAGAAAGGTACCTATAATATTTGTGAATTTTTTTTTATAAATACAATAATATTTTAAAATAAACTAAATTGTATTGTATTACATTTTGATAGCAATAATGAAAATCGGTTTACTTTATGTAATTTTAATAATTAACTAGGTTTTGGAACAAATTCAATATAGAGTGAAATGTTCAAGTCATTATTCGAATTATTATTATCATTTCCACTTAATTGATTGTGGTTTTGTGTATACATTAATCATAAATATATATATATAATAACGAAATGATTTCAACGAATTTGTAAATTATTTCAACGTGTTTGGTACCTATACAGTACCTGCGGTATTTATGTGTGCCGTTACCAATTTAAGCAGCAACCACAAATTTCGCACATAACACGTGAGTGGATTCAGATTTTTAAAATGCATGTAAAAATGCGGCACTTTATTGTTGGGTAATAAGTTGATTATTACACTCATGATTCATTGAATCAAGTTGATCTCTGTTTCCGTAAACATCTGTTGGGCAATTATAATTTCTAAAACGGTTTATCGAAAAATGATTCAGCCATATATATATATTCGATTAACATATTATTATAATATACGTCAACAATATTTTGTAGCGTTAAATTGGCGTCATTTCAAAGGTGTCAGTATGTAGGTACACCTAAAATATTCAAATTAAATCGAGAAAACTGGATTTAGACGCCAAAACGTAGTCATAACATCGTAAAACCATGTTACAGCGTAAAAAAAAATAAATATATTTTCTAGATTTTATTCACAGGGGAAAGAAAGGCGCTGTAAGATAATTATTAATAATACGGATTCAAAAGAATATAATATACAATAATGAACGCCGGTAACCGACGGGAATCGTATTGCTTAAGAAACGTGATGATAATAATATTACGGCGGTCGAAAAGTAATTCGAACCATATTTCGAAATATTCTATTAAAAATCTAATAATAGTTTTTCAATAAACGCGTACAAGTGTTTGTAATTAAAAAACAAACTGTGTGTGTTTTTCAACTGGGGCCAATCACCGGCAACGACCACTAGCGGATGTCTTGCTGTCAGATTTGTGTGTGAAATAAAATAATATAACGTTTGCCCGTGTGTGTATGCCTTTTTAGACCTATTATATATTATGGTTTATCGTGTACATGTTGTACAGACAGCCGGCGGCTCATATAATAATAATTAATTTAACGTATTATTACGTGTGTCTTATACACGTGAATAGGTGTAGTCTCATATTTTCGCGGTGGCAGCGGCGGCTGCGACAAAGACCGCTGTGGTATGCGCTTGTCGGAAAGAGACTTACCATTTCTATAATATGCATGTATGCAATAGACGTGTATAATGTAATATACATATATATATAGTATATACGTATAATATGTACGCCGCCACTTTTGCCACCGTCGAGGCGAAGTGGCGTCGGCAACGAGAAGGAAATTATACGTCGTGATGTGACAAGTCGAGTGACGTGTGAGTAAAGCCGACCACCAATTATACCGCGTACTGATTACGACTTTATGGTTGTAGACAAAGAAGAACACTAGGAGTAAGAGATGGAGGACTATGACTTCTCGAATTTTGAAACTAAAGGGTTAGGGAACACGTGTAAGTTTACGGTTAACCACTTCTGAAAAATTGTGTATAGGTATATAATATAATTTTTTTGGACTTGTACGTACGAGTGTATAATTAATTATCGAGTTCTAATGCATTAATATCATTTGGTCCGAAATAATATTTTTCACTGACGACATTTTCACATGAATAATACAATCTAAGTACACGAATGAATATTTCAGTATTAGAGAATGTAACGTGGCAGAATATTTTCGTTCTGTATAAAAAGCATTTAAATTTTGTAAGTACCTATATGCACAGTATATTTACCTACCTACGCGTTGGACTTATAGATTTTCGACTTAAACTGTATAAGATGCGTATGATAGGAAAGATTTTTTGTTTTTCATTTTAAAGCTGTCGATTAAACTCTTTATGAACTTAGAACACACGTTTTAAATACATATTATTGTTAATTGTATGTTATAAATAATACAAGACATCATAGTAGATGACGAATTTGAATTCAAAACTTTTCATTTTAAGTCTACTGCAGGATTCTTATATCCATTTCATACACATACGCAAATCGTTTAATGTGTGCGTGCACAATAATGTCTATGATACAAAACGCTTACATAACTTCAAAACTATAGGGTCGGTTTTTACTGTAACGCGCGCACACGCGACGCGGCCACACCCGTCGGACGTCGTATAGCTCAGCGAGTACACCTATATATATATATATATATATTATGTGCACACACAGACATTGTATATATACTATATATAGGTATATATTATATGCACGCGCGCACACACACACATAAATATATATATATATACTGTATATTATATTCCTCAAACCTACTTACCTACCTACTCGGCGACGGTCTTGCGCACACGCCGGTCGCTGCTTGGAGCAACGCGAAATATCAAACGACCGCGCCGCCGCCGCTACGCTTTCACTGCGGTCGAAGACACCAGAGACGTCGCTGCGTTGTCAGTGACGATGACGACTGTCCAACGAGTTTCCCTCCACAATCGCTCAAAAACAATTTTTTCATTCTCCGGGGGTTAGTCCCTTCTGGCGATGGTGCGGATGACTGTAAAAACTGCGTCAAGCCTAGATAATAAGACGATGCTGAATCACGCAGCGGCGAAGTGGGTATGGAAAACGATCAGTGGCTTAGATTTTGGATAAAACATTTGTTATTTTATTGAGCAAATTACATGTTTTGTATTTTTATTATAAATTATCATTAAAACTCGTATTATCTGCTGCGCGAACACATTTATTTGTGGTGTTCTGTGTTTCATGGTTTTCACGTTTTTTCAACCGATTTTGTTAGGCGTTTCATAGTAATATTATGCATAATATTCCTACGCTTGTTTAACATATTAATCAAGATTTATTTTTTAATATCGGGGTAAAAATCGTTCAGTGCTCATAGCCAATCAGTGCATTCAGACCCACTCCGCCTCCGTTGTCACCATTGCCCGGGGCTCGACGAGAATACGATTTATCGAGAACACTTTTTTTTTTACCAGTTTCCCCCCGGCGGACATCTGTTTTCCATGGCGATCAACCTGGCGACTGCCAGCATATCTATCACCGATGTTCCCCACACATATTCTCCTACTGGCAAAGACCTCGTATTATTATTATTATTAATTTCGCTGGTCCTTTCGGCGGGGGTCACGGTTTTTCACGCGTGTGTATCATTATTTGATCTTATTATAATCCTCATACGAGGCCGGGTAGCGGTTTATTATAGACCGCTACCGTATGTCAGAAGTGAGTTTATGTCGATATTTAAACCTAAACGTATACATGGATATATGTGTTTAATAATATATTATAGTCCGTTTGTCGGAACTCAGCGATAGGTACATAATAATAATATATCAAGCGCGGGGCGCCGCCACTGTTGCGCGAAAACGTTCAATGAATAAATCCCGGAGAAGATAAACGATTTCTCTAATATATACGCGGGTGTTATACCTCAAAAATAATGTCCAATCGATTACCTATATGCATAATAGTAGGTTTAATACAAATACATTATTAGGTTACACATATAGTATCCGTCGGCCGGTCGCTGAACATTAATTAGTTTGAATTATTTGTTGAAACCTTATGTCGAATTATTCGTCATCACCTTTCTCTGTACACTTACTTAATTTATGATACTAAATAATACTATATAGATAATCATACAGCGAGAAGTGTTCATTTTTAGAACGGTTAAAAAAATCGTATCGCTAACAAAATGACAAAGTTAAAGACAGTGTACTATTAATTATATATATTGACGAGTAATATGTATACATGTTTTGTTTATATTTTATAATAATATATTAATCGTTTAAAGAGAAATTTACGCAGAATTTAAAAACATCATTAGTAATCAGGCGTACAATGAGAATACGCGAAAAAAATAATTAATCGATATTATCTAAGAGAAAACAATCACCACGTGAACTATATAGATATACTCCACAGGTAATTTCCGGTTTTTAAACAGCGCTGTTAATTCTTTTATTAGGTATAAAAAGTAAAAATAACAAAAAAAAAAAAAACACAACAAACAAACAAATAATCCATATATGTGAGCTTGGTTGTTAGATTTTCCCTTTTAACATTTAATTCGCCATTGGGCATTTTGCTTTGCAATGATTTCGATTATCAATTTAATATTACTATTGTAGGTATGATGTTCAGATTTTTTTATGAAAGGTTTTGTTAATGATAAAATCATAATGTGATACAGTATACAGAAAACCAAATAATATTGGATGTTAGTATACGTTTCACTAAATTTAGTCCGATAATAACATTTTGTGATCATTTTTTAGTAGGTATTTTTAAGGGATTGTACGACATCTAAAATGTGTAATTTGAATCCTGAAAAGTAATATTATGTATCGGTTGTTGTGCACGGAAATTGAATTAAACATATTTTGCGAACGTGATATTTCAGTTTACAAAAAAAACAAGTCTTTCCAGAATATGTTGTACGCGATATAATATTTAATGAATTAATTCAAAAAATAAAATGTGTTACGACTTACGTTACAGTTGTACAGGATGCGTCATTCTAACTTTAAAGTGGGTATTGACAAGATTTGATGTTGTATATTGGAAATAAAACGAAGTTTGCGTCTTACGACACATACTCGTAAATATTGTGTATACTTTCCTATGTGCAGTTTATAACGACATGTCAGGTTTAATGGAATAAAATATGTAAAAATAATCGAACACAAGAGAATCATTATTAGTTAAAGTTTCGAGTGTCGAACGTCAATATTATTAAATAACCTTTCACGTTTCACACGTATTTTTTTTTTTTACTCATACGAAAGTCATTCGAAATAATATAATATATTAATATAGTATGGATTTTGATAAGTTCATTCTTTGCTATTCTCATGGATTTGTGTTTTGTACGGGATTTTTACTTAGCGTTATTATAATGTCTGCACATTACATATTCATTCATGTGTCAGATGTGAAAGTATATCTTGCCTATGTTTAAGCTCGATTTCCGTTAATAGATGAGTATAATAATATGTAAAGCATAAACATTGTTTTAGAAAATGATAATATTATTATTCACATATACGATTATACGAATACCTAGGTAATAAAAGTATGGAAAAACATAAAAGAAAACTAGAAAAATTACCTCGTGAGAAGTGTTTCAATTATTATTTTTTTTTCTTAAACCATTATATTGAGCATATTATATATTATATTCGTGTACCCACCAAGCTTATCATCCATTGTACTAGCTGTTTCTGTGTACGAAAGTGTCCCAAAATTACACGAATATTACTCTGTGTAGAAAAAATGCAAAATTATTCTTATTTATTAATAAATATATTAAGCTCGTCCAGTTTATTTCCATAAAAATTAAGAGTTTCGCTTGCATGAAAACTAAATTTTAATTATGGTCACTAGGTATTTACTTACTCTTTAATCAAGAAACAAACAAAAAAAAAAAAAATGTTAATGTATCGAATTATACTTCGGTGACTATGATTGTCGATATTTTTTTAGGCAATATAATATTATAAGATACTATTATGAGGGTTTATTTTTTTTATCGATTTTCTTTAACTAGTGATTAAAAACGTATCAGTACTTAATTAAATTATAACGTTATAAAATAGGAAGTATCATTAAACTCGACAGTCGCCGTAATATTACAACGATAAAAAAATAAACAATAAATGACGAGTTTGCAATAAAAGTTTGACGTTTCTTCTTTTATATTGATGTATATAATTCGTATGTATAATAATATGAGATCTAGTTTGTATTATTATATTGTTGTAGATCATTGCGTGCGTCCTTCGTAGATACGATAACCGTGTATTTTTTTGAAACATTTGAAAGTGCCGTTGCGTAAAGCAGAGTTTGAATTTCGAACAGGAAAAAATGATGTTATCCTTGCCTGTGATACACATATAATATTATACCTACCCGCCGACCACAGGTTTTTTTTTTACAAAGAAACAAACGCGGTTTTAATAAAACATTATAGGTTTTTCGCGGGACAAATTATCATTTATACATATTATATACAATTATGTATGGTATATACATATTATTATTTACTAGTACGCGCACTTTCCTGAATACGTTTATGTACACATCATTTATGATCACACCCATGTATATATATATATATATATATATATCATTAGTTGCAGGTATAAATGACGACGCTATTCGCGATTTTTAATACAAATTGTCCAGTGCGCATAATTTTTTACTTTTTTTTCCTCTTCACTTCACTTTTTCTCGCGAACCCGTTTGGCTTGCTCGTTCACGCCAATACGCAAAACCATACTGTTTTTTTATATGCGGTCTCATAAAAGCGGAGCATCGTCGTCAACAGGTGTGTTTTGAAGGGACAGTCGTCCGGAAAAAAATTCTCGCAGAAAAGCCCGGTGCTCGCGTTTCGATTATTAATCACAATTCGTCCGGTTTGCATAACACCGCATAATATAATATTGGCATGTACCATGGTACATTAATAATATGATATAAAACGCTCTCTGCGGGTCCGCCCCGGCGGGATCCGCTGCCGTTGTCCACGCGCGTTTTTGCACGCGACCGATCGCGTATTATAGTTGCGTGCACCAGCGACGACGACGGGTTCGCCCTCACGTTTCTACTCGTTTTTTTTTCTTTCCTTCCACTTTTAATGTGCGCGCCGGACAAGGGTCTCCGAAGCACAGTGGCATTTGCATACACGGACAAAATATGCACGTATTCCAAATGATAAACGTCTATATATTTATTAGACGTATTTTATTGGAATCGTCGTCGTCGTAATGCCGTTTTACATTTCGCGCGCGTATATTATGGCGCAAAACGTCCGGCAAAATGTTTTTATTTACTCGTATTATATTTATTATTTTTTTTTCTTTCCGTAATAGTGTGGGAAATAATACATAGACGCGCGCACCTTTCACTCTGCCGGCGCTGCCACTGCTGCTCTGCTCTGCGGTGGCGGCGGTGGTGGCGGTGTGCCCACGTTAGTTCTCATCATTTTGGCGGAAAAAAAAAAATGTTCGTAATCGATTGCTGCAATCTGCGGGTCCATTAAACTCGAGTACGGTAGTCTCTGTATAAGGTAACCGCCGCGGGGATAACGGCACAACTCATTCGGCTTCGGGATACATAATATTATGTATACACTTACACTGCAGCATTATGTATATATATACGAGTATATGTTTATATATTTATCGTATATATATGTATACAATATAAGTACGTAGTAAGTATAATAGTTTTAGTTCGTATATATGAAACAAAATTATTATAATAATATTATACACGCGTGCATTCACTGCAGCATGCCATTACTCTGTACGTTGAAAGCGCACTGGAATTGAGATGTACAATCAAATTAATAATAGAATATTCTTTAAATATACCACGATTTCATTGAGAAATTACCATGTCACAATCTCGACCACATTTTTAACGAATTTTGTCAACATTTGGTTCTTGCAGGTAAATTCTATAGACATTCTATGAACATTATTTACATGAATTTATGAATTTGGAATAGGTAACCTACCTAACCTATCTATTTTAAGGTTTATAGTTTCAACTAAGAAAATTTTATGATTTCCCTAAATATAATCCATACGACTATACGTTTAGCTGTTATTTTCGTATTCTACTGATTTATTCACGTCGTTGTGTCAATCATACGTATTAAAATATATGATTTTAATTTTTTTTCTCTATCAAACCGTACGCATTTTATTTAATTAAAATCTTTACGGAAATAATAATCGCGTGTCTTTGACCGTAGTTTTTCAATTATATAATTCTATTTTACTGGGTGTGTACACTCTCATATATTTTTTTGGTATTACGTTTTGACGTCGCGTCGTACCAATAACGGTCTGCGGATTACAATCAAAGAAAATAGAAATTCGTTTTTAGATTATACGCCGTATCAATCGTATGCTTTTAATGCAATTTGTGTACAATATAATATATAGTATATATAATATCTGTGAATATGATATTATAATTTTATAAACATAGTGTGTAACAACAATAATTGTAGGTATTTTGGCGGATAATCATTGAAACTTTGTGGGTTTACAATGTGGTCACGTAAGTCGAATGAACTCGGAGAAGTGTTTGACTGTAAGCTATTTAGCTACCTATATGAATATATGTATTTCGATGATTGGATGTAAAACGCTTGCGTATTACGCTATTGGCAGATTATTCAGTCTATATACTTATATAAAAATAAAAAAATAATAAAAATAGCAATATACATTCTAAAACCAGATAAAGTGACATGTTATTAAATTTGTATAATTAGTGGGCTTGGGTTGCATACATATTTCGTAGAACATTTTCTTAACGATAAAAAGACGCGTTTTATTATTCCGGAATAAAGCAATTCAAATAGGTACTAAATGTTTTCATAAGCTAATTATATTTATTTCTAACACCGCTAATTATTTGTGCTGTATGATATAATATCAGTGATTAGTGATTATACTTAAGTGTATAACTATAATAACAACCAGCAGACATATACATGTGTCATCATAACTCGAATCTCGAGGGGAATAAAAATAAATTTGGCTTAAGTATTTTTTGAGTTAAATACCTCTAACACAACTTAAAAACACTTCAATGGGCAAGAAAAAAATTCGAGTTGTCGAGCTTTTGAGTTATCGAGGTTAGAGTTACTGAGACTCGATTGTATTATATTTTTATTATTATATTTCTGTTTAATGTTTCTAACACTATTTCGATGTAGTAAAACAATGTAAAAAATATTTAATTTCTTTTTATTTGATTTCCTACAAATTACTTAACACGTAAATTATATATGCATCGAAAAATTAAAAACGTTTCTTTTAACATAGTATTTTGTATTGCATTTATTTAATTGATTACCTATTTTAGAAATAAATTTAAATTAATAATAATATATAGTAAGATAACTTTTAAATTTATATTTAATTTAACCATCAAAACTTAAACTATAATGTATTATACCTATAGTTAAAATATATTTATTAGTCTTAAAGATTGAAGATAATATAAAAAGTAAACATATTTAATTAGTTATATTTAAAAAAAATGATTCTCAAATTCGGGTACCTGTTTTAAATTTGTTTTCATTTTATAGTGTCGAAGTTAATTACATATTTTAATGAATACAAGGTAATAGTATAATAGTTGGATACCAATTTTATTTTTGTTAAATGAAAATATGAAATAATACTGTATACGATGTTCTGATACACGCATTTATATGTGTTGTATGTTTTATTTATACTCAAGGTGTGACTAATTATTCACATTTTCAAAAATACTTGTATTGAATCTCTTATATATAATATTATTATTATTAATATATTTATATATATATATTGTTTTAAATAATTCTTTTGACTAAATGCATAGTTCCCGTTGCCCAGGAAGGTTATAGGCTATAGGCAAGGTTTTCGAATATTTTCATAGTAATTACTAATTAGATAAGATTAAAATAACGAACAAAATAAATACGATTACAGTTTTTAAGTCAGAGAAAGTGAATGTATAACTTATAATGTTTAAGTATTAATACATAAGGATATTATTTTCATATAATTTTAGTTAAAAGTTTTGAATATCTAATTTGTTGTTTATTTGATTAATAATATTACTCAATATTTCCAAGGGGCTTTCTATACATAATTTAACAAATTAATCTACTTGAAAAGATCCTTGTTTTTTTTTTTAAAAAATTACTTACCTATATCAGTTTTAAAAAAGTAATTGTATATTAAAAGTATAATTATTCTTCAGATATTATGTATAAACTATACACGGTGCTTATTAATTAATTAAAATTTGCAATCATTTTAGATTTATCACTGTATAAAAATTATGATATTTATACTCCTTATTGCATTAGGTACGTACATTAAACTACTCATACATTGTGTGTGTGTGTGTGTGTGTTGTGTTATGCACGCTCATACTCACTGACATAATATAATATTCGTTTTACGGTTTCTTATGGATTCGCTGTGGGTGACTGGCGGTGACTCATATTTATCTATGAAAATAAACGAACCATATTATTAAGTTTCAATTAATTGGCCGCTGTTGGAATAATAGGTATGTTATTTGCTCTTATACGACGGCTGCATCCGCATAAATTATACGGTTTCAGACACTCACAAAAAAAAAAAATAATAATAATAATAATAAAAATATTATGATCGACGGCCTGACGTCGATCCCGTTTAGGAAGACCTCGAGTCCTGCGGGCTGAGTATAAATGTATATCAGCATCGGTAAGCCGGTATGAAGTGTTCTGATATAAATACCGCGGAAGATTAATATCGATTCTCGTATTTTTTTTCGCAGAGATATTTAATTGGCATTTTCCACTATAGAAAGTCATATCCTCTACTGTTATCACAATGTTATTTTAATTGCAAGCGTTTTTTGATGGTTGTCGTTGCGCTTTACATGCAAAACACACATTGTTATGTACCTAAGTTAAAAAACCAAACGAAGTACAGAAAAATCAAAACAAATTACTGCCATAGTTGGCATATTACGATAATCGAAAAATAACCGTTTAGGAGTCTTCGACTGTTAATATAAATCGATTAAAATCTAAAGGAGGTAGTAAAAGAAATGTACTAGTTACTATATCATGCATTTATAGTATATAGGCAAGCTACCGACTAAAATTATGAAGTAAAAACGATAAAGCTAGGTCATGTTTCAGATTACGAGGAAGTATATACTATTATGATTTTAGTGTCCGACACGATAAATCCGCTTATCCTCTTGTAATAGTATTATACAATACAAAATATAAAGGATATGCGGTTGGTACCTCATAATATTCTATTATAATATAGTATACGAGTGCGTGCGTGTCTGCAAACAAGCCGTGACTGAGCTCTTATAATCTATATACATGCGTCGAACGCGTATCCATCATGAGTTCCATTTGATTTCGGGACCATGTAAATGACCAAGCACTTATAACCATATCGCGCTTAGCCGTTACCGAACGATTTCGTGTTGGAAAAAAAATTTATACAGCAATATCCCATAACGACTACCTGTGGAATAACCACCGCCAAGAACATTATGTTATGACTTATATTATTATACATACAATGGGCATAGGCACCTATAACTAAACCTTTATATACGACCATATAGGAATCTCTGCAGGGAAATACATTATTATTATATCTGTCTGTTGCGACGTAATAATGTGCGCGCCCGATTGAAATAATATTGTTTTCTATATTCGTACATATGACTCGGAACCCACAGTTTTACAAGTACGCATACAATATCATTATATTACATGTAGTATGTACGTATGTCATCGTCTCCCCACCGCGGTCGAGGCGGTCGTTTGCGATTCTCTTTCAAGACTAAGATTCAATTCGTAAGATTTTCGACAGCATATTATACGCGTGCCACGATACAACATTTCGTCTACGTGCGCGATACATTTTTTTTTACGTATTTATATACCTACATAATAATATTACGTTTATTGTATAATGTGTATAATAATCGTATACGCACAGATATGCGTATTTTTTTGTTTGTTTTTTTTTTTTTTTTTATTCAAAACACGTATCGTAAACCGTGTATAGGTATAATAAAGTTCGTTTTATTTGAGAGATAGCGATCTCCGCTCTATTATATATACATACGTATTATGTGTTATGTTCTCTCGAAATTTGTATAGATATGTATAAATCAGAATTAATATGCAAATACAGATGACCCACATTATGCGTAATATTCTTCGATGATATAACGATGGGGATTATTAGTGCGTTTGGTGAAAAAATAACGTGTGTGTATAAAGTCGCCGGGAAGTGTGTTATTTGGAATAGAGATTAATAATATTAACCGCAGCTATAAATATGTAAATTATCGTAATTACTGTATATTTGAACTCGTGCGAAAAATCTTTTTTTCCTTCTTCTCATGATTAATGTATAGCTATAATATAGTCTATAACAAAACAATATAATATAGAAAACATTTAAAACCCGGTTCTACCGGTAAGTAAATTCGTTTTAATTTATTACGAGCGTGATAAAATCACATTTCGATATAATATTATACGTACCTATATAGATTATAATACGCATGATATAATAATGACATGGATGCGGCTAGAACGATCTTGGGGGTATCAGCAATGAAGCATCAAGCAATGACTGCAGCTGATGTATAACGAAATGAATGAATTCGAATATTATAAATTTGTATAAAGTATCTGCTCTCCAATTTCATTATTATGATATATGTGCGCTGCACATGATACATGAAATAATTCGAATGGCGTAATATATATTTTTAAATCTACTTCTCCGTACGTCGAGTTTGACCTTTTACAAATTTCGAAACAGATATTATACTTTTTTATTTTATTTTTAAATTACTATCCACGTGTATACAATGTGCATATTATTATATTATAATATTATATAGGTACATGCATCATTATTATGCACAGTATTACATTTTCGCCATTCGTGCCAATGGGGAAATGTTAAAAAGTCATTATGTGCCGCTGCCGCCGCATTGGACCGTTCAGAATTTGTCGTATGACGTTTGAAATGTAATAAATTTAAACGGTTTGGTGTAATGAACTTTTCGGAGTAGGAACCTTAGTATATTATAACATTTTATTTATGTAAATGTATTATAGATACGTAGTGTAGTATACAATTTGGGCGGCGGTACGCATAATATATAATATTACACGGCCGCGGGGGTCGACACGAGGACAACTGTGCGATATTTGAATAATAACACTATAATAATATATAATATTATATATATTGGCGCGCGCGTGTGTAAGTGTGTGAATATAATATGCAAATATATCGATCGATTGAGTGTAATTTAGTACGGGTCAGTACTATTATTATTATTATTATTATTATTTTTTATCAATAATAATAATCATGAAAAAAATCTTTGCAAAATAATAAATAGCCGTTATATAAAACAACAATGGGAGTTCGTTATGTCGCCGTTCGGAAGGACCAATAGCTGGCTTTGCGTAGGTTAGTGTCACGATGTTATATATTATGTTACCTATATATATATGTGTGTGTGTGTGTGTGTGTAAACAGTATATAATATTGGATATAGATATATGTATGCATATACATCCGATTGCGGAGCAGTGGCTGCAATGTGACCGGTTCACAGTTTTTATTTTTTTTTGTAAATACCGTTTTCAAATTGGACGTGATCGTATACACACACTATACGAGTATACACCACACGTTTCATGCACGCGTCTCCCGTATTTGGGCACGATTTTATTTTATTTTTTTTTTCGAATTTTTAAAGTTAAGCACAATAAAAAAATTTCCACTGGCAGACCAATATTGCAATAATATTATATTAAATACCCTGAACAGCACTATCTGTTTGATTTTATTTCGCGCGTTTCAATCATCGTACCCATCAACGCAAGCCGTTAAAGGACAAAACTACGCGCCCCATTCATAGCGCGCATAATATTATAATCTCAAAAAGAAACAATCAATGTAATTTGCTTTCTAAGCGGTGTGAATTTTCGTTTTACACATCACACCGACAGAGTAGCCGTTATTATATTATTATTACCGTTGTTTCTATCTAATACAATCGCATGTAATATATATATATATATTATGTTTTAATTACACGCGTGTGGTGAAAAAAAAGAACAATAAAAGACCAAAATAATAATAGTAATAAATCGCACACATCGCCGACTATATGTATATCATTAATATATATTATCCCCCTTACCTAGACACGTAATATAATGGGACGGACGGCGTACGTACACGCAAGAAGGTTGCACTGTACAGTCTGTCCATAAACCATTTGGGGCAATTAAAACGCCACAGAGAATGCGTGATTTTTTACTATTTTGAAACGGGTTATCTCTTTATGTTTTCTCAAATAATTATTATGTCTTTTAAAACGATTCACATGGTTCTATATATATATTTTCGTAAACTTCTTGGGAAAAAAAAATCAACACAAGCGTAAACGTTATAGCAAAAACGCGCTAATTGAGCACGTTTCGCCCAAAAACCAGTTCCGAAAAATTATGCGTGCATGGCGCCAAATCGTGTTTCGACGCTGGCAAATGCTCGATGCACTTAGAATCAGTACAACCCGCCATATTTTCATACGATCGACTCGGCGATAAAATATAATAAATACAGAAAGTATGTTTTACTATATATATAAAAAAAAAAAAATAAAACTAGTTCACAGAGTTATAGAATATTTAAATTCATAAACAATACTGTAAATATTATTACGTATTAAATGTATTATATATTATAACCATATCGCAATAAATTGCTTGTCAAACTGTTTTAATTTTTACACAATTTGGTCAGGGAAAAATCGAATATTGCAGGCATCTGGTCTCAAATAGTTCATGGGAATCTAACGTAGGTATATTTTTGAAGTGTAGCTATATAAGCTGAAGTATCTACGACCTACGTAATAGTGGAAGAACAATAAACATATAATTTTGCCACATCGTTAGATTTAGCACAAACAAACTGTAACGACTTGTGAAACACTAATTATTAGAACATTATAACATTCTAAATAATAAATACATTAACATAATATTGTATTGTAATTGGGCTTGAGCTGTATGATTAATAAAACAAATTATATCTAACGATAACATATAAAAATATGATTATATAATAATGAATTTATATGATATTAAAGAGATTATAGCTGGTTTTAAAATCACAAACAATTTCGTTGAACATTTTGTAATATGAATTAAAGCATTAAATGCTCTGAAAAATGTGTTATACATATTATGTAAAATATAATTTAGTTATGTAGGTATAAAAACTTTTTATAATATTTATTTTACTTAACTTAAAATTGTTATAAACAAAACGTAATATTGGTTTTATTTTTATAATTAATTAGGTAGGTAATTATATCAAATAATATTCATTATGGATAATTAATCATCATAATTGATAATTGAAACTAATATATTATTATAGTTTCTTGTGTTTTTGTTATTTCTACCCACATACATAAGCTTTTTGTACATATTATTTATACATATACAGCCCTTGGTCTATATTTTAAAATAAATAAATACGTTGACATTATTACATATTTAACTTATGTAATTCAAGCATATTCTATGAGAACTCTTAACAGAATAATAATTTGTTTCACCATAAATCATTATCGTACTACATCGGATACCACGCGATTGACTTTTAATAAATGCATTTCAGTTAATCATCTAATACGTCTTGTTACATATACATTCTATATACATAGTGCTTTGTTTAATAGAAATACTCTGCAGTCTACAAACCCTTATTTGGAATATCAACTTCAGTTCAAAAGCATTTCATTAAAAATTATCAAAATTGATTCAATATACGTTTATAAAGAAACTCAGTGAATTTGAATCGACATATTTTGTTGGTTTAATTAAAGACTTCGTCGTAGAGAAATCGTCAATTTCATTATTTTCGAATATATTACAAGCAGTTTTTAAATAGTTGTAAACAAGTAAGAAAAAGCACAATCAGTTATTATACTTATTCGATCATATCCCGATTTCTATAATTTGTAATAAATAAGTCTAAATTAAATATAACCAATGATAACCTAACTAATATCTATTAATTATTTTCAAATCAACATAAATTAACTGTTGAAAACCAAATAACATGTGAAAATATTAGCAGGTAGGTATATAAAATGTTGTAGATATTAAAAATAAAAGTATGGTCACTAATGAGTATGGTTCAGAAATTATAGGAGTTGCATATTGTTCTATATTATGCTTTCGATTTATATCAGACTAAGCTACAAATCCAAGCTATACAATGATAAAGTTTAAAAATAAAAAATTTAAAATTCATATTTTGTCAATTTTAGGGAAAAAGTGCATAATTTTTATTTTTATACATATATTAGGCATACTCAATATTTAAAAAAAAATTTGATTTTTTTTCTTCATAACCAGTGTATTTTAAATAATTTTGAATATAAAACTTAATATTATTTAATATAAGTATTCATTGTTATTATCGCGATCAATATTTTTTCAGTTCAATAAAATTTTAAAATGCCAACAAGTTTTTCGCCTTATTTATTTTATTTTTTTTTCGCATATAATATTTTTTCATGCATATTTTGCCATTTTTAGCTCCTATAACTTCCGAACTTTATGGTAATTAGTAGAAAAGATTAAACTAAAATAATGTAATGATAAACCGGTGTAAAAAATATATTATTATAATATCCAAGAGTGAGTGCATGCTAAAAATATCGTGAAATTTTGTTTATTTTAAACCATATTTAATTATTTGATATTTTAATCTAATCAATGATCATGGCAACGAAAATCACGTCAAACGGGCATAGAAAGTATTCTATACGTTGTATAGAAACGTAGATAAACAATATTATTTGTAATTACTGATTAAAGATAATAATTAATTCCACGATGTAGAGATTTTACATTATGGATATTGGATTGAAATTACATATTATAAAAATCAGTCAATTGTTATTAAAATCTTATTTAAAAACGATTATGACTTTCGCTCAGTTAATCCAAAAATGTTCAACATTTTGTTTTATTAAGGTACACCTGCTTACAATTTGTGCAGTTTCTCAAATGTTCCCAAAAATATTATATGTATTCGATTTTCCATCCGCGTGGTATGTACTGTTGTACATCGAACTTAATTACTGTCAAAAATAAGTGTTTCCCAAAAAAAGTCCGTCGAACAACACAAAATTAACAGTAGATACTGCAACGTAATCTTTTGAACGACATGTACTTTTGCATTTTGCTATGCTAATACTACAGGTACATTGTTACGCTCAGAATCTTTAAGCAGACACCGAAATATTAAATGTCCTTCTTGAGAAAATGAAAATTTCAAACGTATCGATCCGTCATGGAAACCGGTTGTGACTTGTGCCGATGATGGAGTGCCGTCCAAAATAAACGATTTTGTTCAGAGTCGGCGGGTCACAGTCCACCGGCAACGCAGTTAACATATATTGTGCACCTATAATAATGGTTTATCCATTGAATATTATATTATTATAGTGTTATAAGGAAGTGAAATTTGTTCGTGACTTCGATTAAAGTTCAACCAGGGGTTAACAGTGGTTGGCGAAAAAGAAATGTTACATTTTCCCATCTGGTCCGTATTATTACATAAATTAATATATATTATTATCATACACCTATGTACCTACACAACCTTGACCTAGTGTATACACCTCTCACTGTACGTCTGCGCCGCTCGTGTATATCGGTACGCAGGTACTTATTTTTTTTTTCACGACGTCATATTTTATTTCTCGTTCTATCTCACACTCTCTCGTAATGCAGGTACTTTTTGGCCTGTGAATAATGTACACAGACTTACGTACGTACTACGCACAGTGCAGACACATATTACAGGTACGTTGTTTAACAACCGAATCGTGATCGTACAATAACGGGTCGCCTTTTTCTGACGCCCCGCTGTACGGGATCACCCGAACGGAAAAACGAAAATGATCGAAAATATCCATCAGCCATCATAATCGTTTCGTTCAAGTCTGCGCGCAATATACCGCACGCGCGCAACTATATAAATGCATTGTAAAATTTAACCGGGTTATGTTTTTAAGTGCATATTTATTTCTCCTCCTCTCACATACCGTAGACAACAGTCTTAGTCGACCGTGTGACACTACAGATACCGTACTGCACTGCAAACGCTGACGCCGCCTCGTATGCGACGTATAATATAATATTATTGTACACGCCAATCGTACACGATTTCGACGCCCGGTAACCCGTTTTCCTTTTGTTCAGTTTTTGCTATTTTTTATACTCCGAGCTGCAGTCGGTCACGTTCATCGGACGATCGTCGTTTGTCTTCCGTTACCTACTGTAATAATAAAATACAGTATAATACGATATTGCGTTTTTCACGTTCTCGATATTCGCCGTGTGTAGCAGCGAATGGCAATAAAGGACACGGAGACAATAATGTGTAGGTACTTAATACTTCATAATATACTGCCTATGCGTATCATATTATTTGGTTTACATTATTGTTGACGTCTAGCCAAAATCAGAATCGACAGAGTTCAAGTTGGCGCCTATAAATATCATCGACTCGTAACAAAGCGGGACAACAAATATTGGCAAATTGTGTATTTTATTCACATCATACCCACTCTATTGATCATTAAAAATTCAATTCGTTTGGTATTCGCGGTCCTATACTGTGTTCAACAATTTGATCATAAACACATCTTGACATTTTATACTGTATATATACATGTGTCATACATTAAATACCATTATATATTATCTATATGTATAGTTATTTACTTATACAAATATTTAACTTTAAAAAGCATTAAGGTATACAATTGTTTAACCGATTTAGATATGATTTCAACATTCAAATTCACACGTTGATTAACCATTCAATTTAATATAATAACATGAACTGAGAACTGATTATGATACAAAAAAAAAAGTCAATAATCAAATTACATATTATTAATGATTTGTGCAAAGAAGTAAAAATATCGAAATACACTAAACGAGTTTGACATTTGACCACACACATTTCTTTGTCATTAAAATATAATATAGTTCTCACAATAATTATATATTAAAAAGTATCTACACTTTAAAATTAACATAAATAATATTAACATACTCCCATGTCATGAATGAATCATTGAATGTGTCAGTATGAATAAATATCAAATAAATATTTTAATTTATTTTCAGAAGTGAGCGTTACAAGGTATACGTGATAAACATAAAATAAATAGTTCACGCATATAACATCGTATTTTATTATGCATATTTATGATTGGATTGAAACATAATGATAATTGTTGATTATTAGTTATTTGTCTGTAATTCGAATTAAAAGGAATCAAATGCAATGAAATTATCAAAAATTTGTTTAAAATATCATATTATCGACGAAAATAATAATATAAAAATTATGAATTACCGATTTTAAAACTTTTATGAAAATTTAATACATGCTAAATGTACCCGACCTAGGTATTTAGTCGTTTAAAAATATACATACTGACTACCTTAAAAGTAAAAACAGTTAATTCCTAGTATGGGATTGTTGAGCCAAACCACTGAAACTATAATACATAGACACTATCAGTAGTAGGTACAATTCTATAAGCTCATATAATTTTCTTTGAAACATGATGTCGTGTACAGAACAGTGTTTATTTATTTATTTTCTGTTGCACGTTTTTTGTTTGATTATGAACACACGGAAAGACCTTGACAATTGGTTTATGGCCATCGTTCATTCCGAATCGGCTCATCTACCCATTGTCCAACGTGCAATGATACATACAAATTATCATGTTGCCATGAACATAATGATATATATTTTGATTCCTTTCAATAATATTAGATATATTAAGCATTTTAAAATTTACATTTTTATTTCCACAATTTTTTTTTGCTCAATACATAGTTTTAAAAATGAATAGTATTTCTAATTAAATGGTTAGTATTATAATGGTTATTAAAAAGATTAAACTGCAATGTTTAAAACTTGTCGATTTGTCAAAAAGCTAACTATATTTCTTGTTTATTTTCTTGTATAAAAATTTTATACTAAGACATTTGTTTTTATTTTGTTTCAGGTGAGTTAAAGTCTCATTTTAGATACTCTTAATTCGATAAACACCGTATAAGCTGATATAATGGTAAGACAACAATGTACCTTTAGCTTTAATATGAACAAGGGTGAAATTAGAGTCTTAACATCTAACGGTGATAAAATATATTAGTATCCATTATACAAAGCACGGAGGCAAAACTCTATATATTTTTTTTACATCATAATAATATAAAAAAATATTTGATAAAATAAGAGCATAGAGTTGAGTTATATATTTATTTTAAACAAATCCGTCTATCGTTATAACTTATATCTAGACAAATGAATTATGTTCAACATCTAACTCGTATTCGTAGGTGCAGATACTTTGTTCACGAACAAATAATTATAAAACAAAAATAGAATCAACTCAATTTTAACTTTCTTTTTTTTAATTACATTTTTTTGCTCATGCTAAATGGTATACATTTTTTTAGCAATTCTAATTTTACCGTTACTAATTTATAATTTACTGGTGCTAATTACCTGTAAACATTCCCTTGATTGTGCTTATGAATATGGATTATCTATAACAGCGATAAATGGATATGTATGTTGTAGTGCCTATACGAAACGAACTAGATGGTGAAGAGTTAAAATTCTAACTAAAATAATAGAATAGTATGGTTTAAAGAGGTAACCATATTTCCTGAATATTTTCGGGCTACGTAGTTTTATAATAATATAATTCGGTAAGAAATATTACGTTTGAAACAATGCATTCTGCAAAACGTTTGCAATAATACCTACTAGGTATATATAATGTTATAATGTTATCGCCATGGGTAATCGTCATTGAAAAATGTGATCACTTAGGTACGCACAAGAACATAATATCGATCACGTTCTAGTCATCAAATACAATACGTAACATAATTATACTTTAGACTATATAGCCATATAGTATCATGTATATAGAGATGCATTATTATTATACATTATTGTCTATACTTCTTGTTCAAATACGAATAACGCTGATGACTACTCTCGTCGGAGATCCGCCATAATTTTCACGGAATCCCTCCACAACAAGCCACATTTAAAACAACATAAGTTCCTACATACCTAAATAGTATAATAATATAACTATCATAAATGATAAGTATGATAATGAGTACATGTGGAGTATGTGTAGGTACGCGTACTCGTGTTACTCAAACCACTCGTTTGTTTGGCGGTCGCAATAATATTATGCGCGTTTCCCTCCCTCGCCGGTCACGTCCCCTTAGCCCCGGAGATGACGTACCCGTTAATAATAATAATAATATCACAGCAAGTTGGCCGTCACATTGGTGGTGTTAGTTTATTAGGAGTCTTCGGTCACGACGACGACGGAGGCGATGGCGAACACTTTCATAACGTATGGGTCACGATTCGCGGTCGAGAGGGGAACGAAAAATAAAGAAACTAGAAAAACACATATTATAAAACGTCAATCATACAGAGGCCGTTGTGAACTATATAATATAATGATATAATATATTTAACTAGATATGTGCAAAAGTACAGCTGGTGGCGCGATTGCGTTTTCGGAAGGGTCACACGCGCGTTATTAAATACGACCGATGATTAACCTGTTCGGCGGATTTGATAACGGCGCACGGCCACCACGCCACCACTTTAATATAATATATAAATTATCGCACGGCGTCTGGCACGAAAAAATCGGA
Organism: Pentalonia nigronervosa; assembly: GCA_014851325.1. Lineage (NCBI taxonomy): Eukaryota > Metazoa > Arthropoda > Insecta > Hemiptera > Aphididae > Pentalonia > Pentalonia nigronervosa. Next base: position 179,074 of record JACXSJ010000530.1, on the reverse strand, counting down.
CGAAACAAAAAAAAAAAAAAAACGACCGGCCCGACCCATTTGGTAGCGGTTAGCTGCTAGCACTGCATATTATTATTGGTCTATTACATATTATTATTATATATTTTATATTATAATATTCTATCATACACGTGCACCACGTAATTAACTCTCGAGATCGTTTCACGCACATCGCGGTCCATATATTCATATGATATTATATTAAAACACGTCGTGTGCCATACGTCTAATGTTTTATGATATTCTCTATAACATAGCTAATAACGTGTTGTGTTATTGTTATTATATTTTATTATTATAATAATAATAACATAATATGATATCACTGTGCGAATAATAATAATAATAATAATATAGGTACAGGTAGTTTGTATTTACGTGTGCGGTGTGTATTACATTATATTACGCGCATTATGGGCTTTCTCTCTCAGCTTACGCGTCTACGTTTTTATTATTGTTGTAAATAATTATTTCGATTGCGACCGTCTTATGCGAAACGTTTTCATGACTGACATTTACGGTCATCTGTAGCTATCTAACGATAAATAGAGTACAAAACTGCTTTTTGTCGACTGGTTCGTCTATATAGATATTATAATATAAAAACGGGCACCAAAATCACAGTAATATTTCATTTTTTATACCGTTCGCATATCATATTACGACGAACCGATCAAAATGGACTGATAATAAAGATGATTGGAAGTCGGCAAACCTTATAAACACAATTATATATGTATATAAGAATCAATTATCTTTTTTTTGATTGAGTCAGCAATAGTCATACAACTGCTGCTGTGATGCACAGTGTACTACGATCGCATAAAACATTTACATATACGTACGTTATATCTATATACTAAACAAACGGAGACGTGCCTCACACATCTGCATAGTGATTAATGTCGAAAGACACACCATCAACAGTTATATTATACACACTTGTTACACAGACCGGAGATGAGAATATATTATTATCCTTCCTGATAATCGGTTTATGATCGATGATGTGTTGTAAAAGTTTCAACCATGATTAATGAGCATTTGTTCGTAGTATTATATTCCGTCGGTTTTAATTTTTGAGTAAACTATAATAGTACCTATATAATATTATTTCTTATGAGTTTGAAAAGACAAAAAAAATGTTTGTTTTTATTCTATGCAACGATTCGTTTTGATTTTCAATTTTAACGAATATTCGATGAGGTCCTCGACCTTCCATTTCACGCAGTTTCGCGACGGGCATATCGCATACATACATAATATATAGGGATACACGAAAAAAATATATGCTCTGGTGTTAGAGGAATTACGTAATGAAATCGCGATTACAAAACCAGTAGATCCGGATGCTTTCTCACCACCAAGTTTCTTTGCAAGCACGCCGGAGCGGAAACGCTCGGATGCCTGCGACTGACTGCATTCTTATATTGCGCTCGGTGCACGCACCTCCTTCATACATTGGTATTACGAACCGATAACTAATTGATACATAATGTTTATGAAGACAACGGGCCAACGTGTCCGTTATTGGCTACGCGCGCACAATGTAATATCGGTAAACCTGAGTGAAAGCATCATATAATAATATATATATAAATATAGCCATATAATTTCGACAATATTGTTACAGATAATATATGTGAGAGACTTTAACGCGATCTACCAAAATCGATTTTATATTACGCGTTATGTGACGTTATAAAAGCAAAGTTAAATACATAAAAAAACTCAAAGTAAAATAAAAGTAAATGTAATACACACACACGCACACATGAATGTTTTGACTGTATTGAGTAGTTATTCTAAATCCGAACTGGAATCTACGCATAAATTCATAACTATTTAGTCGACCGTAGCACGAAAAATATATAATTTTAATTTTATTACAATTATCACTATAAATTGTAGGTTTCGTTAAAAATATTTTGTAAAAGTACTTTGTACTTATATCTACGTTTATAATTCTCGAAGTTATGCATACTGGAAAGTAAATAAAATACCACTTACTTATTGTGATTGCTTATGATGAAGTCCTATCGGTTTTTAATACCATATTTATCAAGACAAGGATAACAAGGAAATCTTGAACTAACAATTATTGTAGTTTATCACCGATCTATGATATAATAATATGTTAAAAATAGAAATTTAATGACATTTTTATTGCATCATCAAGATATATATGTACTAATTTTATAATTTTACGAGAGTTTTAAATGTTTAACGAAAATGGTAAAACTATAAAAATTTAATAAAGTAATAAACTTAAATTAATGTTATACCTTTTTTTATTTACCTAAGACACTATTTTTTTAAAAAAATTTGATTGTTATAAGTAAAAGTAGAATATACTGTAGATATAAGCTGATCATAATATGCATTCATATACAAATATATAATTAATATAATATGTAAAAGACATTACATAATTAGATATAGTATAATAATTTAAATATTTTATCAAGTTAATATTATTTTTCTAATAAAGTAGAGTTTATTATAATTTCATATGTTTGATACTGCTAGGTACTCCTTATTTTTCACATTTATAAAATATAAAATGATCTCATGATTATTGTTTATATTATAAACTATATAATTTAAATAACATTGAAGCAATGTCGATCAATAACATTTTAATATATCTATAAATTGCTTACGTGCCTACCTATTAATTAATTTTAATAATAATATTTTCTTATCTATTTAATTTGAAATATAATTTAATGTAACTTAAAGTATATTTTTAATTTTGCTATTAATTATTGTCATTGAATTATTGGTCTATGCTGTAATATATTGTTGTTAATACAAAATACAATATAATAACACTGTCTGTTCTTATTATTTTTAATATAAAATTGTAATCTATATAATAAGTGCTTTACTCTTATAATTTCACATATTTGTTACAATCTTATAACGTCTAATTATAAAAAAAACCAGTTATAATAGTCTGCTGCTAATCTTATCAATAAAATATAATTTACACATTTCAAAAAACTTGCTTTACCTTACAGGATTGAACATTATTACAAAATTATACTTATTCATAACATTTATTAAAGTGGGAAAAGTCGTATTTGTCCCACTATTGAATGAATTTCACAGTATTTCGTTAACAGGTAGAGTACACTCCTTTAAAACGCCGACAAACGAAAGTCAAAGGGACTTACACGAGCATAATTATAATACACTATACATTTAAAACTTGATTTGCACAAGGAAATAATAGCGTAATAGTACGTAACATTATCTTTTTTAACAATATTTTAAACCTTACGAATAATATTGATTAAACAATTCACTACTACACATGAGCTTTATTTGTTCAAAAATACTCTAATCCACTATAATTTCGTATACCATTTAAGCTAAATATAGTTCCTAATTTCAATACTTTCTCTTGTTGAAAATCATACGTACAGTATTTATGACCACTGTGAGGATATAAATAATAATAAATTATGAAATCAAAATACAAAAAAACTTGTTTTATACCTAGTTTGTTTGGCATATAAAATGAATATGTCTACGCTAAAAAAACATCCTTTAGATAGTAACCGAGGGTCGGAAAATTGTTTGTAAATGGTATAACACATAAGAACGCAAATACGAACATAAAATTTAATGTTCTAGGAAACTGAAGTTTGTACCACTTCAGTTCAATAAAAAACGTCAAGCTTACATCTGTTGGATGATGGTGAATTTTATCAGGACTAAATTTCCTAGTTTCTTTTACGCCTATGGAATAAGCACTTAATATAGTTTACAAAAGTGTTGTAGTTGGGTGTCGCGCGTCATTTCCATGCGTGTCAAACGAACGTTGTCAATTGGTCATACAGTCGAACACAGGTGATAATTCGACGCGCGTTATTCGAACACAACTAAATTTTAATCCACGACAATATTCGCGCACAAATAAAAAAAAAATATCAAATGTTTAAAATAAAAAAAAACTATTTGTTGTATTAATGAATTTCAAAATGAAATAAATAAACATATAGAATAAATGTAAACCAGTGTATTATAGTATTCATAGGAATTATCATGAGTAAACATCCAAATGCATTTTGGGTGGCACGGGATAAATGGTGTATAAAATAGTTTTTAATGTGATTAAGTGATTCAAGTGTTCATATTGATGTAATTAAATGGTTACTGGAAACTGATATACCATATACTACGAGTAGGATTGGATTCTACTCTTTGGTATAAGAACTTATATACATATTTTAACATTGTAGTATATTGCTTACTATAACCACTATATTTATATATAATAATATATATGTATAGATTCAGCCAATCACAGTGAAAAATTTGTTTTCTCGGAAATCACGGTTCACGTTGCAGTGTGAAGTGTTCTCAAATAGTACATAGATTATAAATTTAATAAACTCAACCAAGGTTTTGGTTATTGGAACTAAACAGAACAAACGCTGGATCGTGGCGTTTACTTTAGGGTTACTATATGTTTGCAAAATATGTTTTCTCACTGTATACAGAACTACTATAAGTTACACCACAGAAATTTTAAAGGTTTAATATTTCTAATTTTTCAAATACTGACAACACTGTAAGTAACGCATTTTCGTGACTGTAGCTGACATTTGTACGAAATTACAATAGCTTTAAATTATAAAGAATAAAAATCTTATTTTTAGTTTTGATTAATAGATAATTAATATGTGGAATATTAATCCATAAAAATATAAGGATAAGTAATACATGAATCTCGTTTAAAAGATACATAATGTAATGTGTTATTTTTAAATCAATTATTAACACACATATTCTAATTACCAGTAAATTGTAGATATAATAATTACTATAAAATATAGTTAGCGTAAGTATATGTTTTATTATAAAGCCGAATTTTAATAGGATTTTGAATTTTGAAAGTTTAAAGAAAATAATATTACTTATTTTATGACTAATTGTATCTATATAATTATCGCATTGTTATAGTTCAATAACCAAACTTTTTTCTATCTTTATAGTTAATTATTTATAAAAGGCTGTCGGTATTTTATAATTATTTCAAAGGTTATATAAAAACTTATGCAATTTAATTTCACATTAAAATTTGTGGACTAACTTTTTTCTTTCGTGTATATTATTTTAATTAATTTTAGGAATTCGTTGATTGTATTTGTTTGAAATTTATCTAATAGGTAGGTACTAATATAATCACTTGATATATTTTATTTTGAAGTTTGTTTTCAATTTATTAATTTATTTTTTTACTTTTATTTTCGCTTTGATATTTTGGTGATGCGTGTAATATTTAAATATATAATGGATATATTATACTCGTACAGCTATTTATTTGATCGTAGCATTTTATATATATCTAGTAATTTCAACTAAGAATGTTGAAATGCTGAAATTACTGTCTAATATTTAAATAAATTTTTTTTTATGATGACGTATTATATAGAAGAACAAGTCTACAATTTTACAGAAAAAATTAATGTAAATATTATGTTATATTATACACAGAAAAAAAAATACCGAGAAATAGCTTTAATTTTCTCATAATTGAAAACCTGGTTATTTTTAACCGTCACTAACTGCTGCAGTAGTTGTGTTTTTCATCAGAATAATTAGTAGTTTTAAATACAACTATAGTGTAATCAATTACTAACAAAAGGAATGCTTTTTAACCTAAAAACCTAAAGTAGTTTTATTTTACAAACCTGTTTGATGTTATTATCGACGTTATAGGTAAATACCACCACGACCGCCAGGCGTTGTAGTAAAAATACTTTGTATCTTACGATGACACATTAGTGAAACGAGGTAGTCGTAATATTTATACTGCTCATTTGATACACGCTGAACAGTACGTGTACATACTTAAAAGTCAAAACTCGGGTAATGAAGTTGTAGGTAGGCACAGACGTACAGTGGACTACCGCACGTGTGCTCGATGGTTTTCAAGCCCACGTTTTGAGTTTTTAAACACCGTAATAAAACGAAGGAATGTCATCTACCATCGATATTTTTGTTTTGATACGTGCATTTCCGTTACTTTGTAGTTTTTATTATTATGACGTTGCGTTATACTTTGCACAGCGTGATATTATGCCGTTAATCGTCGAAAATCGATTTAGAATTTGGATTTTCGTTCAACGCGTCTAAGGAGTCACCGCTGGCCGGATCAAAAACGTTATTGTGGACTGTAATACGTTCGAACAACCATAGTTTATGACCAAAGTTGACACACGCGTTTTTACAAAATCTCGGAGTTGTATTGTCGTGTCGATGTTTTATAAGTTACTATTTATTCAACTGTAGATTTGTTTTTAATACTAGTAACTTCGGAACCGATTTTCAACGCGGTAGGTACAATGATAATGACATGTAACTAGATCATTATTACGGGATAGAGAAGAAAAAAAACCACCACCGGTAAATCGTTGGCTCAGAAAATAATTAAACGGTTTTGTTATTCGATGCTCGAAACGCACATGCGTACATATTACTTATAATATATACACACCTACACACACGTATATATGGATAAAATAAATTACAATAAATAATTACTTATATATATATATATGTGTGTAGTCGGTATGAGGTATTTGTACCTACTCGATGGCTGCGATTTCGTGGTTCGTGACCGAAACGGCCCGACGCGCGCCATCAGAATGTTAATAATAACGCGAAAACCGCGGCAGCACGGGACACACAATATAATAACACGCGAATGACCGGGCGAGACGACGAAGAGCGTGGCCGTCGCAGCGTCCATCGTACCGCCCGTATGCTGTCCGTTACACCTATCGGCCATCATTATTATTATTTCAATACGTACGGGGCTCCGTGTACAGGCAGTGAATATAATAGGCAAAACGAACCGAACAATATGGTACGTTACATCGCGATACACCTGTTTATCGTGGGATGACGGCAATACGAAACGTCCTGGCCGCGCGATGTGCGCCGTATGTAATAAATAATTGGGATATAAGCTTCTCGCGTAATATACCGCGTGTACGCCGCCGACGGAAATATTGGCGAACCGGCGGCGGCGTGCGGTTAATTTGCAGATTCATCGTGAACAATATTATTATAATGCTGCGCGCCCGCGCCAAGTCACGACCAGACCTTGAACCTGCCGCCGCCGCCGCCGCCGCCGCCGATGATGCGCCGATCGTGTACGCGGAGTCTGCGGCCCGTCCGATCGGCGGAAACGCGCGCGCCCAAGTCGGCGGCGGCGGCGGCGGCGGCGGACGACGTCACGAGAAGACCGCGGGTGGAACGTCTGCCCCGCAGAAGCAGTCGTAGTACGGCGGTTGTATTGTTTTCGCGGTCAACGTTTCCCTCGGCGGCCGGAAGTGGACGCGCGGAGGGAATAAAATACGATTGTATCGCATAAACCCCGAACGCGAATCTGCACACGCTCGACCGTGTTTATTACACGTATTATATTATGTGCACATATTTATGCGTATAAAAATCAAATGTAAGATTCGCCGACCGCGTTATATCTCCTTCGATTACGTTATATTGAAATTATAATTTTTTTAACGTACACTTGAAAAAAAAAATATTTGAACTATGTAATTCAACAGGTACCTATATAGTTGTCTCTGTCTGTCGAGTTATTTAACTCGTGCACAATGCGTGTCGACAATAATAGACAATTATATAATCCATATAATAATTTGAAAAATACTATATAGTACCTATCAATCTATTATCATTTTATAGATTGTAAAAAATGTCCGAGTATAACAAAGTATAATAATATATTAATACTACTAATTACTGTACTGAGTACAACAGATTTTTTTTTGTATACATCTCTCGTGTCGTTTTAATATAAATGGGCTACAAACTGTTCTTAAAGTTTATCAAGACAATATTAACTCAGAAACAACTCTTTCGAATTTCGATTTAGAAACATAAATGCTACCAAAGAACAGTGTACAATCAAAAAAATTGGTTTTCAAATAAAAACAACAAGTTTGGTATCGCCACCGGACATTTCTCAAATGGAATAAATACGCAAAAAAGTAGTAAGAAATATGATTCTTATAATTATAAACATCAGAATTTAAATAAATGCACAATCATAGGATAAAATATTAATGAACGTCACTGCGTCAGGGCCTGATTTAAAGATATAATGATCCGGTGAAAATATTGGCCCTTTTGATGATATACATTTTCATATTACAAACTAATTGAATATAAAGCTATCGTACCCAAAGACTTTGAAGTGGTGTAGGGTAAGGTATTTCGCTTATATAAACTTTAAATACTTAGATAACTAATTAAATATAAACTCGTTATTGGAAATAATTCAAAATTGGATTTTATGCATTGAAATTCTCATAAATATATTTTACTTTGAAATATAAAATTGAAAATATATGCTTTTTCGTTCATTCATTAAAAAAAAAAAAAAATACGATGATGATAAAAAAACTAATATATATATATTTATTTTAATTAAAAAATATTGTTTAATTATGACTTCAAAATATTGTGTAAAACAATATTTCCTAAAAACTTTGTTATATTTTTTGAGAAAATGAGTCTAAAAGAATCACTTTGTTTTATATACCTACTGTATATATATAAATCCAACTATTTTATACTATGCAAAAATCTGTAATTTTACTGTTAACTCACATAATACAATAGACTTTCACGTTATTAAGGGTAATAAACTGCTAGCATTAAACAAACTAGAGCAAGAAATAAAAAAAGGTTTAAACAAAATTACGTATTTGGTGTGAAAATAGTTCTACAATGTTGGATAAGGGATCTCTGAAAATCATTAAAATTCGGAGATTCCCCTGATCTTGCGTAAATATGGACCTTGATCACTCTGAGGTATAAAGTTATATAACTCTGCAAATCGCTAACTGCAAAAAAAAGTATATTTTTTTAGGAGTGACAAAAGACATGTGCCTTTTTGTTGTAAACTGTTATTTTTAAGAGCTAGTATTTTAGGTATTATGACAGTCAGATTTGTCTCATTTCTGTAGTTAACGATGATTTACGTGTACCATAGATTAAGCATAAATGTTTAATCTATGCGTGTACCTACTTGGTGCAAAATTATGATAAAATCAAAATTGAAAAAAAATGGACTTGTTCCCTTACTGCAGTTAGCGATTATCTGTTGTTCAATAATGTTTTATTGTTATGTGTTATTATATAACATTTTACTGTTATGTCGGCGCGATAAAAAATACTGTATGCATAACACGTATATAGGCTGATGATTAAATTTTACAGTCGTCGATGATTTTCCGATGCATGCTGCACAGACTTGTACGTATAATATTATTTCATCATTATAAACGAGACGACTGGCAACGCGGCAAGTAAATTGAAAATGTGTGTGTAAAAAAACAAATATCGTGTGCTCCGTCGCGGGTGATTTAGTGGATTTCGTTTATTTGAACAAGCCGCTACCCGAAGCGTGTTTGCGGAATCCTTCGGGCCGCGCGCACGGCTCTCTAATTAACGTGGAACCTATAAATCGTGAGGCCAAACCCATTAGTGATTTATGGGCACTGCGATGGCATGCAGTCCGTATATTATGGCGAATCTCCGGAAGTCGGAGTGGCGGGCTACGCACTTATTGGCCGCCGCCGTTTTGGTATTGTTGAAAAAATCGTTGTTCGTAACCAACGGTCAAGCGTCCAGCTGATCGATTGTCGACCGTATATTATATTATTACAATATTGTGTATAGTATGAGTATTATTGTATTGATAAACTTTTGGTTTTGCTGTTTTGATAAGTAATGACAATATATACTTTATGTTGCGCTCGGTCATAAATCTCAAGCGAGTACCGCGACTCGACTCGAGTCATTACAATATACATATAGTAATATAGTGTTCTCATAATAAATCATTGAGAATATTATACGTACAACGCGAGATGGATTTTTTTTTATCTAATTTCTGAAAATTAGATCCGATCGCGTCATATAAACGATTACGACTTATTCTTTATGTACCTACCTACCTACTCCGTTATAGACAGTCATCGGTGTATAGACTACAACTATGTAATATAATATTATGTGTAATGCGAAGAAATAAAAATAAGAACGCACGAAAGTATTTCATGAGATTGTTCCGTACTTATGTATAATATAAAATTCGTGAGACTGTAACTGTGAGGTGGGTCCACCCCGAAATTATTTAAAAGTATAGAAATATTTTAGCTGTAATAATTGTGCATTGAATATATATTATTATAAGAATAAATTTATATTTTCGTTAAATCAGTAATAACGAGAATAAAGTGTTTTTATATTTTGAACGTAAAAATGATCAGTATCAGGTATGACGTTATGCGTGAGTTGATGAAACGCGAACAAAATATGTCATAAACTTATATTAGCCTTGATGTAACTACTTATACTTTGTATAAAGTCAGCGGAAAATCGAAAAAATTGAAAAAAGACGTTCTACTACCATATTGTTGTCGCGGGTTTAATTTGTTTGATGGCCATGAAAGCTTTAACGGATTTCCGGCGTTTCGTGTGGGCTAATTTGGCAAACAAACTAGTACCTGTAATGTGTACATTATAATTCACTATGCATATTATTATATTAATAGTATTGATTTACTGTAATAGCAATATAAAGCGTTTATCGATCTAATAATATCATGCACCATGCAAAAGAAAACGATTTGAATTTGCTTGCCAAATGGAAAAAAAACCGGCTGCTATTTCTTATTAGAAACAAAATAACACGTGAGTACGCATAACTCTGCATATTATTCGACGGATCACGCGCTTTCGAAAAAATATAAGAATGCGATTTAGGTACCTAAATGACTAAATTATTATTTATTATTTTAATATTGTTAAAATCGTCATCGTCGGGGGACGCTGTTGCTATCTGCTACTGACCACCATCGCCAAAGATAGTATTCGATCAATAATATATGTAGATACTATCATTAAAATTTAATCCATATTATGGGTGCATACACACGCTATACTTAAAGTCGCAATAATTTGTGATTAATAATCTAATATAATATTATATGCCATGCAATAATAATAAAACAATCGGGAGTATAAAATTAGTTTGTAACATTCATGATTGCTGCCGAATTACATCGTTCACATCGTAACTTTAAGTCGCACTCGTCTCCAGAATAAGGGTGCACTCATAAACGCGGATATAAAGACGATGTCACAACGGCCATAATCACGGCAGAAAATAAATTACATCTCATTTGAGCTTTATGTCCAGTGATCGTCACACATAGTTTACGATGCTTTATTATTACTTTTGGCGGTCGTTCGTAATCATAATAATAATTTTATATTAATGACACTGTCGCAGTGTCCTTCTGTCTGCCGGATAGTTCTCACGGACGACCCGAACGTTGACGAAATCTTCCTAAACGATCATAATATATACTTCACAGGTACATATTATAATTATAATTGCAATAACAATATATGCATATCACTGCGTGGGCAGACGATACAAAACATTATGTCAACACGATGTGAAATCTACTCAACACTTCTTGTGTTTATTTTAAAATAAAAATGTACGTCCTATCAAAACGTATTCGATTACGCCGCACAAAGTCGTCATAATCGTGTAATCCGTTGATCGTTTAATATGTCATCATTTTATCCTGATATTACGCCGAACCCATAGCTTGTACATAATTTTACAGTAAAATTATTTTTCGTTTGCGTCCTACTCGTTATAATCGTATCGACGATTAAAATAAGCTGTCCTTACTTATCGTTAATTGTAGGAGTTGCGTGTATGAATGAAAAAAATAAAGACTCGTATAAAAAAGTAGTATTTTTGATTATAGATAATGGCGATATCTACTCAGATATCCCGGATTCATTTTTATGATTGACTATAACCAAAAACCATTTACCAAAATATTCAAGCTTTTATAGCTATATTTTGATTCTTTCAGGTACTTATCGTGATGGTTACCAAATACCACATTTAATTATATCATATTCGATCTTGAAAATGTCTACCACTTGATGTTGATGTAAAATCATCAAAATCGTTTTATTTCCGCAGGATCAATATAAATGGTCAATGGTTACACGTAAATTATACCCCATTCATTTTTTTGAATAACATTCAGAATTACAATTTGATAACATAATTTTGTGCAACAATTGATTGTTATTCGAATTCATAATATTTTTTTTAGTATATTTGTTCTATAAAATAATCTTACTTTACTCGTTTATAATTTTTATGAATTTAAGCTTTGATTAATGTGTTTATTTAAATTTCCTTTATTTAACCAGTTGTATTCATTTAAATAAAATTAATTTATTTGGTAGCTGGTACATCATTCACATGATAATTTTATTTTATTGATATATATATATAGAAGCATAGAATATCATATATAGGTAGGTATTATTTTGTAGCTACACCGTTACTGTAGATACTGTTATAAACGATTAAAATAATCACTTTTTTTCTAAAAATAACGTTCTTTTTTATTCGTTCTATCTCATCATTCTTTGACTTACAGTAATAAATTATACTTTCTAGTAGTTAAATTAAATATATTTAATTAAGAATAATAGCAAGAAATATGTCAAAACTTGATTTTTTACATATTGAATTATAATGAGATAAACGTTACTAAGTAATTTTACTCGTTTAATATTAAATATAATATATATATGCACATATTATTTAAGCCATCAGGTATCTCGTCTTATATTTATTGCATTTGATTATTATTTTTATTTGTCAAAATTCAAAGCATGCACTTTTCTGTTTTATAATTTAATAGAGTTCGATTAAAATTAATTAGAAATAGTGAAATTAAATATGTAAATTTAAAAACCATTCAAAATTAATCTATTGCCTGTTCAACTTACGAAATTATCTATAATATTACATTACACATATTACTTGTACTTTAAAAATTATTATTTTTAAATATATATTATTGTAACTGGTTTCTATTGTTTGTAAGTACCTACCTACTTACCTGGTTAAACAAGATCTGAAATATATTGTATGTCTTATAAGACGTAATTTATAAACTATTATAATACCTATTCTTTAATTAAATATAATTTGATTTTTATTTAATAATAATTGTGTACACTTTAATTCATATATTAAAATAATATTGTTACTTTTTGAAAAATGATAAAGTATGTTTTAATGCTAGCAATTTTTAGAAAATATCGTGTGAATTTTCTGGGCCATGAAGTTTGCCTCATGTTTTATTCGCAAGGTCTTTTTTATATTATTGCCTGCGTATAATTTGAGTGACTTAATAGACTGCATGCTATCCCAATGAAGAAGTCGTGCATAATTATTTAAGATAACTTGGAAATGTAAGTGAGAATTTATGTATAGAAGCTTTTAATGAAATAAACTGATCGTAAGTACTTATACGCACTCGTATAATAGGTATGTATTTTATAGCTCAAGTCACGGATGCCCTTAAACGTTGTACACTACATCATAATAAAAACAGACACGAATCAAATTGAAAAATAAAAAGAAGATGTCTTGTTGAAAATCAATAATTGAGATTACATTGTCCTAAGGTCGTTTTAATGAACGCGATGATGCGATAACAAGCTAGAGAAAGATGCTTCCGGCATTCGAGCCCTCTAGACATACAAATAATGTTTTTATTTCTGTTCAAAACGCAGAGTTTCAAATTCAATCATACCTAAATGTCAAAAGTTCATAATTTATTATCCTGCATTTTTATTATTTTTACCTCGTTCGTGGCAATATATTCTACTTTCTTCGTTATTTTCAAAAAAAAAAAAAAAAAAAACCGTAAACTCGAGAAGTGCGACGCCTAGCGTGGTGTGGCATACCTACATAGTTATGCGGTCGGTTCCTCGGGCCATTCGCGGTGATCGAGATCAAAATGATATATATTATCACGGGAAAATGGAAACAAGCAATAGCAATGATATCGTATAAAATGTTTGTGCACGTATACGTTTATATGCATGTAACATTATATAGGTACCTCTAGTAGACGCATGTTCGTATTATTATACAAATATCCGCGGTTTGCATTTGTCTACACTTTTTCTTCTCGAATCCCCTTGTTGCGACCAGCTCCAATAGTCGTAAGAATAACGTTCTTGCTACAAGTTTCTACTTTCGTTCGCCTCACTTTCGTTTTCATCACTGTAATATTGTCGCCTCGTGGGTACGTTTATTTGCTCGATTGTGAGTACAAACAATCGAATACTGCCTAGATGACATCTTGGTAGAATTTTTAGCAAATTTTAAGTGTACTCGACTGCAATACAAATAGATGTATTGAATAAGAGCAAATAGTTTTTTATTCTACTTTTCGGTCGCCATCGAATTGCATTACGTTACAAAAATAATAATTGTAACAAATGCCTTACTTGAATGAAGTTATTATTGTCATTTTATACACATTACGAGTGTACATAATATATACATATTTATAATTTCCTTGTATCATGTTACTGAGACAGTAATACATGACTGTACACTGAGGTGTATGGTATACAAATGAACGATCTTTAATAAGATCATAATCTAACTGGATTTCATTTTGGTTTAAACAAATCTGTAGTTGAAATCATAATACTATAAATAAGCTAATCCGTTTATTTGTTATAATCAAACAGAGGGTGCGAGATCTGTTGTACGATAGGGTAGAGAAAGTTGTCCGAAGAATTCGTAGGACAATGGTTTTGACTAAAGTCTTTTCATGTGCGAGTTATGAAAGAAAGATTATAATAAATTATAATAATATGTATAATATATAAATTATATAATGTAAGCATTATTGTTATTTGTGTTATGATTATTTTAAAACATGTATTTGGAATATTTTATAATCTGTAAATCTATATAAAATAATTGTCCGTGAATAGGTAATTTATATGAACTTAAAAGACAAATTAATAGGAATTATCCAAAACTCAACAGTAATACTTTTGGCATGATTTTATATTTTATATCAATTGTTTGCAAATTTTTATGTTTAGTCTTCCTAGAGGTTTTCCTGAAATATTGCATGAGTATGGACAAAGATCGGTGGGTTTGAATGATTTGCAAAGCAGGATAGAAAAATTTTCTATAGGTAAAATATACTTGGCTACTTCTGAGAATGTTTCAACTTCTTATGAGTGAATGGAATGATTTAAAAATATAAAATGGCTCTTATTGTTATTATAAAATGTTTAAATAAATCTATTTAAAAACTTTTTCATCCCAATGTTGCGTTAAATAATAATATTTCAAAAATGTCTTCAAATATATTACCAACTAAGGCTACTTACTGTTGTATACAATTCAAAATAAAATGACAGTAATCAAAGACAACTAAATCAATTCGTCTTCATCTGTTTCTAATATTTTATCCCAATTTGTTTCAGATTTAAATTCTATCATTAGACCGCTGATTTTTTTCCTATCAACAGTTCTAAATTATTTAGACTAAATACATTTGTCGCTAAAGGCACTATCCCTTCATAGTTCTAATTAATTCAAAATCAAAACTTGTTTATATTATAACTATATTTTGTTCTTATATTATTTTAATACCATTCATTGATTTATAATTTTGATTTTTACTACAAAGTTATAACCATTATCTATATAATATGTTTACTGTTAGGTATTGTTCGTATAATATTCGTATAATATTATAATCGTCAAGCCGTTATTATTTGTCTAAATACATGGTAGAATTCAATGACCACTTAGTACTGACGTTTCAATAATAAAAAAATGCATGTACTTATTTAATATAATATATATTATATTTAATTAATATATATAAATAAATAATATATTGTGTTTATATCTAAATATGTATTTTTTCATATTTTATTTTGGCTTTTCCAATTAGTTTAGTTTTTTTTTTTACTACCTATTAAAATATAATATGTTTAACTGCCGAAAAACGTATCATTCAATAAATCTTATTCCTGTAAAAAAAAAAAACATGTGTCCATGACTTCTTTTTTAAACTCTCCTCTTTAGTACAAACCTTCTTATGGTAGTGCCTTCGTTGCTTTAGACTCTAACATGATCAAAATATTCAATAATCTTATAAACGATGAGTTTTACCCGTTCTAAATTGTTTACAACTGTTTTAGATTACCACTTCGTAAATCGATTTGAAAGCATTTTATTAATATATAATAAGTAACCAGTAAAATATTTTAAATCGTATTTATTATTGTACCAATTCATTATCGATTTTTGATTTTATATATTTTATTCTAATATACGTGTATCGCACATTTTATTATTTTATCATTACATTTATGTTTCACTATTATTTTAGTATATTCCAAAATAGGTATATGCATTTTAATCAATTGTAATTGTTAAGCTAATTTATAGTTAAAAGCTTATAAAAAAAAATTTAATATGCTTAAATCATGTGTATGTTATTTTCGATTTGTAGTAAACAATATTTTTATAATATATTGTGCAATTGAATAACACATTTTAACTTTATTAAGCAATTAGAAAATATTCTTATCCAATTTTAATATTTTAAATGTATACATATTATGTAAAGATTATAAATTTAAATATAATATAATATTATATTTATTTAATATTGTATATTTTAATTGACCTATTTACTTTTTTCAAAAATAAGTAAAAAAATAAATATTATTTCACAAAATTAATTAATAGGTTCATTATGTTTTTAATTTATCTGCTATCATTAAAATATTTTATTTTTATTGTGTATGTGATCACTTATCATAGTTAATTATTTTTCATAACCTTGATAATTAATATTTAATTTACAATATTCATTGATAATTTCTTAGTTTATGGGATGTATATTAAAGATAATAATTTGTAAATAATATGATATGTATCAGATAGTAAAAAACAAGTTCAGTCCCACGGTTATTGAAATTAACATTAATTTTCATAATTGGCCTATATTTTAAAATTATTATTCTCATAAATAAAGTATATCAAGGTCATTTATGATTTATATAAAAGTAAAGTACATATAAATACTTTTAGCCTTAAAAACTTTTTTCTACCTATATATTAATATATGAAACTGAGTAAATTACAATAATACATTAGCTTTGAAAGAAGTACTAAATATAATAATAATGCTTATATTTAATGAATTTTCATTTAGTAATTGATAAAATACTTACTTTTAAAATGTATGCGTTATATTTAGTATTATGTACTTCATTCGGAGTGATTGGTGTACATTTTACATTGACTGTCTAAATGCTGAGACATCGATATTACGTAACAATAATATTTAATGCCTATAATGACACAATATTTAAATTTATTTAAGTACATATCCTATAAATATTTCAACCATAATATTATCTGATGTATTTACTACGCTATCTAAAATTAATATTACAAAATATTACTACAAATGATACTTAATATTATTTATATTGTTTTACTGAAAATTAATCTGGACTACGAATCATTAACTTCTAAAAATTAATTTTTTCCAGCCAATTCATATTCAAAATATAATTATATATTTGGGTTTCGTAAGATATCGTAGGTACCTACAATTTAAATAATATATCCAGAGTTATTTTATACATTGTTACAATATGTGTTTTGAAATTATATGTAACTTTACATTATTATACATTTATACAAGTATAATACACAATACGATTATATATTTTGAAAAAATAGTCGTCTAATTATTTATGCCCTCGTCATACCTACAAAAATATTATAATAATATATTTAAAGGATATAGAAAACAATAGTATCATATATTATAATATGTAAAACCATAGTAACTACGTGATAATTTAAAGTCAAAAAAAAGTATTGGTAAGACGTAGGTACCTAAAATAAATTTTATAAAATTAAATGGTTTAATTCATATTATTAAAAATAAATTGTTTCGTACCACAATATAAATTAACAATAATAAATGTATCAAGGTAAAAGTTAAAAAAAATGTTTCAGATGATAGTTAAACGAAAGTCGGCTCGTTATTCACACGAAATAAAAATACGAAGTAAACTGTATAATATGGTCGGTTGTAATTTCTTGGGAGAAAACTATAGAGTATCACAATACACACGTAACCCCGGAATGTTTATAATGTACGGTGACACGGTTCGTAGAAGTTAAATACTTAAATGAATATGTTTATTATAATATTTTATCACGCTGTGTTTACCGGTATTTTCAAAGTGAAAATATATAAATTATAATAACTCCGAAAACACCACAGTACTGTCATTATTTGAATAGGTACCAAAATTATTCAGTATTATATCCTTTTTATGTGTTCAGTTTTGTATAACCAAAAAATATTTTATCCACCCTCACAAATACAAAAAAACAAATAATTTTTCCACGCACGTGATCAGTAGGGGGCTTACACGGTGTACTAAAGTGAGGTCGCTGCTCTAGCCTTGAGTACTAAAACTAGCAACATGAATATAAACTTAAAAAATCGATACTACAATTGTTATGGTGAAATTATTGAAAATATATTATAATATATCATCTGATTTAATAAAATCAAAATATATTTATAAAATATTAAAATGTGATAATTACAGTAGGTACTTCGTCGAGTATATCGAGAAATCGATATTAGATTTAAATAATGAAAAAAAAAATGTACAATGTATGTAGCTTTAATATAAATCTAAAAATATGTTCCTTTGCAAAGGTAATATTCTATTGCATATTACTATTACTTAAAGCTTCTGCGTGCATATTGCATTGTAAAATACAAAAAAAAAAAAGAACGATATATATAGTGAAGGTACTTAACGACGACTCTTCGATCACAGCAGCACGCGCGACTTTATCTGCTGTTCTTACAATATTGCAATATTATCATTTATCACAATGTAAACACGGATTAATTGCATCAGATATTAAAATAACACACACGAGCCGAGTATATAGTGGATAATGGAACGAGTTCGGGTGGAGTCGCGGTCGGATTTCGTATTTACGATCGTTTTATTATTATTTTTTCCTCAGTATTATATGCACTTAAATATAAAATATATAATATATACATACACTTAATGTATATATAATATACCTATCCGTTACGATATTCAGCGTGTGCTGCAGCACGCAAAGTATCTCGTGCGGCTTATCGCGGTCCGACCATCGGGCTGCTTATTATTATTATTATTATTATTTTACACGGGTGGAGGTATGTATTATTATTGTACCATACGACTAAGAGCCTCAGGGAGAGACCAGTTTTTCGCGCTATTATGCCATCTGGTCCAAACTCTTTCGCCGAAATCTACCGCACACGCGCGCGCGTCCGCCGGGAGACTTTAACGCGCTGGTCACCTGCCGCGACGACGACGCCGCCGCGCCACGTGCTATAATTGCGGCGAATCACGTGCGTATGTTATTACTATTATTATCGTCATCGCTGGATAGGTGACT
The DNA here is from genome assembly GCA_014851325.1 of Pentalonia nigronervosa. Lineage (NCBI taxonomy): Eukaryota > Metazoa > Arthropoda > Insecta > Hemiptera > Aphididae > Pentalonia > Pentalonia nigronervosa. Next base: position 159,639 of record JACXSJ010000530.1, on the reverse strand, counting down.
TCGTCTACGTTTCTGGTGCGTTTTAGATGTTCGGCGGCGACAATTTAATGTACCTATGTACGCCCATAACATGTACCTATATAGAGGCTGCTGTTTATAATATACGCGTGTATTAAAGTAGTAAACTGTGTGCCAGATACGAATTTAGATAAACTATTATGTTATATTAATATACACGTTTGTTTCGTTACATCTATTCGAGAATACCGCATTTCCGGATGAAATGGGGATTGGTCGGACGGCAGACGCAGTGAACGACAGTCGCGGGCTAAGAAAGTCGACGGATGAATGATGATAATGTACATATTATAATTTATATTAATACAAGCGGATTGGCGTTGTGAAAATTCAAACTCAACGAGTCTAATGGAATATTTCGAGAGAGTAACTTTTCAATAACAATTTATACAGTTATACGTTTATTATGTAGTATGTATACACGATGATGATCTCTGCGAATTAGATTAGAAATAGTTGGAAAATTAATATATTATAAACTATATACATAATATCCACATAATACAACTCGAGGAACATTCGAAAAATATAATATATCTAGTGCGGGGCGCGCCCGAAATTAAACAGTGCGTGTTATTTTGTTTCAAAAATTCAGAATTTCGGAACCGTGATATTAGAAATGCAACTTTTATATATTATAACCATAAGCATTTTAATCGAACACGTCCTACTGCTGAAGCCGTTAGAAGTATGGAATGCATTACACAAATTACAGACCATAAACATGGGCAATATATATATATATATATGTTAATGAATTATTTTTTACTCTATTGCCGCAAGTTTTGGTATATATTTGTGTTTGAAAATAATAAATTGTAATAAAACAAATAATATAGGCTCAATAGGTGATAGAATATTTTTCAAGCGTCGAGTCATTATGTAATTTTCATGCATAAGTACCTATGCTTGTGTAATTATTGATGTTCGTTACATGAAAAATAATTGAAATAATGTAATGCTGTAAAATAAGAAGAAATTACAACATGATAAACAAATATGTCAATAAGCCACTAGTTAATGAACTTAAATCACTAGTTTTTAAAAGTTTAAAAGTGTCCCTCAAATCATAATAGAACAATGACCAATAGTTTTAAAAATTATAAATCATTTCATAGTTATAATTTTCTCTTTTGTTGCTCAGTAAACTTTCTTTTTTTAAGGTACGGCGACAATTTTATACTCCAGAAATTACATTAGTTATATATTGTAATTTGTAATACAATACTTTTAATCAAAATATTCTGGTTAAATTATTTCAATCTGTAATTCTCAATGTATTTATTATGTTATTATATTATTCTCTTGTGCTTATAAATGTAGAAAACAATTTTCTTTGCGATTAACAAATGTAATTTTGTTAACAAATTATGAGTTATATTAAATTTCATGTTTATTGAAAACATCAACAGACACATTTTGCAATGTATTAATATTTTCATTATAATTAAACAAAATATAAAAAATGTGAATAAAAATCTATTCATGTTAGGTACTTTCGTCCAGATTCAATTTCAATTTCGATCTCTTTCAACGTCAATAAAACGATTGAGAATTCGAGACAGTTCTATATTTTTAAGATTGATCACATTTTTCGGTTTAATGAAATGTTTCATACTCTTGTATATAATCTTACGGTTCCGAAGACGACGTAAATCGCATTATATCACAGCAGGTCGTAAAAAGTGCACTAGTGCAATCGTCGTCATGTTATCTAACTCATGGAATATACTGTAACGAATTAAAAACTGGTTTACTATGTATACATTATACCGCTTCCATGCTCGTCCATTCATAACACAGTCCGTGCGTGCACCGAAGATCGATATACAATACTAATACTAATATTTCAGTGTGTTTGTGTAATGTGAATAAATATGACGTGAACTGGACATGCGAGTGTGTGTGTGTGTGTGTGTGTGTGTGTGTGTGTGCGTGTGTGTAAGTATGTCGTGTTCGTATAAAAAGGTACGCATTATAGTAGGCTTCACAAATTGGGTTATTCCTCGTATGGAAATCACACGCGAAAACAGTTTTGGTATCACAATGTATTTGTGTTGTGTAATTGTCAAACGTACGTGTCAGTACTACGGTGTCGATAGGTCTCGACATACAATGACCTTTTTTTTTTTTATTCTAAAACCATTGGGTGTCAAGGAGATTTTTTATTTTAAAAATATTTTAAAACCTGCTGTACGTACTAATTCTTTTGATTCCAAATAGTTTACATATATTCTATCGTGAATGTTAAAAATTTTTAAATTGTCACAATCGTTGCAAAAATAAATACGAGTTTTTTTTACTTTAATGAATATATAATATTATATTCAACGACTGTTTAAATATCATGAATTCGTGACATACGTGTGTACTGTGTTTTATGTATTGGTACGTTTAAAAATGTTCCAAAATATTATGTACATAATATAATATTTGATTATGATATTATTATAACTCGTTTTATCATGGTCTTGAGTGTAACAAACTTTATTTGAATTCGTCATTTGTATATATAATATAAGGGACCCAATACCAATTTTTCAAATTTTTTGCAATTCTATACAATTTAAAATTTGTATTTTATGTTTTAGTTTCTACCTTAATTATAATACTTTTCTACTAATCTACTAGCCTATACCTATTTGGGAAGGGGAGGTTAATATACGGTGTGTTATATCAACAAAAATGACTTCACAGAAAAAACTCTCAGGATTTGTAAAATTATCGAATTCTAATAAAAAAAAATTATCTTTAAAAAGAAGACTTCTTACAGGCCACATTGAACTCTGATTTTTTATTTTATTTCAAGTAATAGTATAAAATAATTTATAAAAAAAAAAAGCTTGAAATTATTTTATTTTTTTAAAGACATATTATTATGTGCGAGATTAAAATATTGAAAAATGGAGTGCAATGCAGCCTATAGAATATTACTAAAAAAATGATCAATTTTGGTTGATTCCCCAGGACAGAATCATTATTTCCGTAAAATGTGTTTTTGTATACAAAAGTGAATGACAAAATTATAATAAATTAATTTTTATACATACATTTTTAATGACGTTTACGCGTGTGTTATTATTTTATTTCAGGGAACAATACTTGTTCAACGTATTCGAAGTGATCGTTTCCACATTGGAGACGAAACTCCAGAGAATAGAAAACCTGGACAAAGCTGTCGAGCACCTCATGCGTCGAGTAGAACAACTGGATTCACGAGTAACCAACAACATCGACAAGACGGAATCGGTGATCGGAAAACTGCGATCATTAGACACCAAGCTGTTTCAAAAGGAACCTGGTACCCTCGGTCACCATCTTGAGACCAGGCTGACGACTTTAGACCGCAAAGTGGGCGACATTGACACGAAATTAGTCGGACTGAAAAGTCAACTGGACAACAACTTCCTGGCACCCGCCGACGACATTAACGCCGAGGCGAGCGAAAAAAAACCCGTAAACGTCCACCACCTGGACGTGTCTAAGCTGCTCAATACGCAGATGGATAACATCCGGAGCAACACTGCCAACATCGACAGGAAGCTGCAGTTTCACATAAATATGGTGTCGGACGGGCTGACCAAGATCATAAGTATGGTGTCGGACGTGCACGGCGCAATCGTTGAACAAGACAACAACAACAACAACCACAACCACCACCAAGGTCGATCGGGCGGCGTCAACGGAACCAAAACGACGACCACCACACCGGCGTCGGCGCCGGAGCGGAGCAATAAAATCGACCAGCTGGTCAGGCAGATGCACCCGATACTGAGCGTCAGCGAGAAAATGGACGAGGTGTGGAACGTGGTGGTCGGCACCAAGAGCTCGGTGGACGACCTGGTGCCCAAGTCTGACGAGCTACTGACGCAGACGCAACGCCAGGAGCGGGCCATTAGTGACATACACGACGACCTGCGCATGAACACCAACAAGATCATCGCCAACCTGGACGTGGTTGAGCGCAGGCTAAAGAAACAGGAGGACGACGTGGTCACGTTGGCCCAGCGGCCTGTGCCCGCCGAGATGCTGCGCCTGGACCCGACCATCGACGATTACTCTCGGTACGACGAACAGTTGCAATCCGAGTCCACGCCGCTTTCCGCCCCCGTGTCATTTACTACCCCTACCAGTGTCGGCGGTATCGGCGGTATAGGTGGTCCTACATCCGGTACGCCGCCGGACATACAACTGTCGTTTCAGACGCCAAGGAACGCGCCCCAGAAAACCAGAGGAGTGGTGTTCCCGAGCGTCAAAAACAAACCGCCGCCGGCTAACATCAGTTTCTTGACCGAGCAGTTCAACCGTGAAGTCAAAGTGAGTTTTCATTTTTCGTAACATTGCGGTAGGCGATAAACGTTTAAAACAACTATATAATGATGTGTATGGGTACAATGATATTGTATAATGTTTATCTAACTCGATTTTGTCAGTTGAATGTTGGCGGTAACTGATTATTGATAACACAAACACGCGATAATCAAATACACGTTAAATTCCTAAATCTCAATCAAATATTTAATTCTTATTTTAAAATCTATCTTTAAAATAAATTGTTTCACGTTTGTTTAAGACACGAATTTAAAACGTTCCATTTATAACACAATAACTCTGAACTTCGATTTTAAAAAGTTCTTGTTTAAAGTTGGAAAATTTAAAAAAATCGACTTCCAGATTATTTTGAATCAAGTGTATGTATAGTTCACATTATTAATAGAAACATTCACGGTAATGTCATATTTAACTATTATACCCACTGTAACACTGCAATTGCGCATTTAAAATTGTTAAAGGCTAAATATTTTAATGTTCACAATTCATTTTACTTTATTTAAATTTTTACCTGTAAGGCCATGCCGTATTGACCATACAATATCTAATAATAGCCATTGGTTAGTATAAGCTGGAAGTTTTATTAGTTGAATTCCTTCATAGGAATGTATAATATTGTATATATTGTATATATTAATATTTGGTCTAGACGGTTATACGGAACTGTGTTAAAAATATAGAGAAATCATCAGATAAGTAAACTTGTGTAGCGGTCAAACAAATAACATTTTATTGAACTAAATACATTCGTGCGTAATTTCATTGTAATATGATATACAAATTACACGTGCCTGGGTATAATGAATCAAACGAGAAAACGATATTTTAATCCGTTTTTACACTGCTTATTAAAAATGCGTGTGTCGTACATTGCATAAAAGATTTGCCGAGAGATTAAAATATGTAATGATCGTTATTTGAAATTTACTCGGTTGCATAAAATACTTTTTAAACTTTAACAGGAATTTAAATTATAGGTTACTGAGTATTGTGTATCTCAGATCTGATTTTAGTTGACGTGTAGTTTTTAAACGTCGTTTAATTTAACAGGACGTTATTAAATAATGTATTTCACAAGCTTGACAGTTGGTAATTTTTTCTTCAGTTCACAACTCACAAGCTACCATTCAACTTTTTATTAGGTATCTCTTTATTTGTAAACGGTTCAAATTAAGGCGTGCATTAATTACACAGATTAATTGATAATGATTTTGACAAGCCATACGCATTAAATCAAAATTAGTTGAGAACAGTTTTAAATTCATTATATTGTATAGGTGTATTATTCGAGTAAAATTACCTATAGCTAAATAATACATCTATTATATCTCTAGTTGTGTAAACTTTTTTGAAAATAGTAAAATACAAATAATTTAAAAGAGTACGGTTTCTGTGATCCATAAAATCATTGATTATTAAATATTAAGATATTCAATCTTAAACAGTGGTATTTTTTATAATCTTTTGAAATTCATAAATTAATATAAGTGGTCATTAATAGCATTACTTCGTATGAACCTTCAACCGTTATAACTTATAATTTACACCGTTTCCACAAAATAAGTTTCTCGTCGAGAAGTGACTGAAGTCTAATTTCATTAAAATTGCTTATTGAACAGGTTTCTCTGTGTACATAAAGCAATCATATTAAATTTATAATTATATCAATGTTAGCGTCTTGATCGCGTGTAGAAGGGTCTACTACGGAACTCTAAAAGTTACAAGGATCATTTTACTCGGTATAAACGAGATACTCGTATATTATATAGAAATTAGTAGCAAATTATAATTTAAAAATAAATCTGTGATAAATCGATGTGATATGTCGTAAAAATAAAGCAGCAGGTACCAAAATGACGGATTTGAACCGTGTTCATGCAACTTACTAAGTCGTATCGATATCGATTTTAATTTTTTTTTTTTTTGCAGTCTGTAAGCTTGCGAAATTCAACCCAGAAAACGTAGGTAATATTATCTGACAGGCACGTTTTAATAGTGAAACTTATTTGTTAGGTAGCGGAAAACAGCGGAACACCGGAGTCCTGTATGAATAGATAAATGATTATTATTATTTTTACCTTGGAGTTTGAAATTTGAATTACCTGTAAATATTATAGGAACACAACGATATAGTTTTATAGATATAGGCGAACGTATTAGGGGTAACGAATACTTGTATTCATAAAAATTTTCTGTACCTACTGTATTATTATCATTATTATTAATGGCAAACGGAGATAAAATATTACCAGTAACAAGACAATGATAAAACTAGATCAATGTTGTTGGTTTTGTTGTTGTTTTTTTTAAACAGTTGAACGTACAATCACATAATATAAATAAGTACAGGGACGATAATATGCGATACGTGCCGTTTTAAATGTTGTATTGTATTTTAATTCTTATAAACGATCCTTGAGCTACTTGGTGAAAATTATGGATCAAAATAATTTACTAATAATCTGATCGTGGAAAAAAATCTATAGTTCTAATCCCTATAAATTCAATCCTAAAATGTACAAAACTGTAAATACTTGTAAATATAATACATAGATGTAGGTTTATAAATATTATAAAATGTTTTTATTCCATTTTATTATTTTCACATATTTTATTTCACCTATACTTGAAACCTTCATAGTAAATATTATATTTTATAATTTGATAAAGAATGTTGAACATTTTTGAAAATTTAAGGAGATTGTTATTGATTTTTAAATTCACAAAATGTGTGACGTAATACGGAGTAAATTATTCATTATTTTTAAAAAAAAATACAATTTATTCTTAACATAATTTTGAGTTTTTTCAATCTTGTAATTCATATTATAATCAATGACTTTATTATTGATAGTTATTTTTTAAATTTCCATCTTTAAAAAACGACAATAAAATAATAATAAGTAACTATATATCTATACAAATCAATAAGAACCAACTAAATAATAGTCGAATGGAAGTCACGATCTTTCAATAAAATGCGCAATGAACCGAGACAAATTAAATAAAAATGTTTTTAACCATTAATAATAGTGCTAAATATTTTTTTAAAAAAAAACAATAACTTGTAGAACAACAGAATAATAATTTTATCTTGACCTATGCGTAGATACGTTCAAGGGAAAATAACAAGCCATTTGCTGTTTCCTATAATATATATAGGTAGGCGGCAATACATTGTAATATATCAATGACATTTTCAATAATCGGAGTTCATTAAATTTTCTATATCAAAGTCCCTGATCCCCATATTGTTATACGCGTCGATGACATTTAGAGGTTGAACGTACAAATGGATACCTCCTATATGTACATTGCAGTGATAGATACATTATAATATTATGAATAACGACAAAAGACAATCGAAATATTGAAAATTGCATCTACCACACGACCGCGACCAAACTCGTCCGAAACTGGTTTCGCCATTGAAAAGCCAAAATATAAATAAGAAAAACAAAATTTCGACGCCCGTGAGAAACTCACAATTACTATACCTATGCGTGTGTACCACACACACACACACATTTTATATATATCATTAGTATATAATTTCCAATATCACGTATGTGCATAATTTAAAACGGGCGCCGTGGGAACGCGTATACGAAATCACCTAAGGCCGGACTTAGAATTTGCTGTGATTCCCATTTCATCATGAACTCGTAGGTAAACCTATTTTTGTATATATACTGCACCACATGATATGCATCCAAAAGGGGGACGGGTCATCTGAAGATGTATAATATAATGACGACGACGAAGGTGTGCATATAATATTGGAACACGATTCATAGGATAATAATATAATGTAGGTAAGCTGGCTGAAAATGACGAGATACGACCACCAAGACAACAAAACCGCGTACGGCCAGTATGCACCTGTATTGGTGTGCATAATATTATGCCGTATTGAGAGGTGTAATATAAATAATGCATAATGATAAATTATCGTGCGTGTAGATCACAATCGGCAAACGGGGTTTTTGATCGCTGTAGATATTACCTATAACCCATTCCGTCGCAGACTCGAAATGTCGCATTCGCCGTTTTATTGTACCTACCTACACAGAAGCGTGCGATAAAATAACGTTTTATATTTCTGTGGGCGCTTTTCCCCGCAGTTCATCGATCCGATGCCGCGGGAAAATGTACAAAATATCGTGCCATAGCGATATTCGTAGGGTTCTCTTATAGTTGAAAAAAATAATAAACGCTCACTAATCTACCTGCTATACTATTCCGCTAGATATAAAGGTGTGTATGCGTTAAAAATCGGCGTGACTATTCCATAAAAAAAATAATAAAAATATTATTGTTTATATTAACGATCAAAAGTCGATATAGTGAAAGAATAATATGATATATAAATTATGAACGTAATAATATTATATTATATAGCTGGCCGGTGCGTATTTTATAACCACCGTAACATAATACGTAGGTACCTATATAATAGCGTAACGACGAATAATATTTTCGATTATCTACCAGACATCGGTTAATTGATCGATGTAATGGATTATGTTAATTTGACAGGTAAACTCTCTCGGAAAATAAAACGTTGACTTATATCATATCAAACGGATAGATTATATGTAAGGTCGGGCGGACGACGTTTGAGCTGGTACACATATTATATATGTTGTATCTCAATTTTTAAAATAATGAAGCGTTTTCTCCTTGAACACGCTACCACGAATTGTCAAGAAATAATTATGTTTTTATATTCATCATGCGAGTGCATGTGTATTTTAAATTTTTAAGGATTATAATTTTAAAAAATTTTGCATGCTATTAACACAATTTCAAAGTCACTTTACACATTTTTTTTTTTTAAATTCAAATCGTATTGTACAAATAAGGAAATATTATATAAGTCACGTTACATAATTTTGTGTCTAGTAGTAATTAAATTTGTTATAACATAAATCTACATAATTGTAGTATTTGTTTTATAATTAGCGTGCATAGTTTATGCGGACGATAATATTACCACGTACGTATATTACATTATTATACGTATTATAGTCGATGATGAATTGAGTTCAATACGATTATATCATTATATATAATAATCTACAAGCCAGTTTCTTCGATTAATAACACAATATAATACATTCATTAATTATTTCTGTTCTTTTTTTTTTTTCAGGGATTTTCGTGCCTGGACCTTTTGAACGCGGGCATGAAGCAATCTGGCGTGTATTATTTGCAAATCCGGGGTACGGCCTACTGGTACCTGAAGGTGTATTGCGAACAGGAGATTGCGGACGGAGGTTGGACGGTAAGTTTTGACACACGTCCGCCGCGAACTCGGTCGTCGCAAGGGGCGTGCACACGACACGGCATTATTATTATTATAAGACATTAACGAAACGAGAAACACGCGCGTATGAAAGAAAAAAAAACGCAAACAATATAATAATAGCAATAATGGCGCACGAGCGTGCATCATTGTTGCGCACATTGCGGCGGCGGCGGCGGCACGGGTAGTGATAACGATAGAGCGTGTGCGCAATAATAACGGCGGTGTTGCACGGGGTACGTACGCGGGGAATACGACTGCGGACGACACACACTCGGCCGCGCGCAATAATAACGTTTTCTCGTTGTAATTTTTCGGGACAACCTCGGCGGCGGTATCCGACGAAATGACGTAACGTCGGCCACGGGCGCGAGCCCGTTTGGCGGGACTTTTGAGATAAAGCCGCGAACACGATTGTTGTACAGACTTGCGGTAGACCCGCCGTCGCGTCGCGGTCGTCCAAGGCCTCCTCTCCTCGGTCAGCGCGCGTATAAAATCATAAAGTGTGTTCGGCGGCAGCGTGAAAGTCACGCCGCCGCCGCCGCCGCCGCGCGCGCGGAGGTAAAAAAAAAAAGAACGAAATAAATGTAGATCGACGTGACACGCTACGTATCACAATGTATAATGACAGTGTGTATAACGTGCACGGTATACTGTCGTGTGCTTTTCGCCGTCGTTTATGCTACATTATTGCTATTATATGCCTACTTCCACGCCGCCGGAGACCTTGCCGCTGCGAGTAGGTTGGTATTTTTTTTTTTTTTTAAACGCCCGTCGTGCGAATATGGTTTGGTCGCGGTACGGGTCGTCCGTTTCGTGTTTTTTTTTTTGTTTTAATCCTTTATTTAATTGCTCCGTAATTATCCCTAATCTACGGCGCGAGACAATAACGGGCGCTCTATACCGGCCGCGCGTACACGCCTAATCGGCCGGGCGGCGGACAAAAGACAACCTCGTGCGTCTCGCGGTCGTCGTATGGCCACTTGCGGTAAAAGACCGCGACGTCTCTCGGCCGCGGCGGTCACGGACGCGAAGTCTAACGACGCTCCGTGTGCTGTCGTTGTTTGAGCGCGAACGACGACATATTATTTCGACCGACCGATCGGTATAATGGCCGACGGGTCGTCGTCACAGTGGTCCCGAGTGCTGTCAGTAATCTTGGCGATTATTCCGCCACCAAACAGCCATTTGATCAGTAAATGTAAATGGTTTTTTTTTATTTTGAAATACGAACTTTTGATCTGATATTCCGAAGTGAGATATTTTTCTGAGGCTTTCAATCTGCAAAAATCAAACTTCAAACCAGTACAACAATACAACTAGTTTTTTTAGTCATCAGTGCTATAACTCGGGGCGAATGTTCGTGACTTTTACATAATTTTTTGGTTTTTGTTGTGCTCAATTCAGACCGTGTTATAAATACGCTTTGCACGACGCAGAAGCAGTTTAATTAAATTCAATTTTACAATTCTTTTGCGTTTTTAAAAATTATTTAGCTATACAATTTGTTTTAGTTTATAGGACATTTTTTATAAATCGTAGGTAATACACTGCATGTCATAGGTAGTAGGTACCAATGCATATTTTTAATATTATTAAAATAAAAAAAAGTGTGAGTCAATATAGGCTATACTCACGAGGATTTGATTTGTATGTGTAAACATCTAAATGAATTTCGGGTGACACCACAGGATACCTCTGTATGGTGTATAAAATAATTATCAATTCGATGAAGTAATCTTATCGATGTATTTAAATGGAAAACTGGAAACTGGTATAACATAACCACGAGTAGGTTGGATTCGGGGAGCGCATATAGAGTGTTTATACATCAAAAACTTATTGTACCTAATTTTGAATAAATAATAGATACAATTGTTTAAATGCCACACTCGATTGTTGCAATGACATATTTTCATGTTTTTGGGAATAATTGAATCCATTTTCTTTAGAGTTTTTAAGGTTATAAACATCTTAATCGAAGTTATAATCTATATAAGTTAAAAGTATTTCACACCGCTAATTACATCAATATTTTGCGGAAATCCCTGTGCCAATTTTCCATTTCGCCCATCCATGGTTCAAACTTTAAATGTTCATAACTAATTAAATATATTATACTTTTCATATAATATTATGACATCAAAATTATGTGAGAAATATATCATCAAAAGCACATAAATTTACGAAAAAACGACTGTTTAGTGACAAAATAATCACTCTGTATTGTGCGTAATGTGTAGTGCTACACATGTACACGATAGTATAATATCATTATAAATTATAATATTAATGACATTGACAACAGAACGCGATGTAATATTATATATTATTCATGATATGTGCGCGTAATTATACATATTTTATTTATTGGAATAATTTATTTGGTAGGTAATAATACATCGTAAATATGATTACATTATATTATTATTATAGATTCATGATATTACTATGTTCGACAAATTACAACTAATTTAATTTCACGTACCTACATAATATAATTACAACATGCACTACACAGTCGCCTTGCATATTTCACCTATTTTTCTGATACGCGTTTATCATATTATAATACGAAATAACAGTTTTTTTTTTCAAAAACATTTGCAACTCCTTTGAAAAATCGAATTATAGTCTACGTGTTATAAATATTAAATACATTTATAATTGTTTATAAATAATCGTCAAAATAAGGATAGTAGGGTAAATTGTTTTTTCTTTATTATGCACGAATAAAGTGTACAAACTGTAGTACCTATGTAGAGTGTAATAAATCAAAATTTGTATTTAAACAGTTTATTTTTTACTTCAAAGTATTTATAAATAATATATAATCGAGAAAGTATAATAAATCAGTTCACGCGTCAAATGCTAACAACCAATGAACGATCATCTAGTTTGTATTATTGGTCGTATATGCAATTTATTTTATTGCGTAGCGATAGCGCATTCGTGTGAATACCTCCAGTTCTAGCGCACGCTTTAAACAACCAATTATAAAATTAACGTCAAAAATTTGACACGTTAGAATTACAATTCTAAAATATAGTAAATTATAAAACTTCAAAATCTACGAATTAATAATTATGAAAATTTATAGTTGGAACAAAATTGTCACAGCTTCAATTCTTAAGATGTATCAAATCATGGCAAAGTTTTTAACCAAATAACTATAATTGATCGTTATATGTCAGGAAATTAAAAAGGTTCAATTTTTTTAATAAAATAAAATAGTACAATTAATATTATATTGATACTTTAATGGTTCTTCAAATAATTATCTGTTTTCTAATAACATATAAAAAAAATATACGAACTTAATTTGTATTTATTTATCAAGTGATAACATAAATAAACAGCTTGACAGATATTAAATGTCTATAAACTAAATAACATTCAAATTTATTTATTGAATATATTTTATAGTCATATAAATTATATGATTCATAATACCTACAAAAAATGCAGTGTTAATGGATTTATGGTTTTAATAATGATGATTTACACTTCTTTAACATATAGTAAATATTATGATTTATAACTTGATAAAAAGCGTTTAAAATGTTTAAACATTTAAAGGGATTGTTATTGATTTTTAAACTTACAAAATGTGTAATGTAAATAGTAGTAAATCATTTAATAATTTTTTTAGAAAAAATTACAATTCATTCATAACCTATAATATATAACATTTTACAATTTATTCTACTTAAATATTTATAATACAATAATTAGGTATTATTATTTACATGAAAATATATTATGCTTTATTTTTTAGTGTTAACAGTTTGATAATGAATTTTAAGTTATATTAGCCTATATTAATTTTATAACAATTACATTACTTGTTTATAATTATATTGCAGGTCATACAAAGGAGAGATGATATTGGCGATCCGATACGTGAGAATTTCAATAGGGACTGGACCGATTATAAAAATGGATTTGGTGACCCAACTAAAGAATTTTGGATGGGTAATGAAAACATTTACATGCTAACCAGTAACGACGAATATATGCTAAGAATTGAGTTGGAAGATTTCGAAGGAAACAGAAGGTAATACTTTGTTTTCTAAATTGTTAAGTTTAGATAAGAATATTATTTTAGCACTTAACACCATTACGTAATATTATGTTCAACTATAAACTATGAACCATTAATCATTATTAAAATATATAAATACACAAAATCATTTAATACATTAATATCGTCAAATGCAAAAATTTCGTAATTTAATCAAATGTTTTTTTGTTTTAAATTATGTAAGTTTAGTGTACATAATAAGAGCTATGTATATTAGATTGCAATCTGCAGTTAGTTATACCGTGTGTTGAATTAATTTCTTCCGGTTTTTCACAGGTACGCTCAATATTCACATTTCAAAATTTACTCGGAATCTGAATACTACAAGTTAGAGATTGATGGATATGAAGGCAACGCCGGAGATTCACTGAATGACCCGTGGTACGGAAGCAATAACAGTCCATTCTCTACTTACAACAGGTTTGTGACTACATAATATTTTTATATTATTATTAATCATCTGTTTCCATTACCAATTACCACATTTTATTTTATTACTTTATTTTTCTACAGAGACAACGATAGATCGAGCTTAAACTGTGCATCGATGTTGAAAGGAGGATGGTGGTGGAAGTCTTGTGGCAGAGGACTTAACGGGTTGTATTTAAATGATCCTCAAGATTTAACAGCCAGACAAGGTAAAAAACGGGGGACATATAGGCAGCTTAATAACCACGAGCCAATGTTGCTGAACTAACATTACATTGATTTAAAAATATCTTTTTAAAACAATCAAAACTATTTAAAGCTCTTTATTATTTGAATTTAGATAGGTATCTGTTCACTACCTATTAGGCCTATCTGTTACACACATTCTATACCTCAATAAAACCATTAATAACCAATCTTGAAACGAGTTCCAATAAAATTTATCTAAAAATATTTTTTTTTAATCACATGTCTACATTGTATTACGCATCCGGTACGGTTTACTTTTTTCTAACGTATAATATTAATTGAGCAAATAGTAGCAGTGATGTATATGCCCAAACGAAGCACAAAGTATCTTTTCGATATTTCTCTATGTGCACAGAGTACAGACGTAATAAATAATAATGGAGTTATGCATATATTGCTATCTAAAGTGCTTTCGAGTATGCATACGCATAATTAAACATTTTATTTAAAATAATGATAATAACAATAGTTCAAAGAAATTGCATTTCCCGTTATAACATACGTAGGTAGTTGTTTACTTTGGCAGTTGAGATTTACAAGCGTAAAATTTGATTAATAATTAGAGCTATTTATTACGGTTAAAATTTAAAACTAACTATAATAATGAGAGCTTATAATAATTAATTAAGAAAGTATAATGTTTAAAATGAAAGTACCGAATAAGGTGTATCGTATATTATCTATATAGACCCAATGTAATCACGGGTCTGGAATTATTAATCACAGTTGTTATAAAGATAATACTCATATTGCGATCAGATAAGAAAAAATTTACACGTACAACAACGATATTAATAATACAATGAATATAGAAAATCGGGTGCTTCCTAGTTGTAAATAAAAAATTTATCGTGTAATATTAAAATATTATCGGATGGCGTGTTCTTTTTTTCCTACACACACATAGCTGAATATAATAACAATAATATAATGTACATATGAATAAGTAGGACCATCGCGTTATGCGGAGCTTTAATTAACAGATACAGAAAAACATATAATAATATGCACAATCCATAACCCAAATCAAGGTGCGTGAAATATAATGTGGCTCATGTTGTCGTCTTAGGTATCGTGTGGTTCCGTTGGAGAGGATGGGATTACACACTGAAGAAAGCGCAAATGTTAATCAAACCAAAAGTCACCATCATTCCACCGTTACCCGTCGTCAACGCTGTTTGAGCGAAAAAAGGATTTCGCATGTCATATATATATATATATATAATTTTATTAAACATTTGTGTTAAAAAAAGGCTAAAAAAGAAAAAAAAGAAGATAAAAATCACCGATAAAATATTGTCGTGTTTTAATTAGGCTTAAATTCACTACTATTTTATTTTTTTTCTGTTCACCTTAAGACGCGTCTTAGACGTACCTATAATGATGTAATGATGTTTAATCAAATCGGAAGGCATGAGAATAAAAATGTATAAATGTATTTATTTTGTAAATATATTTAAAAAAAATGTGCCGTATATAATAATATACATAATATTTAGCATATTATATAAATATTATTTAGTATTTTTAGATAAACTCTGTGTAGTCGTTTATTTTATTATTATTTTTATTTTTATTTTATTAATAATTTCATAATACATTTTGAGATAATATTTGAATGTTTAGATAATTAGATACATATCCAAATTCATACATTTCCATTTCTGTAATTATTATTGTTTTATTTCTATTACTACGTACGTTCCTCTTTACCCGTCCCGTCAACCTTCATTTATATGAAAATTGTCAAATAAAATTGTTTAATATTATTATAATTAAAAAATGTTGTTTATTTTATAATCGGTTCCATAATAACTATCATCCTTTTACATTTCGCATGGTTTAGGTGAACACTAATGTTATAATTTGTACTGAAAACAGTTCAAGTTAACGATTAAATAATATGCATTTCTATAATGATCGTGTATGGAAAATAAAATAAATTTTATTATACAACAACGATGACAAAATTGTGAAATTATGAAAATGTAGTTATAATAGAAAAATAATTCGTATCGTATCAATATCGTATGTAATTTGATTTTTTTTATACCTACCGAGTGGTAGTTTAGTAGTTGATAGTTGACTGTCGTATTTTGTGGTACCTACAGAATCTTATTACTTAGATCTATTTTTATTTTGAAACATTTTTCCGTATATATTACTATCGATTATAAATACTGTCTATAGCGTCTAAACTTGAATATTACATCAGTATTAATTATACTCGGTAATATTACTATAATTCCTACATTTTATAATAGTGTTAAAAAATGCACATTATTCACAGATGACAGGGCGTTTAATTCTCCGCGTTATAGACAGTATCCTTGTATATAGGTAATAACATAATATGCAATATTATATTATATTTTAAACAGTGTAAATAATACAAGAGTGCAATAATGCGGCTTCATAATATACTACTTTTATCGGTTTATATAATAACGACGATATTATAATAATATGTCAACACACGTCATAATATAATAACCGGCGCTATATCATATTATTATACATAGGTACATATACCAATATCCACCTACTTATTTGTAACTACATATTAGTTCATAAATAATAATATTATCATAATATATATATTTTAAATTAGCGTCCGATATTTCGTTATAATGTCGATATAATATATTTGCGTATCGTAATATCAGAGTATCTACCTATACCTATAATAATATTATAGTATAGCAGGTACCCACCAATATTTAGGTATACTCATGTATACTTTATTGACCCACATCGCGATCTGTGCAAAAACGTTGAATCGGATATTAAAAAAATGTACCCATAAGATAGAGAGAGAGAGAGAGAGAGAGACACGGTGCTGGTCGTGCAGGCAAACAATAATAAGTAATAACATGTTATAATAATAATTTCTGATGGGATTATCTCGAAATGATAATATGCTGTTACTTGAAGATCATATTATTGCACCGATACCGTATTAAAATAACAACAATACTATTACCATATCCGAGTATGTTATATTATGATTAGCTACACTGTTATATATATTATGTATGTGAACACTGTGGATAACCTACACGGTGCATTAATAATTTAATAACTGTAGTATTTGTACGCGATAGGTAAATAACGAGGTTATTTATGCCCATAATAATTAATTACACAACAACGTTGGATCGAAATAATTATGAAACTATGTATAGGTCGAGCGCGGACTTTATTATACACTTTTTAATAATTAATACTAGCAATATCGAAAGTATCACGTATCAATCAATACTTAATTTCACTAAAAACGCTATAAAACCTCAACGTAGAGAGTACACCTACCTTTGTGTTTTAAATTGTTTAGAAAATATGTATACTTCTAATTTGATTATCTGATTAAGTTAATTTAGTCAATTAGCTGTAGACAATTGTATTTTCCGATCATTGTACAGTGTATAGGTATGAATGTTGATCAATATAAAAAATATGTCAGGCTAAGTAAATACTAGAACTGGGTGGTGTTTATCTGAAGGTTCATTAGAATGTACGTACCGATATAAGTTCAAACTTTAATGAAATTCTTCAAAATCGCGTAAATGTGTTGATTATTATTCCGTGAGCCGTTTAAATGATAAAATAATATAGAATAATAAGATTAAGAAACCTAACAGTTGTAATATTTGTAGAACATAGGATACCGTATACAGTAATAAACACTAGTTACATGACCTACGATTATGATTTTAAAAGTCGTAAGATATCGTGGAAAAATAAATCGTGATTTTTGCGGAAAAGGGAAAGGTATACTTTTAGCCGAAACCAGCTATGCTCAAAGTTTTCCGTGTTTAACGTTTGTATTTGTTTTCATAACTGTAAATTGTTTTTATAGTTACTCATAAAACCAAGGCTGGACATTAATGAGTTCAAAATTTAATGTTAAGTTACTTTTAACTAAGTTACTTAACGAGTTACATTTATTTTCATAAGCAACTTTTAACATAACAAGTTTTTTTTTTTTAAGTAATTTCTAACTTACCGAGTTAATTTATTTCTTTTTCCTAAATATCATTAATTTAAAATTATATTTTGATTTTTGTAACTTATTTTTATATATATAAAAAAAAATAATAATAATAATTGTCTGAAACATCAAATACTATTTGTTATTTTATTTTGTGTTCTAAATAAGTTTTAAATTGTAAACTGTTGCAAATGTTTCACATTATTTCTGTATTTGAGATTTCAATAGGTATTAAAATAACGTAATATGTATTTAGTTATGAGTAAATAACGAAAAGGTTTAATATATATAATGTTTACTGTATAGTATTAAATTATTATATTTTAATTGCTTATTCACAAAAAATATGTTTATATAATATCATTATTAAACAAAAACGTTATAGGACTATTGGTGTAATCATAGGGGTTTTGTTGAATTTTATAATCGATTTAAATATGTAATTACTTACTATAATTAATACAATTAAATACATTTTTAAAAAAATAGTAAGACCTCCATTATATTATGTTATTTGTTAAGTTTTAATAAAAAGGTATATGATAATTAATTTTATATAAAAAAAGGTAACTTATTTTTAACTAAGTTAAGTTACTTTTTTAAAATTAACTTTTAACTTTTAGCGAGTTAAATAAAAAAGAAAAGTAACTTTTAACTTAACTTATATTTTTCTATATTAGCTTAATGAGTTAAAAAAAATTAGTTAACTTGCCCAGTCTTGTATAAAACTACTAGTGTATGAAAAAACTTGTATTTTAAATTACAAATTAAATTTTTTAAATATTGAACTTTTTTTTATCTCTTCCTAAAAAACAATAAATAGTTGTTTCTAAAAAAAATACTGTAGAAATACTGAAAATTATAAATGTAAAAATGTTAAATCCATAATTCCTCCACTACTCTCAGAAACCAAAATAAGAATACATATACATTATTGTTTAAGTGTACCTGCTCATCATAACAATATTTTATTTAAAACCTATAAAATTTTTTATTATTTTTTTTTTTTAATCAATTTTAGAAGACATCCCTAGACATTTATATTATCTTTGTCTTTAATAATCACTGTGGTCAAAAGACTTGTTATATGTGCCATTATGGCACATGTAATCTAGTTCGATCGACGAGGGTAATTCTTTTTAATTATATAATTTACGACTTATAAATTATTAATTATCTAACCAGAAGTATTATTATAATGTGTAATATTATACTTTCTTTCAGTAGATTATTTTGCTCTGGAAAATTAATTTGCAATTTGAACAAATAAATTGAAATATGACGTGTATACATAATAAATTGAAGTCGAGAGAATATGATCAATATTCAGGTTGTATAGTGTATATTCATTAGTTATTACTCACCGTTGTAGTGAACCTACCTGCCATTAAAAATTATGGTAATCCAATTATTTTATAGTTTCTAAATAACATGGTAGCTGTGGTACACAAATTTAATATCAGTTATAGCTATAATATAGATTATGAAAATTAATGATATAATTTAGGAAATAAGTATTATTATCACGACCGACGGGTTTGAAATTTGAATGTGTAAATATTACGCGATAAGGCCACACACGCAAAAATAAAAAACAGCAATGATTTGATTTCGTCAATGTTGATAAATTTAATTAAATTACACTGTATAGATTAAATTAAAGCAAACCTGTATTCAAATTGTTTTCAATATCATTAAAATCATTACGTTCAGTAATTATTGAAGACTAAGAGCGGTTATACGTCATGTTTGCTATTTTTTTTTTAATATCCTTCAATAATTAATAAATATTTTTACATGTAAATAGTCCGATTAACGTTTAGGATTGATATTAAAAATTCGATAGATTTATACATAGATCTATCAACAATAGAATCAATTTTCTGAATAGATGAACTGATAATTTATTTACTGGTTAACAATTAATAATACAGTAACTATCTTAGATTTGAATGTTTTCAATTTTATTTAGATATTATTGCTGGTTTGTAGAAAACAAATGTTGTATATTAAAAACGTTAAGGTTATTGTTTTTTTTTTATATATATAAATAAGTAATTAAATATATTATAATTTATAGCTCAGAATTTAATATAGGTGACAAGACTTGACTATATATTTTTTTTTTTTGTAATATTTATTTTAAAAGATTTTTGGGTTTTGGTTTATTAATTATTTAACTTCATAGATTAAAGTATAACGGTAATTTTTATTAAATGTTTGATGAATATCTCATATGTTTACAATCTGTACAATTTGTAGGTACAATCAGTAAATTTAAGAAGAAATATTAAAAAACTGTGAAATTACTTGATGGAAGACTCTGTGTAGCAGTTCTCAACATTATTGAGTAATTTATATTCAGTCTTGTTAAGAATACTTTTCAAATGTATTCAGAATACGTATTTAAATACTTGGCATCATTTGTATTTGAATATAAATACAAATAAATTTTAAAAGTATTCAAAATACTTTTGTATATTAAAATATTTGTACGTTTATCACGAATGTATACTTAAAACTATTAATGAATATTTAAATAAACTAATTAATAAATCATTTTTTAATTTATTCAAAAATTTTAGATGTCACATAACTACTATATTTTAATCAGGTCAAGCTATTGTGTCATCTGTGTATTTGATAAAATCTTAAACATTTTTAGAAGTATTATAAAATATTTTAAGAACAATTTTTAAAATAGTAAAATACAAAGCAAAAATATTGATCATTGAAGTATAACGGTTAAAGAAAAAAAAATATTTAGTATTCTGAAATGAAATACAAATGAAAAGTATTTAAATACAAGTATTCGAATAACAATACTGTTTATATTTAAATCCTACATGTTTAGTATTTGATGTCTGTGTCGGTTACATTTGAGTCGTCTATAGTTCTGAATGCTAGCAGAGGTCAGGTGATTTGTATTTGATTGTAACTTGTCACGGAACTTTTAGCATATGGCAATAGACGTTTCGCTGGTGTTTTTAATTTTGAGATCATTGTCACATACCAACCATGTCACGAAGATGGTTTAGCGATTATACGTAAACAATTCGATTGAAAAGTTTCAAATTAACTTTTTTGACTGGGCCCGATTGGATGATCTATTACGTTTATATAATATGACAATGAAGACTTTGGAATATGATGAGAAATCTGTTTGAAATGCTGTTGTAAGAGTTTTTTTTTGTCATATCATCTTCATATGTTTAATTTTCATAATAAGATACAATATACTGATAGTATTTTTTTTATCTATGGTATATTGTTTTGTTCTATTTAATTTATAAGTTAATCATTTTGTTTATTACAACTTACAATATCAAATATATATACTACATTTATCAAAATTAGTTAAAATGTTTCCTATAAATGAATACAATATTTTTGTCACTATTACTTAACTTGTGTTATATAATCAACTATAATAAATTAAATCGGCGTAATAACATTATTACAGCTGTTGTTATTTAAAATATTAATTAATTATAATACACAGCTAGCAATTATCCACTAATAATGTTTACTTTATAAATAAATAGAATCGAACCCTGGAGGCTGTATTATTACATTTTATGAAGGAGAAAATCGTCCAAATTTTAATTCTTAGAAACTTATAATAATACGAGAAGAAACAAAGTCAATTATTAGTGGTTAGGTCACCACCACGATTAGTATATAATCAGTTTAGGCAGCGGAGTGGTTTTATTTCCACAGCCTTCCATTTTGTGATTTCAAATTTCACCCTATGCCAAACGTTTGTGCATAAAGTCTCATAGTTTTATGGACACAAAATGCAAATTGTCTATGATTTTAATTCACATTAAAAGTATATTTTATCTCGTTCTATAGATAAATACATATTATATAGGTAACCGTCACACGTTATATACTGCTACCATTATACGTACTCCGGTACTCGTATGCCTCGCAATCAATCTTTAAAGAATTCCCCTAGTCAATAAAATTTTATATTCTAAGCTTTTAAAAACAGCCGACTTCTACTCTGTGGCGGACGATGTGTCCGCGATCGCGTCTGTAGCGTCGGCGTCCACAGAGCAGACTGTTTATCGTCTCCTCCCGTAGATGGCAACGCCACTGGGTTTGATCTCAGAAACAGTGAGACATTGCGGTTAAGTATTAAGTTCCTCACTCGTAACCGTATTGTCTGTCGCCTTCGACCAGATTTTCCACCATCGGACATCCCAGGCTCACCCGGGGATTGTTTTAGCTGGAAGAACGATGCTGCGGATGTTACAGTCTCGTCCACTCGTCTCTGTGTCCAGCACGTGTCCCACTCGTGGTGACTTGACCCGTTGTACAACTTTTGTCTTGCTTTCTGCTGTCTTCTTCTTCTTCTTCTTCTTCTTCTTCTTCTTTGAAATATTTGGCTTTATCACCATTGCTGTATCAGAACTGGCCTACTAAGCCGCCACGTTACCAATATAATTGGTATCATAATTCACAAGTATGATTTATTTTAATTTTTCGAAACGCATGGGGTAATTATTAATTCCAGTCTATTTTTAATATGTATAAATTATTATTGTGAATTTTTCATACTCCATTGAGTAATGATATATTTTAGTAATTATTGTACAATCAAAAAAATGTCTAAATACAGTTTTTATTTGTATAACACTTACAAATTAAAAATAAATTAAATCGTATGTAACGATTAGTATACTTCAATAAAGAGTAAAAAAAAAATTATTTCGTATATAATAATAACCACTTGATAATTAATTAGATTGAATTAAAAATATAATTATTATTTGAATGGAAAAAAATTACCCTTGGCCCACAATTATATGGTCTGACACCACGCGCGTCACTAAATGTTAATAATCTATTAAATATATTTAAGACTTAACACTAGCATTATTCATAACAGAAAGACATTTTTTTTCTGTTTATTGACTGTTTTTATTTTACTCAATGTCATAAAACAACACTATCGACCACTCTACTTGCCTATATAAAATAGAACAATAAATATAAATGGTATAAGAATTCTTGCAATGAAAATATTATAATAATATTATATAATATATTATTTTGTAATCTATATAATTTGTAACAAAAAATTATTATAATTTTAATCTCCGTATTTGTTGTAATTGACAAATACAAATCATAGATACTTGAAATATACCACATTACTTAATTATCTACACATATAACTAATATTTATACATAATATAATTTTGAAAATATTTTAAAAAATTTTAATAAGCAATTTAAAATTATCGAAAATAAACAATTGAAAACAACGAACATTTGCAAATTAATTTGTAGCTTGACACTTAAATATTTTAAAAACTTTAGTGCAATTTGGGCCAGTAAATTTAAAATAAAAGGTTCATCATAAGTTGTTCTAATACCAAATTTTTTTTGAGATATTTCTTGTTCAAATTTTAATAAAATAAATATTTAAATAAAAAACACCAAAAAGATTTTTTCCCTACCGTTTTTTTTTTTTTTTAATTGAAAATGTTTACATTTTTTTTTTTTATTTTTATTTGACATAAACAATCTATACAATTTAGTACAATAAGGTTATATGACGAGAGTAATTAAAAAGAACATGAAAGTTGTGTTTAAGCAGCTACCCATCAGTGATTTTTGGCTATTGATTAATTAGTTTTTTTTCTTTTCTCACTATGAGACGTTAGACATTGAAGTTTTGTAAAAGATCATGGCATCATTTCCTTTTTAATATATATTTAAATTAGGATTTCCTGGGAGAGGAAAGTATTTATTTTTACATAAATTATTATTTATTATTTTCTACACATGATAAATTTGTCTAATTACGAAATTTTAAATTATTTATACTATAATCCAGCTATATTCATACTGTTTTAAAGTACGTTGTGTTATTAATTTATAAATTAATAACAATAATATATGGTACAATGATGTTAATAAAATATAATATTAAATATTAATAATGTTTGAATATTATATTATAATATATGTGATATGCAAAGATTTATCATTGGACTTAAATCAAATTCGTTACTACTCGTCTCAATTACGAGATACAGATACTCGAAACTTTATACATAGGTACAGAAGAGCGACTTCCCTGGATTTTATTATATACTAATTAAATTTATATAAAAAACACATATTGATATACGAGACTTATATGTTTTGTGTTTGATTTTTGGGTCGTAAATTTAAAATAATATTTTAATGACGTCTATAGTTATAAATTATTTTTTATTTATACTAAATAAATATTATACATTTAGACCCTTCAGTGCTGAGGTCTACTTCATAGTATGCATATATGTATATTAATTTGCATATACAATTTTCTTCTAATATTTATTATTTTAACCGTAAGGAGTTATACAAAAAGTATTTTTTTTTTTTTTGTCTAAATAAAAACTTTCATGATTTTATCCGGAGAACTCTGTTAAAGATAATTATAAGTAATTATTATATTGGGTTATGCGATTTTAAGATTATGACAAAAGTTATATTTTAAACTACTTATTACTTTTCCTAATAATCATTCACTAATTTTGTTGCATTTAATTATTTTGTTCCACACAATTTTATTTAATGTTTTATAATTATATTTAACATACAGTCATAATGAAAGTTTTATAATTTATATTTTATACATAACACACTATTAAAGTATAAAAAATGAACGATGCATGGAAAATACGTACTAATATTTTTTCTAATATTTTTTTATTTTTAAAAATATTTTATAAATATATTTAAATTATTTTTAAAAATATTTAAATATCTAATACCTATTACAATGATTTTAAATACGTATAGATATTTGTTTTACCTGTTTCACAATAGGAATATTCTTTTGTGTAACAATATTCTGTTTTTTTTTTTTTTTAATGAGAATATTCTTTTGGATTTCGAGCAAAGTGATAAAAGTATTGATTTTACAATGATGTGAGATTTTTTTTTGTATGTGCACAGGAATTACAGTAGATAAAAATTCGACAAATGGATATCGTTTACCTGTACAGTATTTGTTGAGTGGATATGTTAAATTTGAATTCAATGATATAAAATCATTGTATATACGAAAAACGATTTTGAACGAAGACGGTCTGTCAGTCTATATTACTAAGTGTGATATAATTATTATTAAAGTAATTCATTTTACTATTAATAAAACAGTAGGTTGAATAATATTTGCCAAAAACATTTTATTTGTAAACATTGTAACAAAGTTTTTCGTAAGTAGTTAATAGTGTAACGCATTATTTGCCATGTTAATGTACTGCCAACAAGGTTTCATTATGCCAAAATGTACGATTTCCTAATTTTTTAGATTCTGAGCGGAACAAAAAAATGTATTGATTTTACAATGTTATGTGTTGTGTGTTTTTTTTTTTTTTTAGATCCTGAGTGAAGCCATAAATGTATTAATTTTACAATGTTGTGTGTGTCTGTCGTCACATTTTGGGGCAGTAAAAGTGCTTTGATTTTATTTATTAGCATCTTTTCTGGTAGAAAATTGAATCTAGTTGTTATTTTGGGGGATCAAAAGTAAATAATTCTCAATAGTTTTTAAACACATCGGGAAAAACAATAAAACAAATTAAGGAAAAATAGAATTTTTTTGACAAAGCAAATTTTTGACAAAATCGATTTTTGTTTTTTAGTGTAACACAAAAAATAATGACCTTACTAAATACCTTAGATACATGAAATTTTCTACAAATGTTAACATTAGTATTTTGAATCTTTTTGGATATTTATAGGTATAAGTCATTTTTAGTAATATTTTTTTTTTATTATTGTCGATAAACTGAAAAACTTCAAATTACTTGAAAATTTAATACAAGGTTTCTTATAACTTTTTGTAAGTGAAAATAAAAATAAATTGAGCATAAACCCTCAATAGTTTTTTATAAGCGTCTAAAGTTGGAATTTCAACAAAATACGTACAAATCACAAAAATTTGCCATTGTGTTTGATTCAGAAATTCATAAAAAATTTTCTGTTTAAATCTAAAGTTTGAAAATTTAACATAAGATTTCCAATAAGTTTTTCTGCTTTCTATTCTTAATTTTAATTTTCATTTCCTTTTAAGTTATTTTAAGTTAAAAAATAAAAGTTCAAAAATATTAAAAATACATGGGCACATTTTTTTTATAAGTATTTAAAATTCAAATTTTTATTAAAATTCCTTAAAATATCGAATATTTCAAATTATTTTCTTGTTAAAATTTTTTAAATTGTTCAATTTTTATAGTTAAGAATTGAAAATTTAAAACAGAGTTTCTCGTAAGTACCTAATATTGTAACCAAAAAATCTAAAAAATATTTTTACATTAATTTCTTTTCGACATAAGAAATTTTCGATTATTTTTTAGTTTTTTTTTTTATAATTATCTATTAAAAATGTTGGCTAGGTTAAAAAGCTTCATACTTTATTAGAAGGTTTCCATGAGTTGTTAAAATAGCAGTGGAAAAATATTAAAGATAGATATGCATTATTTTTTTAGAGGTATTTAAAGTTCAAATTTTGACAAATTTCATCAAAATATCAAAAATTTGCAAATAATTTTGTAGTGAAAATGTATAAAATGTTTAATTTGTATAGCTAAGGATTGAAAATGTAAAACAAGATTTTTCATTAGTAGTAATTTTGTGGTCAAAAATATTATATATTTTCATAGTTTCTTTAAGATTGATTTTTGTTTTTACATATACCACGGACTTACAAAAATTAATCACGTTGTTAATATGAGTCTATCGATTATAATTTGTAGTAGTTAATAACTATTAACTTATAATAATTAACATATTATTAATATATAGTCAATGTTTTCGATTGCTGTATAAATTCGTAGGCACGCAGCACAAGTCAACCCGGTTACTACGAAATACAAAGTCATTACTACCAAATTGTTGTGTCTTCCGTGCTACAATGCCCTTTGAATAATATAACCACCGCTATTTTTTCTCTCCGAAAACACGTGAGCGACTCGTGACAATAAGACATGATAACATGTGGTCATGTTGTCTGTTTTATGCTCGGCCTCGTTATTTGGTTATATATACTTACGCAATGTTTGTACTGGTATAATTTTACGTAACTTACAAAAACTATAACTCAAACTCCGAGGTCTCATGATTAGACTATTTGTATATAGACTCCAATGCAAATTTTTATTAAAAATTAAATCTAAATATCTGATACTAGAGACCAAATGTAATGTGCGATAATGACTACTGTTGCAAGGTATGTTGTCATCACAGAAATATAATATTAGATCTTAAAGAGGTTCATTTGTATTGTTTATTTAAAATGCATGAACAAAGCAGTAAAAGATTTTCTTCATCATCATATTTTCGAGTAAGTGAATCTAGTTAATACTTTGGGATGCCAAAAGAAAAAAATTCCCAACAGTTTGAAAACGCGTCGGAAAAAATAATAAAAAAATTACGGAAAAACAGAAATTTTTACGCAAAGCAAATTTTTAATAAAATAAATTTCATTTTTTGGTACAACATCAAAAATAATAACAGTAGATACATAAAATGTTCACCAAATGTTTATATAAGTATTAATATATAATAGTATAATTCAAAAACAAATAACCGTAGACACTTGAAAATTTCACCGAATGTTGAGATTATCATTTTCTATCGGTACACCATTAAATTAAAAAAAAATATTTTAACTCTTTTTGAGCTGTTTATAAGCATGAGAAATTTTCATTTTTTTTAGTTTTTAGTTTTTATCTATAAATATCGATAAAAATATTTTCATTGAATCAAAAAACTCACTTGGTATGTTAATAAAAATGATAACCACGCAGTAATATTATTATTACATCGGTCCCTAAAATGTACCACTCCTAAATTATTTTCACCCAGAGCCTAAGCCTCTCTTGGACTCTCCCCCCCCCCATAATATGGCTCTGATTAAAATAAGTTACGGAGGTCACCAAATTATTTATCAGTTGTACGTATATGGTGTTATAGTTTATTAAATACCTATAAGTTTAGAAACCGGGAATGTAGCACGCTAGTAGAGTTAGGCTTTCCTAACTTGTTTATATATAATATACAGATCAAAAAATGCTCTACCAATTTTCAAGAATGGTTTAGATGATATACTGAATTTATGTTGGCTTACCAACTGTTAATAATACTAAAATTATAACTGCATATTCGTTTATTTCTGATTGATATCATAATAAAAAATACCTACTAACTAGTTTCAGAAAATACATTTTTTAGGTAAATATTACTATTTGAATACACTAATGATATTAGTATTTTTTCATAAAACAATGTAACATGAAATGTTATCTTATAACTTTAATAAATAAATAATTTTTAATAGTTTCATACTTATTAATGAAAAGTAGTTTTAATAAAAATTTAATGAGGTTGTCATAAATTAAAAACTTATTTTTGGAAATAGATAAAGCGTTTTGGAAAAAAATATCCATAATTTTACCATAACGTACTCCGTTGACCAATTTATTCAAAGTGTGCTATTGATTGAAAATACCTAATTTATTGACCTAACTTTATCTTTAAAATCATAAATTTGTTAATTTTATAAAAGTTATAAAACTCAATAGGTATGCAATCTTAAAATATTCTGAATTTATTAATTCTTCGTTATTAAATCTGCAATATTCTAGACCTTAAAAACACAAAATCTCTAAACTGAAAAAAAAATGAAAAATGCTAAAAGTACGTTTTGGATTGTCATCCTTCAATTACTATTAAGTAGCACATAAAGTTTAATAATTTAAAAACTATACTCGTTCGAATTTCGATTTAGCTTTGACATATATTTGAGTAAAAAGTTAATTAAAAGGGCTGTTTCAACAAGACAATACGAGAAAAAAAATTCAAAAAATCAATTTCTACCGAACCGTTACCATAATATTATGGTTTTGAAAATAATATAATACACTTACATGTATCTTGTAAAAAAAAATGTACACAAAAAATGGATACAATTTATAATTGCTATGCAAATCTCCGTCAAGTGATTTCCAATAGAAGGTCACCCAAGCTCGGGCCCCATGCCGCCTATCCCCCCACTCTTCACCATCGCTATAATTAAATACCACCTATGTCTTATATATATATTTATATATATTTATATATATTTATATTTATATATATAAATGCGTCGTATCGTAACACAAAAATATAATAATAATTATTAGCACGAAGATGCAGATGGACTGTCTGCTGTTGACCACGTTGCCGGTCGAACACTGCCACGAATACCTGATAACCCGAACAGCACATTAACGACCAGTAGGAAGTATCCCCGGTGAGTTATCGATAATCGGACCACCGACATTCTAGAACGAAATTCGAACGCCGAAAGTTTGCGTCTGGGATGGTCTGAGAAAGTAAACTTTGACAACGTCGTGGTAAATGTGAAGGGCCCGCGGTAAGATTTTCGTGGCTGTCGAGAGATGCGGGAGCGGATACTAGGTGGTTAGCTATTGCATATGTACGTTGCCTTGATGTAAATAAAATCGTTTTGCTTCGGATGATTGGATAGATGATAGATGATAACATAATGGATCGATTTAATTCGATGTTCTTTTAAGTACTATTTCATGTGGGTGCGCTGTAAAACAACTACAGTTTTGTTTTTATTCGTCTTGAACGAACCATGCTTACTCCAAAAACCAAATTTTATTTTGAAAACTGCATCATACCTGCATTATACATAATGAACACGCCTCCCGATGAATATGTTTTTAGTTTGGTAGTCTCGTATAAAAGAACATTCTATTCTATACCAGTTTTCAACATTTTTATATATAATATAAAATGTATACTCATGTCTCATACTCTTACTTATGCTTATCACACATCATACATATATTATGTAGGATGCAAGTATACAATAATAATATAAAAATATAAAAACGGGTTTCCACGTGACAAGGTATTTGATCATTTACAGAATATAATATTATTTTATAAGTGATCGCTCCGCAACCTTGATCACACAATCACTTCATGATCCTTAGATAATATTTGTTGTGTTCGTTCTAATTCAAAACTGATGTACTACAAAGAACATTAGTGTATTATAGATTATTACGATGGATAAAATCGATGAAGATTAAAAATGTATGTTTACTTTAAACCTGCACTTCCTTTGGTTTTCAATAAAACGATTTTCTAAGCAGAAATAAAATGCTAAAAAGTGTTATGTAGCATATCAGATTAGTCAAATTGTGTTGATTTTTAGAATTTTCAATTATTTTTAAAAAAATATCAAAATATAACAGTTTAAAAATATTTATAACTATTGTAATTAGCTTTTGATTTTTTTTTCAGCTACACTCATTCGTCTATTCCACTATCTGTATATAATATAATCGTCTTAAAGGTGTGGGTAATTATTTCGATCTACAAAATCATGAACACACATTACGTATCGATGACCAACAAACCGATACCGTACAATATTATTGGACTATAAATTATATACGATTTTTTTTTGAATGTCAAGGTCAATAATTTAAATTTAAATAATTATATAACACTTATTTGTGCTAAAAGAAATAAAATAATACGAGTACACTTATGCATATTATAATTCGTATATTTTACAATTTTTAGATTAAGAGCAAAATTCTGGTTAATACAAAACTGGTTGAGATGTATATTTCACATAATATTATGTTATTATTGTTTACATTAATTTTACGCAGTTTTTTTTTTGTGGTTTTCAAAGTTTGTTTTTTTCGAAAAATGATTTATTTAATTTACTATGTCGAGTATATGAAATAAAAAAAAATATTTTTCTTTATTGCGTAGGTAATATTAACGGATATTTAATATGGTATTGTCCATTTTTATTTTGTTTCATTTTGAAGACACGTGTATTTCTTATCGAATGTAAAATTTAATATTGAGAGAAATAATGGTAAAAAGGACGATGCATTATGTTTAATTACCTAGTTAATTAATATTATTGCCTGATGAAAAGGCGTCTATATTGTGTGTTGTTGTGTGTGGGGGGAGGAGATTAGCGCACTCACAAATTTGTATAGACATTATTGGCTAACCGAGGAATTTTGTGACGTTACATGATACCGTTTGGTATAATCTCGATAATATTTCAAAAGTAAATATTTCCCACAGTTTAAATAAAAAAATTGAATACTCATGGAGTCGTATAGGTTCTAACGCCAGTTCTGGTCGACCCCCTCCCCCCTACCAAAAAAAAAAACGGTCTTGGATTTATATGATTATATAGATTTTGGATAATTATGTAAGTACCTTTATGATATTAGTATATTTGTTTAATCGTCAATAGGTAAGTTTAGATTATTTTCGCTATGTTATACATTAAAACAACATTGGAACACGCGATATTATTGCTTTGCAATATTTATGCTTCGCTATTACACTTTATCGGCGATCTTTGGTGCTTTGTCAGGATGCCAGAAAGAAACACGTTTCTGTCGTTCCGTGCCCTAGGCAGGCATTTCCAAATCATGGGGGTCGCGACCCACGACAAGTGGGTCGTGAATCGTGGTGTAAGCTCATAATTTTTATTAACTTATTGATTTATTAATAAAAGATCTTAGTTGTTTGTTTCACAGTGATAAATAATTTAAACTCAGTTCATTAATTCAAATTATCAATTAATTAACGGTTGGTTACGATAATAGTATATTATTACAAATAAAATTAAACTATTTATATCTTGTTTAATTTCTCTGAAATTCAATGAATTGTTTGAATAAATGTGATATTAAACTTTGTTCTGTACTTTTTTTTTCTTTTTCTTTTAAATATTTTTTATTACACAATCTGTTTAATAAATTTGGAACAATAAGTGAATGTAATAAGTGAAAAAAAATAAAAAGACACGATTTATGGAATGAAAAAACCTACCGATGGAGGAGCTTAGAGTACTGTACTTAAAGTGTTGGTAGATCTAAGATACGTTACAAATATGTAAACCATTTCATTTCGATGATTTTGGTTTTTTCGTATTTTGTTTTAATAATTATTATTGTCAATGAATTATGAATATTGTAAATCTATATACAATGTACAATGCGTATATAAGTAGTGCATTGTACATTAGCACATATAGGTACTATAGTAGTATAGTAACTTATAGCAATAGTATACGGTATTAATTTTTAGAATGCTATAATTATTTTCATTTCTTACTGAATTCACACAAATAACAGTGGTTTTGGACATAAAAATAGCAAATTTATTATATCTTATAACGGTATTTAAACACTCCCATTAAATACACAACTCATAGAAGGTAGAACTCAATTAAACCATCATACCTAGTAAATTATTGATTTTCAGTTCTTTACATTTTTGTTTTATTATAAATTTTTTTTAATAATTTAGAAAAATAATGCGAGTCGTCATTGTTGAACCAACTTGAACAGTGGGTTTCGACGTCATAAATTTGGGAACCATTGCACTGCAAGTATAAAAATACTATAAAATACTATAACCAGTTATTCTACTTTGTTTTTGCACCCATGCACGAACCTCAATTATTCTACTCTATACTCAGTTTCAAACAATTTGAGCTCTATAATAATATTTGAACGCAGTTACTTAGGATAAAACATAAGCATGGCATTCGGACGCACAAAAATACAAATGTATAGGTAGGTACTGAAAAACTCAATCATATAACATTTTTATACATAGAATGTAGAAACTATATTTCGTATTATATTATATAGGTAAGCACCTAAATATACCATTAAAATTTAAAGAATGCACAAATGAGTGTTCGATGACACTATAGACATCGTATGGTATATGCCATGCTTTTGTGACCAATTTGACAAGTATCCAACATGAGTTTACTATAATGCAATGTCACGATATCAGTGATATTAGTGGGTTGATCATTGATAATAAATTTTTAAATCGATAAATTTTTTCCATTTTAGCAGATGATTGTTTGAATCAAGATTTTCCCCGGACCTTTAGGACTAGTAGCTGGTTACCAGAGTACCCAAATTCATTAACTTTTACATTTAGGTAGACATCTATACAAATATAATATAGATGAATATTTTACCGGTATAATAAAATTAATATATTCTAAATTTGTGCAATGTTTATTTTTTGTGTCCTTTTATGGTCAGTCAAGTCAATTGCGTTCATATACGAAAGTAGTAATACGTGATATTTACATTGATAAAATAATATCGTAGATACATCGTGATTTGATAAGCGCAATTCTTCTTCTATCGATCGTTATAATATACACAGCAAAAACATTTTATGAAAAAACGTGCAATTCAATAAAAAATATTTTCCTTAGTCTTCAGTCTTTAGTAGATACCTAATACTATTCCAATAAAAATATTTCTTAACAGTTTAAATCGTACTTAATGATTTGTGAGTAATGAGTATTACTTATATGTAATATATGTATTATGTTATATGTCCATTTTATTTAGGTTTCGAGATGTATAGTTTCAGCATGAAATTCTGTTTGGTCCTAATGTGGGCTATATACGATTGAAGGGGAGGGAGAGTAAGTGAGCTTCAGTTCAAGGTTTCCTACATTATTTTCAAATTATTTATGAGATAATTACCTATTTTTGGTTCTATATTTTTAAGATTTTCAACTTAGAGGGGGCTTATGCATCCTTAAACTATATGTATTTAAATTTAAGATTAACTGACGATTAAAGTTCATAAAAATTAAATTTATAATTTTAAAAATTGATTATTTTTAACAAATTTTATTAATTACTAAATAATTAAAATGATGTATTGTTGATGCTAAGATATAAATACAATTTTATTATGAATAAATTAGTTTTTAAAATTAACATTTACCTTAAAGGGTCCGGTGCTGATTTTTAAAATGTTTCGCTATTATTCCATACAATTTGAAAATTTTATTTTATATTTTAGTTGCCATCTGAATTATAATACTTTCCCTCTAATCTACTGTTCCATGCCTTTGGTACACCGTGTATTATATCAAAAAAAAATACTTCACAGGAAAAACTCTCAAGCCTTGTAGAATTATCGTTCAGATCGAATTGAACTTTTGAAACAAATTTTATTTTTATTTTTTTTCAAACAATGGTATAAAATAATTTATAAAAAAATATCTTAACATTGTCTTATATTTCAAGACATATTATAAAGTTTGATATTAAAAAATTGAAAAACGGAGTTCAATAAGAAAAGTAAAATATTACCATCTAATAGTTAAAAAAATTATCAAATTTGATTGATTTTACTGGATAGGATCATTATTTCTGTAAAGTGTATTTTGTTAACAAAATTACATTGGCGTCGGGTGCCTTAATTAAATATGCAACTATTTTATTTTGTTTAGCTTTATTTTATTAGTTATGAAATAATATATTTCATTTAATTATAAGAATATTTTAAAGTTGTATATTATAATTTATAATTATGCAAACTAAATTTAATGTATATTTATTAAAATTCATAATTTTTAGATTATACGAGTAATTAAAACATTTTTTAACTTGAAACGCCTTCATCGTTCCATTTACATGACATTTACTCACTGAACACGCTAGTATAGATTGTAAATAACTTTAAATATACGATTTTTGAAAAAAAAATGTTACCATATTTTTTATCCAACATAAGGGCCACTATATTAAATTTGTCACATGTGATGTATAGGTACGTTGTTACCGATAGTAACACTTATTGCTGATTTATGAATTAATCATATCGTATCCCACGCATTTTTAATAGTACAATGTTTGTACATGTTTTGGATATTTTTATAAATAACTGTAATTATGTCGGAAATAAATAAAGATAAAAAAATAAACATCTATGTATTTTCATATGTCTTATCGTGACATATTACTAATTTATGTCAAATTAAAAATACCGTTATTTTTAGTTGTAGTAAAATCCCGTTTTAGATAATATTTGAATGTCGAAATGTATTTATACAGAATTAACATTGTTATTTATATTTTTATTCACCTGAAATATTTTTGTTGTGATATCACCTCTTTTATGTATATTTGCGCAGTTGAGAATACTTTAATATATTCCCGTTGTGTCCATGATCGCGAAATGCATTATAAATGAAAGTCGTTCACCTCCACATGAATAAATTGATGGGCTGTTTTCGGAAGATGGCCAATATTAACCTACGATCACCTCCCATGTTGAATTGTCTATGTCCTTATAATTATAATATTAATATATACTCATTATTTTGTAAACATTAAATACTTTAATATTTCTGAATCAGTGATAGCCCGATTATGTTGATTTGTTCTTATAAGTTTGTGTAAATTGCAAGTCAATTAAACTACCTAGTTTTATTAAACCGAGACAATTTCAAATAACACTGGATTACTATAAATTCTGATAATCACTTAAACATGTATGGATACCAGTGTCCACTCGTTGTAATTTTGTTTTTACTTAGTTTTACGACTTGAATGTGAATCATACGTTATATTATTACTATTTATTAGTATTCAAACTATAAATATTCTTGAAGATTTAATGTGATGATCAAAATAAAATAAAGTATTTAACGGAAGGGTGTTAATATTTTAGATGCATTACGATTCACGATGCTTGGACTTTCGAATTAATATTCCAAAGCGCATCTACCGAGATAATATTGTAAATCAATTTAATAATACCTTGAGTATTTAACACGTATACCAGTATACCAACTAATATATACAATTATTTGTATGTATGTTCGACCGGATTTAATTTAAAAACTATTAAATAAATTGGGCGTTGCCCAATTTTCGAGGATAAAAATTAAAAATTAATACCGATTGCATACAATATATTTACAGGAAAATTAAGTAAAATTAAATGTGGAGAGACAAATAATATACCATGAAATTATAAGTAGTGTTGAAAATAACAAAGGTAACAATTACCTTGTGGATGTACTTGGAAGCTAGTACGGGAAAAAAGTTTATCACTTCATTCATTTTAGCCAATATCAGAATTAAAAAAAAACTACAATTGCAATTGCCTTATCAGACTGCAACTCTTCTACCAGGTGGTATAAGACGGCGTATTCTATTTTCAAACTACTTCTTAATGTATTGTCTGATCAAAGTTCTGTATGATTCGTGAGAAAAAATAGTGCTATTGGCAACGTTCTCCAACAAGCATCTTTAATAGTTTGGAATGAATGTACGATGTCCACAGGGCTCATACATAGACGATAGTCGTCGTTAACATAACATTTAAACGCTTAATAACATCAGAAAAAATTATGAGTAGTGCAACATTTGTCTTTACCGGTGATTTCAGGCAAAAATTACCAGTGGCGCCTAAAGGTACAAGTACTATTATTATAAAAGTTATGTATGAAAAATTAAAAGTTTGAAAACATGTAAAGACTTCAGTTTACTATTAATATGCAATTTATGTACCAGATCATCTACATTTCGAAGAATCTGTATAAATATAAAATGTGTGTATACATTTTCCACGATC
Organism: Pentalonia nigronervosa; assembly: GCA_014851325.1. Classification (NCBI taxonomy): domain Eukaryota; kingdom Metazoa; phylum Arthropoda; class Insecta; order Hemiptera; family Aphididae; genus Pentalonia; species Pentalonia nigronervosa. The sequence goes on along the minus strand of JACXSJ010000530.1, from coordinate 122,742 downwards.
TGCTTAAAGTATGCAAAAAATCTAGTTCTGAAAATTACTATGTTAATTTTACCGATAGCTTGGGAACTTACGTTCGAAATATCGTTCAACTAATAAGTTGTATATATTAATATTATTAATAAATAATGTTAATCCAGATATTGAACATATAATTGAAAAATGTACTGATTAGCTTTGTGAACATGCTATAGAATACTTAACAACAGACAAATTAGGAAAACCCACTCTGTGATCGTGCTTAATTTCCAGTTTCTAGATGTTTACACTTTATATTAGGTATTTAATAAACTATTATAATACAATATACGTACAATTTATAAATAATTTGGTAGTGAATTGAATATGCTTATGTATAGCAACTTTAATAAATAAAATATTTTGATATTGGTTAGTAAAAATTATTTTATAGTATTATATAAATCAAAGTTATAACGATTTTTAATAATAAATAATAAAGAATAATCCGATTGATTTATTACTTCTGTAACTTATCTTAATATCAACAATCGTAACTATGTACTGGTAACTAATGAATGAACGGACACAAAGGGTATGTAAGATGTTATAAACATATGTTTAGATACCTAAAAAACGAACAATAGAAGAAATCAACTAGCTTAGCAATTTCATAAACCACCGAATAAAAAACATACAAATCCACAGATACAGTACCTAGTAAACATAAATGGAGTCATCCACTATCCGATTGAGTCTCCTAACCCTTCAGGACTGTCTCCACATAAACTGACATTAAAAATTGGCACCCCGATAATACTTTGGAATCTTAAATAGTGAAATTACCGCGGCTTTACAGCTCCACAAGACTACAAAGTAATAAATAAAAAATAAAAAAAATGGCGTAGATCTTTGAAGTGAAGGTTTCTCTCATGGCCAATCGTATGTGGGACGTTCACGGAAGGTTCACTAGCAAATCTAACGATATTCATCAGTTATTACAGATGTACACAATAATACCAGTACTGTCGCGAAGAACAAAGAAGTTTTTAAAAATGAAAATTATATTTAAAACAAACCGATCTTTGCGTCCCGCCGTTCCGGATTTGATGAAAATACAATATAATATACCTTTTTTTAAAACTAATTATTCTTATTAACAAATATTGGAAGAGATATTAAATAAGTTCTAATTCAATTAATTTAATGACTTAATGATTTCTGTTTAGAATATTTAAAAAAACGTTCAAAAATAAGCACATTATTGTTTTTGTACTATTTTATAGCTAAATTGATCAGTTTGTAAAACTTTGCATGTTGTCTTGTTGGAATCAATATAATGGAGTGATATGTGAAGCAAGTGGCTATAGTATCTATTTTATGTGTAATAGGCATTATAAGCTCAGCCATTCAGTAATTTCACATCATTTCCTCATATGACGGTTTATCCTCATATTCATGGAATCATATTATAGTAATATATTATATCGTTTGGAGGTCCATAATTGTATATTGGTATAATATGATTTTTTATATATTATCTACGAATATACAAGATATAACTGAATGTATATGTGTTATTTATTTATGTTATCTTCTCGATAATAAGCGATTTTTATACTACGCGACTGTATTCCAAGTAAAACGTATTATACTCGGAGCCTGGAAGAGGTTATTATTATTGTTATCTAATTGCTAAGTGTTCATAATTTTACAATTTTCTTTTCAACATTACTTAATGGCTATGCGATTGTTTCAAATTACTTAGTTATTAATTGTGGGTACCGATTTTAATAACTAAATATATTGAAGTGTGAAATATATTACCAATTATTTGTCCATATTCATACATACCGTTTTTGAAAGCAACATATTTATACAACATTATTATGCCGGACATACTTGTGTAACCTGATGTTTTTATTAAATTTTACCTTCATTTTTTCACTGTAGATTTTTAATAATACTTTTGTTTAGATATACAATATTATAATATCATAAACATGCATACATTTTAAATTGTAATTTATTATTTAGTTCATTATTCTATTTATTTAAGTATTGAGCTTAATATTGATAAAATATAAATACTAAACGTTTTTCTTTTGTATAAAAAAAATATAATATTGATTCTTTTTTCCATATTGAGATTAACAATTTGTGGGAAATAAGAAACAATAAGAAAACGTGTTAAAAGAAGAAACGTACGTCTATTTGTTGGAAGAGGCTACTCATTGATGACACTGCAAATTTGAAATTACTAGACAGTTAAATAATTATTACTATTGTTATTGTTTATCTTTTTTTCCCATAATTGTCTGGTCCAAATTACTAACTGATTTTTTTTTTCATAAATTTTAGTCAATGCTACCAACATACTGTAAAAAGTATCAATGTATAACAATTTAAAATCAAAAATGTGTAAATATTATTGTCACGAAAATAAATTTAAATGTATTTGTTTAGAATTAATGTCAACATTTGTAATATTATTCATCATCTGTTTATTTGTACATTAGTCATAATGATTTAAAATCGAAAGTTAAAATTGTACGAAATGTGACGTATAACTTAAAATATTTATTTTCGTTAGGTTTATTATTTTGTTCCTACATAATATGTTTCGAAAAAATAAGTTTAATTCTTATGTTTGTTCAGTTGTAATATTATTACAGGTAACATGTAAAATGGTTTTCTGATAAATTATGCTGTACAATTTAATATTTATTATTTAAAAATTGAATTTTAAGATTATACTTCATTAATGATTCATTAATTTATTACTGTTGTAGGCAGTAACAGAAAAATTAAAACAATTCAAGATCCATTATTTCTAAAAAAGTTGAACAAGTGAATTATGCTCTGCTGTACACTATGAGTGCCTAGAAGGGTCAATGTAATAGGTGTGTCAAATTTGAATTTAATGACATAAAACCATTGTATACAAAAATGATTCTAAGCGAAGATAAGCATTTTCATTTCTCCAAAAGGTGATGACAGAGACAAAATAAAAAAATATCAGAAACACATAGTTTGTAAAAATAATACATTCATTGCTCTGTTTTGAATTTAATGTAAAAAATACGTATTAATTTACGTTTATCAATAATAACATAACAGATTTATATACAGATTTCACAACATGTACCTATTAAACAAAAACATATATTTTGTACTTGTAATAAATTATCTACGTTTAGATTTTCAAATAATAAAGTTTCGATTAATTAATTCTAAACTTATTAAGTCATTGTTGTTTCAAAATACGTACTTAAAATAAATGTATATTTATTTCCATAAAACTTAAATTGTATTCTGTGTAAATAGTATTGCACATAATTTATGAAAATGTTTAACTCGACATAAATCATTAAAATGACTTTTAGTGTCTACACTTAAAATAAAAAAAAAAAAACAATTATGTACAATGTACGTTAAATTGTATGTTGACAGAACTTGTTGGTAGTTAAGTCTCTCAAATGAAACGTAGAATAAGAACTCATGTACCTAACCTATACGATGTTTAAAGACAATATTACAATATTATTGCAATACAAGTAGAAATACATATTCAATATAAGTTTTGTTAAAACAAATAAATTCAGTTGGGAGAAAGTGTGGTAGACTTCGTTCGGGAGGTGGTTTTCTAACTTGTATTAGTAGGATAAACTGTGAACCGGTCGATTATATTTTGCGGGATGTTTCCAATATGCTTGTAGCGTTAAATAGTCCCGGAAAAGTCGACTTGACGGGAATTACATAAATTCTTAACACCAGAAATAGTTTTGTACCTATAGCTTTTGTTTAATAACTTTATCGATAACAATTAACATTTAATTTTAATTATGTTCATTGACAGTTGTACGGAACAACTGTCAATTGATAATATATCTATATACAAATTAATTACTTTGCTTTTGATATATATATATGATTTATAAATTAGTTTACTTATTATGTACTATAAGAACTTAAAACAAAAAGTAAAATATTAATCGTAAAACACCAAAGATAATTCTATAAAAAATTATAGAGTGAAAAAGAAGACTATAAATTAGATTTTTTTCTATGTAAGAAATAATAATTGTGTAATTGCGTGTAGCGCTAATGTTTATTACGATTTGAACAATATCTTTTTATGGTTTTGGCATAACTGAATGAAATTTAACTTGCGACTATGCTTGTTTTTTATCATCTTTTCTTGCTAACCATATATTTTATAATATTGTTTTACTAAATATACTCTAATATATTTTCATAACAAAGTAAAACCCGTTTACATCAAAGTCGTGACACAGCCACACGGGGCTAAGTAGGTAACGAAAGCATGATCTATAAATTTTACTGTTCCTGGATGATGGAATAACCAGAATTTTATTCGTCCTGTGTAATTCAATATTTTCTTAATCGTGATCTCTTTAAGTAAAACAAACCTATCATTAATCAATGAAATCGAAATTAACATATATTATGGGTTATGAAACACATTTAATAAATAATATTGTCTTATAGTTTCCATGAAGATCAATGTATTACAGAAATATGAAAAATAATTTATACGTAAATCATGATTAAAAAATAAAAAAAATACATGTAACCAACGCGTCGCTCAGTATTTACGCCGGTCTTCGTATTTAGGAGCAGATATTTATTAAATAAAAAGAGGGAGCAGTCCACGTGCCGTGCTCGCCCGTGACCCATGATTCGTCATAGCTTGGATTTCTGTATTCGTCATCGCTTAATCTCTAAGTATTATTTCTTTCGACTACGTATCCATTTTCCTGGTTATAACTTGAATAAAATATTTTGCTTAAGGGCACTCAATTACGATCGTTTTTAACGAGTTAAATATAGGCAATTTTCTAAGTGTGAGTAGTTTAAATGTTTGTGTGATAAGTGACTGTAGTGTAAAAGAATAGCGTGTAGTGCATGCACATGTCAATAAAGCTACGTACAAAAATATACAATTTTTTAAAATTTTTTTTTGTTTAGAAGCATCGTTTGCCAGTATTGTGTTAGCTAAATTAATCGTCTGATAAACTTTCTAAGTTTGTCACGAAGTTAACTCGAAATCGACTTGATAACATTTTTTAATAACTTATTTTTTTTAGTTTAATAGTATTAAAATTAAAAGAAATCTAATTTTGAAGGATTTAAAGAGTTCAATTTTATAAAAAAAATAAAATCCTTTTCAAGTAAACTTCACGAAGAATTCAAATATGATTTTAGATGCTTTATCTGGTTACTAAAATAGTTGGTATACAATTTCACAAGATTAGTCTATTCTTGTAATGGAATTGGATTTTGATCAGATTTATATAATATAGATATAGAGGTACATATTATATACATTTTTTTTTTTTAATATGGAAATTATTAAAACAAACCAATAATATAATATGGGTATAAATGACACATTGATATGGACGAGTACCTAAGAGTAATAAGAAAATGTTTTGCATCCACAATGTTATTAAATATATATTAGTGTATATTTTGTCATTATGCACACACAAATGAAACTTAATGGTTGTAAAAAATAGTTAAGTAAATTTTGCCGAATACACTGAAGCAAATCTAATTCATTAAATTGTTCATCATGTTTTTATTTTCGTTCACAAACCTATTATTAATGAATTTACTTCTTAATTCCTCACAAAAAGTATTATTTATTTAATAAAACAATATTAAGAATATTTTTAAAATAAGTCCTTAATTAAGTACCTATATAAAATTACACTTCTCAATTATTATTTATTAATAAGTGTTCATAGGTATCTTATAAATTATTTTTAATACCAAAAATCTGTCTGTCTATCAAGGTCATAGAAGAGGAACCATCTTATTCATAGTTGTAGTACGTGTAATGCAAACGTAAGTATGTTAAAAAATTGAAAAATATAAAATATTATTAATATAATAATTATTATTAATAATATATAATTGAGGTATTAAAATAATGAATAATGTGCATAAGTATAAAGTCTTTCTAGGGGCACAGTTTAAAATCTCATATCATAATCACTTATTATCACCTATTGGCAAATGTTTTATACTACCTATAGCATATAGGTATGTTTTCCCAATTTCCATACATTTTGGTCAGATTACTAACATATTATTTTTTTTTTTTACATTAATAAACGTTTTAGCTTTAAGAAACCTAGAAACCTACTGAATATTATTCTATATATTTATTGATAAATTATATAGAAACAACTACTAAATCCATTAAAAAAATTATTATTTATATACTTATCATAATTTATGAAATATTATACTTAATGCCTAGACGCGTTTACACATAGCTAATTATTAAATACATTAAATAGAATTTCATATGGTAACATATATAACACATAAAAAATACTGGTATTAATGCATTACCTTAAAAAGTGTACCTTACATATACTACCATCTATTGTTCAGTACTTCAGTTGATGTGCAAAAATGAACGTCACACAAATCTCATCTCAAACGAAACGAATTGGCTTATAATCCAACATAATATCGGCAGTAATTATTATCATTCATATTCCAAAAACCAGTTTTATTTTGGATAGTAAGTCTATATGTGGATAGTCATGTCGTCGCAAAGTAAAATATAACATTAAAATAAAATATTTTAAACATGTTTCTCCCTGTCTACTTTATTTACAAAAAAGCTTTATATTATATACTCATCATAAATGAAAACTCTCTTAAATTTAAATTACATATTCTCAACCAAAATAATTGTAAGTTAATTTTAATAACTCATAAGTATAAATAAGTAGTGATTTTTAGTGCTTTAGTATACGTACTACATTTTATTTAATGGGTTTTATTTCCAAGTATTTTATGTCTAGGTTTAGATGGATACTGTATCGTCAAATATTTCCAAAACATAGAAAACCAAATTGGGGTTACTAATTAAAATGTGTCTAATGTATTACAATTATTTAATACATTGGCAAAGCGAAGTAATGTAGGCCACACAATTTCACGATGCCAAAGAATATTATAATCAATATGCCCAAATGAATAGTTTTTTTTATATTTTTATTTTAATATGAGTTATAAATACTTAAATAATTCATTTTTTAAAATTCTTATAACTTGTTTTTAAATAAAATGTATGATAAAAACTCTTCTTTTGAGCACAGTCTAAATTCTACTTTACAAATTCTATAATATCTAAATTCGTTGTAAATATAAATAAACTATAATATGGATTCGATACTTATATTTGCTAAGTTTCGCGTGTGTAAGACAAAGATAACAATAGCAATATTTAATAGAGAAATCCGTTTTCTTGCCATATCCACTCTAAAATTCAATATTTAATAATATGCAGGTACTCGAACATAAAATGTTGCTTGCTTATCAATTCATCTGCATGATACCTATTATCTACTACACACGTGACTTCGCACTTTGAATTTCTTTACTTATTAGTAGCTATCTATTAAGTATTGAAATTTGCTACTTGAATATCGAATTTTAAAAAATAATTTGTTATTACATAATATACCCTTTTTTTTAGGTTTGTACCTATTGTTAATATATTTCCATAGAGCAGAATTTGGACAAATAAGTACGTTAGGGGGACTGATGACATTTAATACACATCGACTAATAATAAAATCCATAGCTTGTATTCTATTTATGAATTTAGAAAAAGTAATAATTTGAATTATTTAAATTTATTATTTTATGCCATTTTAGTAATTTTATTCTTTATAGATCATTTAAATATTGGTACAAAACCAAATAAACGTATTTTTAAATAAAATTAAAAACAATTTTGAAAACATATATGTTTTATTTTATTATTCAAACATTTTAAGTTTAAAATACAATTAAATAAATTATTTTATGAATACGTACTTGATTATGAATTAAGCAAATATCTACTCTTATATTGAATTAAAATTATATATTTGTACGCAGAGCCAGATTGGGTAGTCTCGGTCTTTTGAGAATTATTTTTCTACTGGCCCGTAATTTGCTATAGTATCCCATATTGGCTAAATTTTAATATTGATAAATTATAATTACCTTACCACATTTGGTGACGAAATAAAAAATAAGGTATTACCTTGTTTCATGTTATATTTACATAGATTATTCGAGTCTTATCAGCCCAACATTTTAGAGGCCCTTCGAGATTATCTCGAATGCTTGACTGGGCTATCCAGATTTGTTTGTGCGGCCATTATTTTAGAATAAAGAAGTTAAGTGTACTTTTATTGATAACTGGTACTTTAAATGATAATTTTTGATACTTTCTAAAAATAAAATAATAAACTAGTAGTAACTTTCCCTAGAAAAAAAATTACCAACCACCATCAAAAAATGTTTATCTAATAATTTCAACAAGCTGATCAAAATTGTTTTTTCAGGGATGATTCTGTTAACTAAAATATATATTTATTTCATTTTTTACCATGATTGTTATTTTATTATTAAATAACCTCATTTGTCCAGTAGATAAAATATTTTAAATATTGTTTTTAAAATACAAATTTTCTAATTTTAATATTATCTGCCAAGTTTTAAGTTTATCAAAATATTCTTAAAAACCATGATAAACAACACACTTTTGTTGACTAAAGAATAATTTTTATATCATGTTATATTTTTTTTTTAAACATTTATAGTTATGTATAAGTAATATGTATTAAATATTGTCTATGAAGTTGAATTAAATTATTTCTAACAAACAGCCTATTATGGTTAACCTGGTTAAACTTTATAACCATAAATAATTGTAAATAACATATTTTTGTAATTAATTATAAATTATTTAATGATGAAATATAGAGATAATAAATAACAGCATGATAAATTAATAATAATGTATCAATGTATGTATGTTTTTGTATTTAATATTTAATACTTACTAGTTACTAGATACCTATATTTTATTAACAACAATTTTACTTACATATTATATTTTTCGATATTTTTAGTATTACCACACAACAATTAAAAAAAAAAAAACAAACATTAAATTAAATGTTTATCATCGTGGATTTTTAAAACTGTTTATATTTATATATTTTCTCCGTAATATTTCTCTCGCCATATTATGCTTTGTGTGCTTTGTGTAAGTATACTTACGGATTATATATTTTCTAAACAAATATCTTGTATTATTAATTAGTAGATCTTTAATAAATATAATATGTGCAGTGCATGGGATAAACTAGACATTTTGTATTAATATTTGTACATTTTAGTGAAATTGGTAAATAACTAATTATAAAAAGTATTCAGTGAATTTAAGCTTACTGTAATACGTAGTCCTATATAGTATTTAAAACATATAAGGATTGATATGGAAACCACTGTAAATACATTATTATATTAATTATTACAGTGATAAGTATTTTAGGATAATCGTTAAGTGGTCACAATATTATTATAACAGGCATATTATTGAATATTATACGGTTTCCTATGTAAAATTGAAATTTCCACTAGACAACCAATGTGACATTTTATTTTAAGTCTTAATAATAAGGACTTCAGTTTCATAAAATAAATGTTAATACATTTATAGAAATTGAATAATCTAACTGTTGTTAATTAAATTTATTAGATATTAACTAAAACATATAAGACATTAAGACTAAATTAACGGATCATTGTAAAAACAAAATATTTTGATGTTTAAACAAATATAAATATTTGTTCTAATAAAATGTTTAAAAAAATAAACTAGGTGCCTATGGAAAAACATTGAAGAATTAAAAAACTAAGTCCTCATGAAACTTAAATAAATTACAGTTAAGTAAAAATACAAATCAAATAAATATGAAAATTAAGTAGATATAAATAATAATAATTGTTTAAATCATTAAACTAAATACATAATACGAGTGAATTTCTTATTCTTAACAATGATAAATACATTTAGTTATTAGTTATAGGATAAAAATAAGGTAGTTATAACTTATAAGCTATAATATTCATGTAGTTGATGATTGTGTGTACATACAAAATTGAAGTAACTATCGTTGATTCACTTATATACTACAAATTCTTTAGATCTTTGCATTACAAAGCAATTAAAAACAAATTGATTAATTATTTTCCTTTACATATAAAATATAATATTTATACAATATGTACGTGTTATTCTAATTTAACTAACGTTTGAAAGTCAATTTATTGTGTTAGGTATGCAAATTAGTTAAACAACAAAACGTATAATAGGTTAAATTATAGATTACATTGGATATACGAAAGAATCGATTATCGAGTTTTTGAATAACACATTTGCTATTACAACGATACCGAATTCTAATTGATACAATTTGCATTTATGAACATAATATAGGTATCTATTATAGACTTACTTTGTAATTGTATTAAGTATATCATAGAGTAAAACTACCTCAAACACCTTGAACGTAAAGTCATGGGAGGTGATAACAATCAGAGGCACGGGGATAGGTGTACAAATAAAAGGTTGTAATTTTTGATTATTCGTTTGTATTGTCATTACTCACTTTGTTATACCATGATCATCTCATCAATAGTAATTCATTATTTTTTATTGACCATCTATGGTATCTCATATCAAAAAATTTGTTGAATACATAGTCAATTGATGTCACTATAATGGATGTGTTAAATTTTAATTCAATAATAAATCGTTACTCAATGCTTACGAAAAACGATTCTGATAAAATTCATCAGCTAAAAATACTTTATTATATTACTATTAGTAATTTTTATTTTCAATTATCAATACAAGTTGAAATTTGCCGAGTACGAATCGCAAGTATTATTATATTGTAATTATTTTTTTTAACATTGTTATTTATTTCGTAGAATATTACTAGGTACCTGTTATTAACTTCTATAAGTTAATACCCAAGTAATGTAGAACAGTATGAACAGATTTCGAGGTAGACCTCGAAGATATATTTAACATAAACCTAAATATTTTGTAAACATTTCTTAGTGTATAGTAAATAATAATATACAAGTTCCTAAGAACACTATATTACACTACCTAGGTATATAATTGTTATTTTTCTTTTGAATATCCGATTTCGTCAAAATTTAAGTCTGGAATGTGCATAAAAAAAAATGTCGATTGTGAGAAAAACAAATGAAGAATCTTGTTTACAATTTTAAAGCCATATATAGAAAAATAAAAAAATTAAAAATTTTCAACTATAAAATAAATTTTTGTGAATTTTACGAATTTTGAAAAAATTTAAACTTAAAAGTTCAAACACTTGTTACAAAAATGTTATCACAACTCAAAAAAAAAACTTAAGTCCGGCATTTCAAAAGTATATAAATAACACGTATAAGTGTTAAAATATTTTTAAACTTAGGTATGTCAAAAAAATGGTAGTACAAATATCAAGTGGAAAATGCAATTGTTTTATTTATTAATCATTCATATTTAATAAAAAAAAAAAAAACAAAACAAAATCCGTTTCGTTAAAAACTAGAAAATTTGTTAGGTTTTTTTTTTTTTTTTGTTTTTCCTGACTATTTTGAATTTTTTCTTTTTGACTATCCAAAATAACAATACTACGTCTGATTTTCCACCAGAAATCTGTCAAAAAGTTGAAAATCTTAAAATTTTTACTATTACACAAATAGTGAAGGCGGACAAAAAAAAAAAACACTAACACACCATTGCGAAATCAAATCGGTCCGTTGAGAATCTAAAATAATAATTATGTATTCCCTTCATTCTCAAATATAGTTATTAATTGAGCAATTAGTAATTACCTACTTTTTGTATATATTATTATAATATTATCAAAGTAGGTAGGTACGAGTAAACGCGATTTTACGTTTGGTGCACGAAAACCCATTCGGAAACTCCAAATTGTATACTGTGCATAAAATTATGCCGGAACCGGTTTTTGTTTAGACGAGTTTTCCCGATCTTGCGGGGCTTATATTACACCTAGTATCATCAGTTCTCATTCGTTCATTTAGTGTCGTTCAACGCGGAGCTGCAATATAGTTATTGTTAGGTATGTACTTCTCATACATTTTCTGCTATGCTCTGCTCGTTGCATTGGCCTCTTCGTCGACATTCACTCCACCCGACATATTGTGGTTGGACGAAGGTGAGTAAAAATTATTACTGTTATAAGTAATCATAATTTTAGTCACTAAAGCTAAATAATATGTTAAAAATTACTTTTTAATGTGAAATTGTTTATACTACCTATCTAACGGGAAGTATGTATAACTAAAAATGAATTCTTGTTTTTAGTTATTTAAAATAATAACTAAACTGATAATATCATTATGGACCGTAAATAAATCTTACAAGCTATATTATTATAATATACTCGCTAAATATTCATAAAATAATAACTATGAGACTTCATCTATTTATTACAGATATTATATCTATAATTTAGGTACAGCTACAATATACTTAATATTATAATTTATTTTAAATTTTTAATACCTAATATTGAAACAAAGATATATTTTATAAAAAATAATAAGTAAATTTATTAATTTTATAGTTATTGGTTTAGAAAAAGATCCAAAAAAACTATTTTGTTGATAAAATTAAAACAATTTAAAACACGCATTTAAGAAAATGCAATTTCAATACATTTTTTTATTATTAGCAAATTACATGGATATAAATGCACTATCCTTACCATATTAAATAAGTTATTATTTAAATTATATTTTTAATTTTTTTTTTTTTAACCTTCCAAATTCTACTTTATTTCTGATTACACATTCTGAGTTGGGTTTAATATGTATGCACATTGATGAATAAATCATTTTTATAAAAACACTTTTTATTTTTATTGGCGTATAATAATTTTACTGCAAATAAATAAATAATAGTTATAATATATCATAATCAAAATTCAAAATCGGTTTTTTCCGTCAATATTAACCTTAATTATGGAAATCTTCAGTTAATTATTTATTATTCAAATGATTTTTATCTAAAAAAAAAAAATTTAATTTGTTTGCATATACTATTACCAAAAAGTTATTGTAGATCTTGTATGAGATCATATTATTATATACGTTCGGTACATATGGTTTGAGTGTGTTAATTTCATTAAAATGTGCATAATAATTAGTAATTGCACACTGATAACCGTAATAGTAGTACCTACTTATATTCGTTATTTTTAATACCTGCCATTTGCATATTATTATATAATTATACAGGAATATAAAAAATGGAAATTTAAACAAAAAAAAAATAAATACAATGTACTTTATACTAGATGGAAACTAATTCAGTTTTAATACTTTGTGACTACTAATTTATAACCATTCAATGTCAATAAATATTGTAAGATATTTAAAGAATATTATTTTAAAGATATTATTTTTATTTTTAAGAATAAATATACTTAAGTGCATTATGATTTTGTACACATTGTAATTATTGCAACTTAAATAATTTTGAAAAAATAAACATAATTTATTACCTTAATAATCTTACAATAATAATATTTGTATTATAAAATCCGGGTGAGTAATAATTTAGAACTTTAATTTCTTTAGTTGAGCTTAAATATAGTAATTTATATAGTACATTTAGCGATTAATAACCATTATAACTTCTAAAACAACAATAATTTCATTAGGTATAATAAAAATCCTTACCATACGAATTTGTGTACAACAATTTTAATTTATGTATTTGTATATATAATATATAAATATACGCTTAGTATATAGTCTACTCAATAAAATAAGTGTAATTTAATATTCAATGTCCTTGAACAACGCTCAACTATCAAGTTCAATGAAAGAAAAACTGGAAATGTGTATTTTATAAGAAATCAAATTAACGTGAATACGTATACAATTGTATGTGCGGCTGAGCTATCTCACTATATAATGCTATGTGTAGTCACCAGGAAACTCGTTTAGTAACCCCTTCTCAACTAAAATTACTCGTAATAATTAAAATCAAAATAAAAAACTTACAGTTGTGGAATGACTACAATGTCACGTAATAAATAATAATAATATACAACCACATTTTCATCGTGAAATTTAATCATTCCGTAATTCACGCTCTAAAACATTGGACTATAAGCTATCATGGACATAAGTATAACAAAAATCGAAGGTACCTATGTATTTGATGAATCTTGTGGTACAAGCAACAGTCGAATGTCAACTAAAAAATGTCATCCACTATAAAATTGTTTATAATAAATAGGTTTATTATTGTGATTTATATTACTCGAAATACTCTGCAGAAAGTCTAATGAAATTTGAGTGTTATATTGTGCAAGCGAGATAGTAATATAGTTGTTTTTTTGTGCAATTATATATTTTATTTGTATAAAACAACTGCAGTTTATTATACATCGTGACATTGAATATTGTTGTTTTTAATTAATAAAAAAAAACTCGCGTATGGATTAACGATTTCCTCTTTGTAATAGTTCTTATTTTATTTGTCCGCTCATTGTACAAAAAAAAAAACCCACAAAATATCTGGTTTTAACGGTGGTTCATAATGAATTATGTATAAATGTACTCTGATTGCACTCAGCACTATAAGTTCATATATTATGTTTTTTTATATATTGTCTTATTTTGTCAAAATATCGAGTAGTTGCGAAATAAGTTTTATTGAAAAGCACAGTTGTAATTATTACGACAATATCTACTTGTTAAAATTATGTATATTTATTGTGATGAATATCATATTTTATCGACAAAATTTTTTTACTTGTAGAAGAGGTCTGTAAGAAAAGTTTAGTTTCTGGGAAAAGTCACGTGTGCAAAGTATTAGACGACTGCAAGACGGCCATTCAGGACATTAGGGACAACGTGAAGTATCCAACCATTTGCAGTTTCAAAGGAAAAATGCCAGTGGTGTGCTGTGCGCCAGAGAGTGTGACCAGAAAAGAAAGACTAGCCATTGATGAAGAAATTCCAGAAATTTTACCCGGAATAACGCGTGAGTATAATATTATGTTATCGTATTGTATTAAAACGTAGAATATATAAAATAAAAAACTGTTTATATTATTGAGGTTGAGCATGTATGCTCAAACCCTTACTTCCTCTTTTTATACATTAATTCGTGTTTTGGATTTTTGTAATTTTTAATCAAATATATAGGTAGGTCAGGTCGGTAGACAAGAACATAATTTAACATTATTTTCAAATACCTTTATTAAACAATTTAAAGAGTGCCCTGTGGCGGTACAAAAGAATAAAAAAATCTTTAACAACGGTTTAACATAAAACACGAACTTGTTGTTATATATAGTCTATTGTACATACATATATATATAGTACTCAAAGAGTTTTTTCGAATTATAAAATGTTTATGTATTTTTATATTATAACTACGATTTTCAAATAATCATAGACATACTTATATATTTTAAACCTATAAATTATTATTATGTACTTACCTACTATATTATTATTCTTAGTACCTACATTAAGTTTAATAGGTAAGTCGGAAAATTCTCATTCGGATTTTGATTTAAATACATCAACATTTCTAATAAATCATGAAAAAAAAAATACGGTACTTCTATTATATGCAAAAAACATAAATCGCAGTATCATTGGTCATAGTTTTTACGCTCTGTGCAAAATAAATCGTTCAAATTACGTTCTTATCGCATCTTTCTATAGAAAAAATTCATAATTCAATTTATAGTGTGGATTGTAAAAACTATGAGCAGTGTACCGAAATGTACGTAGGAATTCGATAAAAGTATTATAGAAACGAACAAATAAACTTTTGATTACAGCCTGCTCAAATGTTTCGAATTTATATTCTCCTGAGTGACCCGTTAAACGTAAAATATATAATATTATTGTTTTATCTGTCGTTAATAATTTTCAAAGATTTGTAATCATACTTCGAGTTGCCGTATATACTTACTATAAAGTCCAGTATTTTATTTTGTTTTTACTTTTCAGTGCATTTTGAAAGCTACAAAGATGGATTGGTCGAAGACAATCTCGTCACCTACTCTCGACCTCGTCGTCAAATTCGATCACGGATCCGATAAAACACGAATTACACGCAAACGTAATGCATGTTTAATGAATTTGTAATAACCACACAATAGTGTTGTTTTGACTTATTCCAAACCGAATCTCAGAGGGAATTGCAATCAGAGCAACGACGAAAAGTTGCTGCAGCCCACAAATTATTATGATCCTGGTATTCACGAATTGCCGAGGAAACAAAAATCACAAGATACGTATATGGATACGATTTATTATGATTATAATATAATATTATATTGCATCGTTACTATACATATCAACTCTCCGCATCACACCAGACACGCCACCAATTGACGGTCCACGAATTTGATCACTGTATATAAAATATTCAATAAGACATATACGACTGTGCTTAATATTCTGTGAATATTGAAGGCCGCGTTTTTATTAATTACATTATTCGCCGGCAATGTTGCAAAAACGGCCCACTCTTCGCATCGACTATGTAATTCAGTGGTCGTCCGTCCGAATTTTTATCACCGCCTCCGCCGCGGTTTGCATTATATATTTTTACCGTCGTGGGCACTACGGCGGCGTGCACCTACGTAAAATTTCAAAAAAGAAAAACATAAAACCGTGTTTTGAGTTTATATAATCATACTCTATCTCGGCGAAAATCTCAAGCGGCAGACCACTTGGGCACTAGTCAATGGAAGAGTCGTCGCCGACAATATTTTGAGATGCGATTACTGCGGGTAACCGGTTATCCGTATCGCATAATATTATAACCGCGGTATAATTAATTTTTTTTAATTATGATGATAATATACAAGACGGCGTGTCTGCGTGGAGCCGAAATCTATTGTAATACATTATGTGTAGGTATTATCGTTACGAACGCGCGGCGTTAGTTTCGACGGTTTGACGCGATTCACACACAATGAGTTTACGTACGGCATAAAATGAAACTACCTGATATTATAATAATAATGATTTAGGTGTTCAGCAATAATGCCGAGTTCAATGATTAGATACAAAGGACATTTTGTTATTATTATTATTATTATTTACCGTGTACGACTTAACTACATTCGTTGTGATTGAAATCCGAAACCTGTAAAACGATAATACCTATATATTATACTGGGCCACCGTCCGTCTCCAAGCAGTAGTCCGGCCATCACAACAAGCAACTAATTTCGTATGTAAACTTCAAATCTGCCCTCTTATGGTTTGAATTTTTTTTTTTTATTCTGTGCTTATAATAAGCATAGGCCGTAGATAAACATACATAAAATATGTACACCTTGTACGTATAAATAACGATATTTATGAGTATGATCTTCTCTCGATTTATGTAGTCACTATTTTTTTAATAATGTTTTTATCGTAATAATAAGTAAAATATCTAGTCATTTTTGCTTTATAAGCTCAATAAAAATAGTACCTATTTAATTTGTTTTCAAATAAAATATAGACAAGTATTATAATGATGTACATTTATAATTATAAATACTAAACAAATGCATGTGCATTTTTAAGTATTAAATCGTATCACTTTCAAAAAGCACATGTCCAAGTCTAGAATAGCTATATTTTAATATTGTTATAATAGGTATTACCTACTCGTTTCTTTTAAACACATAATTAAAATGCATATTATATTATTTAATAAATAAACTGTTTAACAATAAACACATATTTTTTGTATAAATATTGACTTACGTTATTTATGTGTGTATATTAAGTGTTATTATAGTATATTATACAACATTGTTGTAATAACAATATAATAATTGTAATACCTACGTAATAGTTCAGTAGTTGCGATACACTACGTACAAAATATTAACATAAAATTACGATTCCTTGATATATAATATTAAGGTGATTTTTAAAGATAATAGAATAAACTTTTTGGCTATTTTTTTTTTTTTACACAATTTGTCAATTAGGTATAAAATAACATTTTTAAAAAGCATTTAAATTGTTTTCCATTTTTTATCGTTATACTTTTTAAAGTATTTTACTTTTTGAATGGCGACTGGCAGCATATATTTTAGATTCCAAGGGGAACGAAGAATATATTGATTTTACAATGTTGTGTTTTTTATTTTTACATTTTTTTTTTGTGTTTACAAATTATACTTGTAAATTCTAATTGTAGGTTTTTTCTTCAAGAACGATACGGTTATGTTTTCACATCATTGTTACTTAAAGTGTACAAAATTAAAACAAAACAAAGGTTTAATAGTGTTCAACGATATTGAGTTTATGGTCAATGAATGTTTGAAGACTCATAGTTCCCATACAATTATGATATTATCTATTTCAAAGCATATATCAATATTTATAATATACATTTAAAAATATCACAGCAATATATATTATCAATAGTCATTAAAAGATATGGTAATACTATCACAATATTTAGGTAACATAAACAATACATGTAATTTATTTTAAAAACATAATTTGGCACTCGTAATAAATTAGGATCATAATATAGCGTTGTATAGTAAATATCAATAAATTTTATAAACGTTAATTAAAGTCTATAGATATAAAATGAATATTTTATTTGATATTATGTTAAATGTTTAAGATTTATTTTAAGTTCTTATTTTTAATATATTATACCTTGAGTACGGTAGTTCCAGTCTCCAGTCAGTCAACTTCTAAGGAGCATTATATAGGCAACTCATTATGTATCTTATAATATGGCATGTATTATAATATTTGCGAAAAGTAAATTAACGGACAAAAGTCTATATACTTGGCCAAGTGGAACAACTGTTTCTTTTTTAAATCACTTAATCTTGTCATTTTAAACATGTTATTATAATTGATTATTGTACCTTTTTTATTGTCAAAATTATACTTATAGATTTTTAAATTAAAAAAAAAATAGAGATAATTTATAAAAATCACCCCAGCATGCTAAAGGATTAAATATGATATAAAATTAACTTAAATTTAAATAATGAAAAAATAATTGTATTATACTAAACGATGGAGACTTTATTGCTTTTGAATTGCAAACCAAATAGGTATATTTTTATTTTGTACATTAAATTCATTACTTCAAAATATAAAAAAAAGTATTAAAATGAACGAAATTTTAATTATTTTTTTCTGGTAAAGAAATTGATTGTATTTATTATTTTTACTGGTAAAACGGAGCCCGATTTTAAAACCGTGTTTAAAAATTATGACGATATTAGTTAGTAATATATTAATATATTATACTATCTTCGGTGGCGTGGCAAACCTGAAATTGTTTAGAGGTAAGCTTCATAAACTACCCACCAACTTAAACCTGTTAAATATACTAGTTAATACTTAATTAATAACCACCCAGCCACAAAGCATATCAAACATTACTCGGAGGCACTATGATTAATCCCTTCGCCATGCTACTGACTATATGACACGTCTGATGTTTCCTCGGTAATGTTTAAATGTTTTCTTTCATTGTTATGTTTACAATTTTAAATTCCATGGTAAGAAAAGATCATTGCAAAGCTCACGACCAGTGATGATGGACCACTATCATCACAATATAGCTTCAACATAGCTTTCATAGGTTTGACAGTAACCTTAGACCTATAGTCTCTTGGATGAATAGGCTCTTGGTTGGCGTTATCGATCTCTTGAAATTTGTGTCTTCTTATCAAATCCAACTAGTTTATTGTCGGCATCGTCTCCTTGATGTGATTGATCGCCGCACTACTGCTCACGGACCAGCACAGTCTTAAACGACTTTATAGCTGTCCCATAGCAGAGCCAATCGTCGCGGATCATTGCTGCGGCCGGATGTTGCAATCAATCGCGTCTAATATGCTCAGGATAAGAATGCCCAAATTCGCGCATAAATACTGTTAATCGAACCGCCAGCATAGTTATCTTTTATTTAGGTAATACTATGAGCGAATACTATATTATATTTATATATAGTATTTGCTAGTATTATACCTAAGATAACTCCCAGCGGCTCAGTAGTATGTATTCACGGGCGAATTTGTACATTCTTATCCTGAATAGAGTATATGAAACCGCACGGCCTAAAGTTAGGTACATCTTGAAGGTATGACTGGATGTAAATTTTAAAATTATTATTATTATTATATATATATATATATATATATCTACTTATGATGTACCTATTCAATTGTTGTCCCCGTCTTGCAAGTCACAAGTGTTAAGCGTTTTCAGCAGATCGCATTCAGCTATTCGTTAGAATCTATTATTATTATTTTTGTTCACGATTGATTTTTTTATACTCTGTTGGGCACGTTTGGTCATTTTTGGATCATACCATAAACCACAGAATATGATAGGTATTTCTTTTAATTCAGAACTAATTAAAATCAACTGTTAAAAAATAACCGCTGGACGTAAATTTGCTATGTTTTGCACTTGTAAGACAAATTTAAACACTTGAAGACAACACAATAAGCAGGTGAAACATAGTCTTAAAATCAACACAACTATTATGTATAATAATTATTATAATTCATTTTTCTTTTAGCTTCATAAGTAAAATACTAGGGAAATTTAAAGACTTTGAGCAACATTATAATTTATTCAAATTTTTATATGGACTTTTTGTAGTATGATCTGGAGAAATGTTATTATTATTACAATTAAAAATATTTGATATATAATGTTATACATTTTTTACTTTTATCAATTGTTTTCTAAAAAAAAATGTGGTGAATACTAATGTTCCGTTTAAAAATGTTTTTATATGGAGAATGAGTTATTCTCCAGAGAATATGTTAACTATTGAGATGAAAACTATATGGCTTGTGTATCAATTATTATAGCCAAAACTAATTTTATATAATCGGGGACTTGGCATATTGAGAAAAAGAGTTAAGAAAACAATGTACAATATTATAAAAAATGAATAATACAATACTTTGTTTAAATTATTCAAATTTATAAACAAAAAGTTTTTGTTTGTATTAAACATTTCCTCAAGTTATTAATCCTTGTGAGTTTTATCATGAACAATATTAGTTATGTTAGGTTTTAATGTTATTCTAACATTATAATTCATATATGTCATAAATTACAATGATTAGATTTTTAATTTAATAAACAAATTTGGGTATTTTTAATGTATTATTACTTGAGATTTTACAAAACGGAAGATAATATTAAAAACGAGTTCAAAATCTAATGAACAAATAAATTAAATATTTGAATTATAAAATTAAAATTTTGACTTTTACATCCAATTTAACTATAGTTGTATACTAATTGTTTAAAACTAAAAACAGTTGTACTACCTTTATTAGATGGACACAATTTCGATAAGTTTTTTGTTATTTTTAATTCTTAATATTCTATGATATATCCTGTATCAGTTCTATAATCTATAATATCTCAACTTAAATACTTATTATAAATTATTACCCTTGAGAAGTTATTCCATGAAGTTTAATATTTTCAACAATTTACGATTTTACTCTTATTATTTACATTTATAACATAACACATTTTTTGTGCATCTATTTATTCTAAATAAATATGTTATTTTTTCTTATTAGTGCCTAGTACCTATATTAGTATTTTGTGGAGAAAGCCAACTAGCATAAAATTCCAACAGCCAATTAACACCAAAAAATATAGAAAGTTTCGACAGGAGCTTTAGTTGCCCCGTGAAAAACTATATACATATGTATAAACAAGAACCTCATAGGGGCCGTGGTTCCTGTGGACACGATCGGACAATTACATCGAAAATAATATGTACACACTAGTACATTATATTAATATCTATATACAAGTAATATTTTAACACCGCAAAAGGAAAATTTCTTTTTATGTCTTACAGAAACCTTAACATAATTTACTAAAGAGTTCTCGTACATCTAGTATACATCTTATAAGTATAAGTACTTATGTTTTTTTTTTTTATTTAGACAATAATAACAATGCGTATGTCACATGAAATATTACCAGCTGGATCAACGCCATCATGTTTATAGCTTTCACTCTGTCTAAATACATTACAATATCAGCTTGGCATGACAACAAATAGTTTATATTACAGGCAACTGTCATTCAAATATACCTGTCTCAATGTAGACTTATAATAAAAAATAAATTACATTTTAACAAAAACGTGATTAAAAAAAAACAATATTTTTAAACATATACTAATATTATAACACTCATATTGACTGACGACAGTCCAAAGTCTAATAAAATGAGAAGGCAAATATTGGTTGTACGTTTTTAGCATACTATGTATAATATAAAAAATATCCCATGACGCAATTTACACCAATATAGTAAATTGAGCCGCAACTTACAGGTCACACATTATCACATACCTAAAGTATCAAACGTTGGGAAGCTATATCATGCCTGTGGAGTGTAGATTAATAAAATAAAAAATAAAATTGTTTTATTCATTTATAACATTTTTGTTATACATAGATTGTTGTTTAAAAAAAACATAATTTATATAATGATTTAAACAATAAACATAATAGAGAACAAAATTAAAAAAATATAATTTATAAATTATGTGTTTTAATATATTCCATAAAATCTGAAAAAAAACCTTTATAATTTTCAATATAAATAATATCCTCGGATTTTTCGAAAATTGAGTTTTGATGTTATGTCAATTTGTGTCAATGAAGTTGTGAAATACAATTTCAAGATTTTATATTGAAATGTTTCTTTAGAACACACACTAAAAGACAATACGTAACAATTTAACAAACTATATCACATGGCTATAGATCTGGCTATAGGTAATATTATATTTATTTTTACTACAATAGAATGATAATACAATTTTAAACAATATGTCAACCTTAGTACATTTATGCAGTATGTACACACAGTATAACGCATGTATTAAATGCATACAAAGTTATACTATATTATATATGTAGAACAATCATTAATTCAATTTAGAACCCCTTATGAATTAGTTGCTACCTAACTGTTTAGTATAGTTTGCTTTTAAAATTTTGAATTAGGCATGTCCGAATGATATCAGCCCAGCGTCCGAAAAAGAAAACACAAATTTGGAGGTTAAGACTTGGGTTACAAATTCTGATTTTACGGTTATAAATTATTACAAATTGGTTACTAATTTTCTAGTTTGTTTTGACTTCGAAATTTTAAATTGGGAGTGCCAGACTGATGGACCTAAGTATTTGTTCTATTATTCATATTATAATAATATTATGTGACACATATTACGTTTATTCATACTTATGAGAAGTAGGCGGTAAACGATTTCATTAGTGAAAACTCAGAAGTAAAATGTATAAATCTATATATTATGTGTAAACTCTGCTCGATCTCCGTTTAACTAACTTGACAATTTATTGACATAAATACATCACAAATACTTGACTTAACGTATAACAGATATAATAATTATAATATTATGATACCTTTGCGTATTTCTTGCCCGTCTCAAAACCACTTGTGGCAATAGTCCTTCGTACAAAACTATTATTGTATGTTCACGATGCGGCCAGACACTGTTTTTCACGGAACGCCATTGACGAGTTGGTCGCATACTATAAACGGTAAACATTTTCATGTAAATATTATATTTTTACAAATTATAAACCTATCGTTCATATGGACAAACGCTCGGTGAAGGGAAACAATTGTTAATTACGCCCAATGCATTTCAAGTATACGCTTTTATGTAGTAAAGTACAACCAGTAGAGACTATGAATTATGAGTAATATTATTTTTATGATAACCACTTAGCATTGCCCACAGGACATCAAAAGGAGGTGACTATCACTGATATCCAAAAATGATTTTTTTATTCAGCTAAAATCAATAAATTAATAAAAAAGTTTAATTTTATTATATTAAATAATATAAGTGGGCATATTATGTTGTTAAAAACAATTTTTGTTACTTTGTTAGGAATTATTATAAAATATAAAACTAAATAATAATATAATAAGTTACTTCTTATTATATCAACATATTGAAAAATGTTAAGTTAGCCATATAAAAATAGTAGGTAAATTTCACCACAGGGTCAGTAAAAAAATTTTAAATTGTTTTGGAAAGTTGTTCTATGGATAAAAAAAAAGGCTTTGAACATTTTTAATATTCTTTCTATTGTCAGAAAATTAGACAACCATCGAGTTCTTGAATGATTTAATATTGTATAATAATTTTGACCAACAATATAGAGAAATAATTGAATATTTTTACTACTATATTGTTACTATATCAAATGTTAAAATATTTGCAGCAATCTGTACACCATTATGCATTATACGTAGTAATATACTTAAATATATAATTGATTTTCAAAATATGTAATACTTCTATTATTTAATTAAATTCCGAGATAAGTCAAAGTCCCGATTAAGATTTTCGGAACACCAGAATAAACTTTAAAAACCAACACGTTTTGACGCCCAACCCGTAACCACTACGTACTTTTGATATCATACCTAAGGTTTTTCAAGTTTTATGTGCTATAACTGATGTGAGCTCGGTACATTTATTAAGTCCAATAGGTAATTGAAATTGAAAATGTGATGCGTATAACATACATATGCCCATTTTCTTTTCTGTCGTGGCGCAAATAAAACAGAATTAAAATTTAGACGTGGTGCAAAATACGAATTTAGGTCGAAAATTCAAAATATCCAAGGACAAAATATTTAAACCAAAATATATACCTAAATAAACCTAAATTAATAATAATATAATACAATTATAAGTAATAAATACTAATTGTTGAGCTATATTAACTTTTTGTTGAAAGCTAATATAAATAAAATAAAAATAAATATAATATTATTGTCAGATCTCATCAAGCTCAGCTAATTTGTTATAGGTACTAGTAGGTTGAATTAATTTTACGAGCTAATTTTATAAATTGTATTAGAAAATAATGTTATCTGCTAATTTACGTAATTGAATTATTATTTATTATTAAACGTTTGTATTTATTTATAAAAACGTTTTTCTAAATTTTTAAATTTGGGCATTTT
Organism: Pentalonia nigronervosa; assembly: GCA_014851325.1. Taxonomy (NCBI): domain Eukaryota; kingdom Metazoa; phylum Arthropoda; class Insecta; order Hemiptera; family Aphididae; genus Pentalonia; species Pentalonia nigronervosa. Next base: position 97,824 of record JACXSJ010000530.1, on the reverse strand, counting down.
ATCCATGGATATTTTGACCGATTACTGCAAAATACATTTATTTTTTTATATTAAGGTGCAAATAACATACACACTTAAATGTTCCTGTTGATAACACAAATTACAATTTACAAGTACTAAAATTGGCGCAAAATACCATTTCCCGTACACTGTTATTAGTCATCACTTTTGACAGTTTGTACACGGAGTTGCAAAAAGCAATAGACTGTATGATGACGTGCGTTCCTAATATTCGTACGATCGTACGACGTGCATACCAATAAATGTACAACAAATAAAAATAAACTAAAAAACTAATAAACTAAAATAAAGTCTCTATAAGTTGTATTTTTATTATAACATTATGATTTAGGAATTGTGGTTGTACCTATTATCGACTACCTACAGGTAAATTCGCCAAATATACTCATCCTCATTTTTAGTTTTAAATGCTTTAATAATAAATTATTCAAATTTCGATTTTGGAATCAAAGCTCATTTTTTCAAATTCTTGGATGTTTTTGTACTCCTTAAGAAGTATTCTGTGAAGATACAAGCTTTTATCTTCCAAACAATCTTCCCCCCTCTTTTTATTTTAAATTTTTTCGTGGATATTTTTTTTTGAAAAGTTTTATGTACATAGGTACTTAATTCAAAATTTGAACGAGCAGTTTTTTTGTTATTTAAATGTTTATACCAAGGATAATAGTCCTACAAAATGGTTTTACAAAAATATAAAATAAATGTAATATTGGATCTACTATTTATTATATTTGGACTATTTTAAAAATTATTAATGTGAATAGATAACATTAATAATTATTAATTACTAAAATTATTAATGTGGATAGATAATATTAATAATTACTAAAAGAGTTCAAATTACTATAGCCTCAAAATCTTCCAAGCAAATTATCATGGATCTATTATCCTTAATACACAGAGTTAATTAATTTGAAAACTACTCGTTCGAATTTTGAATTAGGTACGTCAAAATTATCAGAAAAAATATCCACAAAACAATTTACAGTAGAAAAGAGGGGTTCTCATTGGAAAAACAAAAACTTATGCTTTCACAGTACACTCCTTAAGTAGTACAAAAAATCTCGAAAATTTGAAAATATAGTCTTTAAGTATATTTAAAAATTTTAAAATTATATTTTGAATAAATGCATTATTGGGGAAAAAAAAGAGGATGCGCGTGCTAATTGAATCACTCTGTATATGTAATATTATGTATGTTGTATGTAATATTACGTATGTTGTATAATATGTAAGACGTATTGTTACTGTGATTACTAATTAGGTACAGTATGCGGCGGGTACACCGTGTTTATAAATAAATATTAAAATTACGATGAAAGTGAAATCGATAATTTATTTTCACATCGTGGATATTGCTTATAGAGTATAATAAACTAATAAATAATAATATACCTACTAATACGATATTTAACAATTTACATACATTTTTAATTTCGTAATAAAGCAAAACTTTTGATTTCGTATTATTAGAACCGGTGATACGCATAATGGCGGACTAACATTCCCGAATTTATAAATAATACGTACTTCGATAATGTGAAAATTATGAGCGTTTTAAATCTAAACCTATAATATTTTAGGAGTAATTTCAGTTAAATACTGCAGTTATTATGATACACGAGTTAAATTAATATTGTTAAGTGTTTTTTTTTTAAATTTAGGTAAATTCTATTTAAATAATTGTATCAAAATGTGGTGAAAAGTTAATTCATTATAAACAATGAAATGATTGAAATAAAATGGTTCAAAAATGGTATTTCAACTACATTTAATTAAAAATCTTTTAAGGGGCATATCTGTGTACAAATAACTTATGTACAAAAAATCATCATAAATCGATATAACATTGATAATCGACGGGTTCGTTAGACTACGTCGCACAAATTGACAATGTTTTATTAAATTTTATCCAGAATCGTATCTTTTTTTGGATACAAATTTATATACATATATACATATTGTCTTATAATAGGTATAGTGACAGTCGCAATCGTGTTGGGAAAAAGATAATGCGCCCGCAATCGTGTTTCACCCATAAAAACGATGCCGACCATAATTTTCAGGAAGAAAACCAATATTCATACCTACAATTCGAATAACAACAACCAATTTATACGACTACTTAATTTGCTATACACTTTTCTGAGTTCTGACAGGGCTTAGTAAATTGGGCCCGTAATAATTTGTGCACATTTTAAAAACTGTAAATTGAGTCCTGAAGAAAAAAGGAAATAGGTAAAATGAGTCCCGGCTATACAAACCCACTTACCTACCTAGCCGTAGCCACTTTCCCCTAAAAATATGATACCGTTATCTCTAAAAAAAATTTTTTTGGACTAAAATTATATCTATTTTTCTCCAAATATTTAAATATTTAGCTTTATTTAGTGTTACCAATTAAATTTTTACAAAGAACATAATATTATAAAAAAACATATTTTAATTAAATTATAATAAAAAAAATGTTATTTATTTTTAATTTATACAATTTATAACATAATTATAAAATTTGACTTCTAATAAAGATTATTAGATATTTAAAAAAAGCATTATATAATATACAGAATTTCATGAAGATCTGGCATATAGAATAACTTTCGTTGTATTCAATAATCAAAATTTTTTTTTATTTAATTATAAACGCTTGCGTTACATGTATAATATAAAAAAAAATTAATTTTTTTATAGTGAAAATAAAAAAAATTAAGTTTAATAAAAATTTTTTTTGAAAAATGTAAAATAACTAATTTGTAAATATAATTTTTAGAAAAATGTTGATGGTAAATATATCCCTTAAAGAACAATCATTTATTTTCTACTATTTTTTGAAGTTTTTAGAAATTTGAATTATTTTCTCCTTTATCGTAATAAAATAAACCACAATCATCAGTTATTACCGATAACTAGTTATAATAACTATTATCGATTTATTTTTCTAAGAATTTCTGAAAACTTGAAAAAATTGTAGAAAATAAACGATTGCACCTTAAGGGATATTTTCACTATCAACATTTTTCTAAAAATCATATTTACAAATTGGCTATTTTACATTTTTTAAAAAAAACTTTTTATCAAATTTTAATTTTTTATTTTTACTATTAAAAAATAAAAACATTTTTTTTATATTATACGTGTAGTGCAAGCGTCTATAAATTAAACAAAAAAAAAAATTTAAATATTGAATTCAACAAAAGTTTTCCCATATGTTAGATCTTCGTGAGACAGCCTGTTTATATACATAAAATGTTTTTTTTTGCTGGGACTCAACTTACTTACTACCTTTTTTCGGAAGTCAAATAATTGAGAAAAGGTAATTTGAGATCCAATTTACCAATCCCGGTTTTGATAGTCAATCGAATATTCTATATTATTTTTTCTAAAACAAGAGCAATGTGGTGTCATCGTTATAAGAGAATATTGGTCGTCTCCAATGTGGTATGGCCTTCATTATAATACATTTGAACCAGAGAAAAGTTACACGCAACAGCTTAAATAATTTATCTTCAAAAGCCAGTTAATCATTTTAAACGTCCTTGTAGCATTTTCATCAATTGTAAAACAAAATGTAATACCTATTTCAAATGTCACGCTCATTGCTTAGTTGTATAATGTATAATCGTATAATCAATAAGGTTTTTTACAGTACATCACGAACACTGTCAACTTTGAACGCGCACTGTCAACAATTGGTTTGAGATAAGACTTAAATTATTTATTATAATGTATACAATTATATACATATTATATAGTTTATTGTGGTAAAACACTAAATTACCGATAATGCGATAATGTTATATAATTCCCTGTAGGGATTTTAGTCTGGGTATATTTTTCAAACATATTTCATACCTATATATAGGTATTATAAAATAATTTAATAAAAGCTAGAATTTCGATTTTTTGTTAAGGATATAATATTATGTCGTGAGGGATTTTGCATTAGTGTTTATTGAATTATTATATAGTATATATTACCTTATCGAATTACAAATATATATATATATTATGTATTTATAGATAGTATTAGGTATGTCTTACGGATAATATTGTTAACAATTATACATAGTGTTGGCATTAGCCACACACGTATGTACTGGCTAATGTGATTATATTATTATAGGGCAAGTTAAATAATTTGTATATTATCCTGTAGCTAATGTCAACTAGTGAGCCGTGGGCAGGGGTAGATGTTGTAAACGCCCAATTTTGAGGTATAAGAAATCCTTGAACTATACTTAAGGTCATACCTTTGGAGAGGGAAGAGGGGAGGGTTACCCAGTAGTCGGACTATTTCAAAATTAGAAAAAACTTACTTTGAGTGTAAAAAAATATATGAGTGTGTAATGTATTAAAAAAAAATATAAGACTCACTAAAAAAAAAAAGTGTTTACAGATTTGTACTTATCTATAAAAAGTTTGTAAATAATTTTTATATTTAAGATTGAGTTTCAGATTTAACATTAGATACCTATACCTATATCTAATTAACTGTGAAAAAATGTACTTATACCCATAATGTTTCTATATTATTAGTCAAGAAATTATAATTATTCACTTACATAACTAATATAAATTTAGGTTAATAACCCAGTTGTTGAAGTTTTTATTCCAAATAAAATTTATTTTTAAAATATAACTACTATACACTTACGACAACAATATGCCATGCTGTGATATTACGTATTTAATTTATTTATTGTTGTATACTGTAGGGTCTAGGAATTATGTTTAAATTATAATAATATTTGAGCTAAAATGATTTTTTTTATTAATTTGAAAAATTATTATTTGTAAAGTTAATAACTAATCAAAATTTAGAATAGTCAATATTCTAAAAATAATCATTCAATTCGCTTATTTTATCAATTAGGCACTTACATTTTGTTTATTTTATTCTTATTTAATATTGTTCCTTGGACTTTTGTCATCATGTTTATTAAAGTAAATATATCAAATTATATATATACAGGCTATGTGAAAGAGTCAGTTGTAAATAATAGGTATGATATTATGTTATACTTAAAAGTTAAAGTAAGGCGATTTTTGTAACATTAAACACTCATTATAACAAAGTATTTTTTTTTACATAATTGTAGTTATTATAAAACAACGTTCAAAAGAAAACCATATACATTACTATTTTGTATCGTTCTAATTTTTAAGTAATTTGTTTTTTTGAATGACAACATGTATTTTTAATTTCATAATCTAAAGCAGAAAGTTATTCTGCGAATTTTAAACAAGTGATTAAGTGCTTAAAGTTTTAATGAGTGAACTTATAGTGGACCAGCATTGAACATTCTGTAACTGAACCTACCCATATGGCTAAACTATAAATACTTGCAAATTCTCAAAAAAAAAAAATACCTTGCTTTGTAATATGGAATTAAAAATGTATGTTGTAGTTCAGAAAAATTGAAATTAAAAAATTTATGTTGATGATTTTTTTTAAAAACTGTATGTAGAAAAAAATATTTTCAAAAACGCATGTTAATACTTATCTTGATAATGAATGTTTTACCATAACCTATAGGTATTAAAAGAATCACCCTACAGTTTTGTTAAATGACATTTTCTACTCGTAGGTTAAGGTACTTAGTCGTCAGACTTCGGTGATGTTACTGGAAAAAATTATATATTACAGTCGTGTGATGAACACACAATAGCAAAAAAAATTACTATGTAATAGTGCGATTGACGCTCAGTCGACTTTAAACGTATTAACATAATATGTTTCTTTAAGTTGTGCACTTGTATATAATATATATATATATATATATATATAGGCATTGGGCTTAATAGGATTTATGAGGGAGGGGGCATGATTATAATACAATTTATATGTATCACATGACTCGGAATATACACCATTCGATTGGTAAGTTTAGGCATTTTTTTTTTTAGCATTCGTTTATAGCAGTTGAAATGCCAAATTTTTTTAAAAAGTGACCTACCTGATTTTTGTTAAATTTTAGGTATATGAAATAATTAATAAAAGTATCGACGAGAGTCGTTTTATAGTATAATATTAATTTCAAACCACGCGGATGTCTTTTTGAGCACAGTTTAATTATTAATGAACGCGTAAATATATTATTACTTTAAAACTTTTTACGATGTTTGTTACTGCAGCACAGTTTGCCAGCGAATATTTTTTTAAACATTTCGAGACGGTCGGGGTCAACCTTATTTTATTCGTGCAAATCGATAATATATCATTGTTAGTATATTTGTGTGCCTATTATACCTACTTTCCAATTTACATACCTAATTATATACCAATTATATACATTATTACATCATATTATTAATAATTATTCATATTTTACGGTATACCTACCGTATACATAATATATTTATTATTCTACAGTTTTTAAATTAAAATCAACGTGATCCGCACGTGATTCGGTGCCATTCCGAACATTCTTGCGTTTATGGTTAGATGGGTTAGGTGGGTTAAGTTAGGTATATAATTGGAATGGAATTGATAAAAAATGTAATTCAAAATAAAAACAAGTACTTAATATTATATAGATAAATTGTAATTTATAATGCAAATCGGAGTGTTTTTTGTATAAGCCCATCACTTTATAGGTCATTCATATGATGATCGTAAACTAATGCCGCAAGTGAAATGATACATATATACCTATACTAATGTCTAATTAATATCAAGGATTAATATTTTACAGTGCATTATACTTTACATATAGCATTAATGTGAAACGTAAGCAGGTAGGTAGGTAGTTTAATGTTTAATTCATGGATTTCATTCAATAACAGCGCATCGTAGTGCGTCTGAACAATAAAAATGACAGAATACGTCGCAAAAAAGATTTATTCCAAAAAGTTGTTTCAAAAATATCTTACTAAAAAAAATAGTAGGAATTGTCATGGTCATCATTGAGTGAATGGCTTCTTCTAACCAGTAATTTCATCGCGTTTTATTCAATTCTCACATAATATTCTCACTGCATGAGCCCTAAGGGCTAGGCCACAGATAGTATACAGTTATTCACTTATCATGCTCACACCCTTATTTATCCAATAACGCCGTTATTCAAAATCTGATTTAAATCTAATTGCACATTCTAGAGATTTTCTGTACTGCATACTTAGTTAAGAAATGTCCTGTGAAGATACAAACTTCTGTTTTTTTTTTCAAATGAGTTCCACTCCCTTTTCTACTGAAAATTGTTTAACGGGTAATTTTTCTGGAAATGTTGACGTATCAAAATCAAAATTTGAACTGATAGTTTTTGAATTATTTAACTTTGTGTACTAAGGGTAATAGATCCATAATAATGGGTTGGAAGATACTATGGAGGCTATGGTGATTTGAACATTTTAGTGATTAATATTAATCTATCTACATTAATAATTTGTAAAAATAGTCCAAGTACCTACAATAAATACTAATAGATTCAATATTACGTCTATTTTATATTTTTGTAAAACCATTTATAAAAAATTATTAACATCAGTAAACATTTTAAAATCTGAGAAACTATACTAGTTCGTATTTTGAATAGGTACATCAACATTTTCAAAAAAAATATCCACTAAATAATTTATAGTAAAACAGTTTGTATCGCCACAGGATACTCCGTCAATAGAAAAAAAAATCTAAAAATTTGAAAATTTGGTCTTTAAGTCTACACATATATTTAAAAATTCCAAAAATCAGAATTTGAATAAATTTATTAAAAAAATTCGACAAGTGGTTATCACTCTATTATAGATTAGGTGTTATGTGGTTTACTGTAATGGATGTGTGCAATTTTAATTCAATGACATAAAATTAAATATTCATCGTATACGATTCTGATCAAAAACCCTCTATTATTATTCTAATATATCATACACGCCCATTAATTATCATCATAGCTATAGTTAATACGTTTAACGTCACAATTAATGACAATTATCATATTTTATTAAGATAAAGAATTTAATTTCCCCTTTGAATGTGTCTGTTTTATTGCAAAAATCTTGTTTTAACTATAAATTACACAATTGTATAAAATCAAAAAAAAAAAAAAATTAAGCTCAAACTAATGTATAACATTATGCATTATTGTACATAAGTTATTCTAAATCTCCTTATAAACCTATTAAGTATTAATGAATTATAGTTATAAGTATAGGTAATCTAGTAATGTATTGACAGTCAGTAAGTACATAAGTAGGTACTAAGTAAACACTAAACAGGTAATTATTATATAAATTTATAGCATAATTGTATCATAATGCTTTAATAAGCCTTCCTGTGTATTATGGCTAATGATGCCTATACTCATATTATGGGATTTTTGAATATGCATATAGGTAAATAGTAGCCAATGGGTATCCAAAAGCCAAATCGTACATTTATACATAATATGTAGGTATATGCCTATTATGTATGGGTATAATTATTATAACATAATGTATACCATGCTAAATATATGTGTAATAAGAGTAACAATAATAATTGATGCATTACATTTAAAATGGAGATATGATTTTTTTTTGATTTTCCATTTAAAAAATTCAATAATTTAATAATATACGAAAATTTTAAACCATAAAAATAAAAATCTATACATCACACTCGACCACAGCCTCTGACCTACAGCAAACTAAATGTATTATTATTTTCATATTTTCGATCAGATAGGTTAGCTGGTAAATTATAGGTCATCAAGATTCAACATAACATTGTATATAGGAATAACGGACATCGATTATAATAATAACATTGTATTTCTAATCAGTAGTTGCAGTATAAACATATTATTATTATTATTATTAAATAATAAATCATCACAATGGTCGATGATGGGGTAGATATTTCAGTTACAATAATGCAAAGCCATTATTATGATATGGCAAAGTTATCCGTATTTAATAAAAAAATATTGTTACCGTTGTAAGCACTACAAACTAATAATTTATTGATTACGATGATTGATCTGAAAGCTACCGATTAAGCTATATAAGCGACCAATGACCACGCAATATAAGTTGTGTATAAGTGGCCTGCAGCGGCTAGAACCATAATATTATGATATAGCCATATAGGCGTATATAATAAATGAATATTTTAGGCGTATAATAGCTGTTCAACATTTATAATCTATTGATATATCGAACGCGGCGACGATGTTATTAATCTAATGTTATTAGTTACTATTTATAATAAATAATACCTAAGTATTACTTATTAAATAGATACCTACTTAATAAGTAGGTGGGTACCTAAGTAGGTATAATAGATTTAGAGTTATCGAAATGATTCTGTTGTGCAGACTACAGTTGTCAGAGATCAAATTTCAAACGCGTGCGACGAGATACACGCCCAAATGCCTAATTAAAAACTCGTTTGATTGAACACAAATAACAAAATAATATTGTGCTGTGGTCGATCGTTAACTAGGAAATAAGAACTTTAAATATAACATAATTTATAATTATTGCAGATTACCTATTACACTATTATTTAGGCCGTACGATACAATTACATACAATCCATAAGTAGGTCGTAGGTACCTAATTTGTATCTATTTGCGCAACTAATTACGCGAATATAAATGTAATTAGTCGTGCACTTGAGTTTAATTTAAGGACTAGACAAAAAGATCAATAATTATTGCCCGCGCTGTTGGCAAAAAACAAACACATAAAATCGTTTCTTTCTCGACATTATCATATTATTACCGTCTACCAATATAGTTACTTATTATAAGTGGTAATAGTGGATATATAGTTGTTTTATTAAAATATATCATTCGTTGTCTCGTCGATATTTATTACCACACAAAAACCCCAATACCCATTATTGAAAACTAATTCCAAACACCATATATTGGTTAGGTTAGGTATACTACACGAAGTAAATTATCTATAGGCATATCTGTGCAAGTTACTCATTTTTAGTTTTAAGTTAAGTGACTTCAATATTAAAATGAATGAAGTTACAGTATAAGTTGATTATTCTTAAGTTGGAATAACAGTTAGATGTACATTTTTTTAAGTTGAAAATATAAATTTAAAAACCCGTTAATATAAATGTTAAATATTATATTAAATAAATAATTATCTGACTAAAATTATTGGTGACGAGTAATGACTATAATGACTGAATTGAATAATACGGCGGTGGTGCTAAATTGTGTTCGACAACATTTTACCACTACCGCCAAGAAAATAATCACAAAATACAATCTGTTAATTACATCGATATATAACACATTATATGATTGAATTATGTGATTAATTATTATCCAGTCGGCAGTTAACAGCAGTGTTATGAAACATTGCAAAATGATATACTAATTTGGTACTTTTTGTTATTTGTGTTAAACTAGATAATTTCATGCATTTAATTCAATTTGTTTAGTCAGAATGTTATTAAAAATTAAAACCCACTAGTTAAGTTTAAAAGCTACTTTAAAAGTAACTTTGTAACTTGATTATTATTTTTTAACTAGTTAGTAGCTATTTTTGCCTATAATAGTCGTATATTGCTTGCTGTAACATGATACGCAAGCGATTTAAGGCAAGAAAAACAAAATAACTTATTATAAAATAATAAAATTATACACGTACTCTGTGTAGTACGATCAATGCGGCGTGTGTGATTCTACGTACAAGTGAACACACGATTTTTTTTTTAATTGGCCATAATGCACACGAACTTCATAATTTTGCGACGGTTTCAATAACTCATAAATTCATAATGCTTGACACTTATATTGATATGCTAATTAACATAGGTACTACCTATACTATTCGTGTTTGTGTCTGCGATCAAGGACTGCAACAAATTTAAAATAATAATAGTAATAATAATCAACGTTATTTTATATTCCCATTTCGAAGTGCTCCTTCACGAACTTCCAGGTGTTAGACTATTATGGCATGAACGTTAAATTTTTATTTTGATGAATCCGATAGCTACGATAGCGAATCTACGAGTTGAAATTGAAAAAAATGAAATGAAATGAATAAACGCGAAGTTTGCCGTCATTCTTCGTTATTATTTTTCTGACAAATAAAAAAAGGGAAATCTATGTCGGATCTTAAGCGTTTTAAAACACGCTTTGAACATAAAAATAAATATTCCGTAGTCGAGCTCAACAACGCACGCATACCAAAAATTAATGAGACATTATTAATTTTGAAAGAAGACGATTAGCAATACAGGCTGTCGCCGTCACGCCGCGATGTTTAAAATAAAATAAGTTTTGAATAGATTGCCAAAACAAAACGGAAAATGGGCTTGGCGTTGTTCCAACAAGATGCGTTAGACAATTAAAAAAGCCATACTAACCACATTCAAAAAAAGAGTGTATAGGTACCTATTTTTGACTGTGTGAAATAATACTATTATTGGAAAACGTTAGTAAGTGTCAAGTTTGTAGACATTATTAGCAATTAAAGTAAATTTAAACCATTAGCATTTCATAACGTTCAAGTGCATTACAAATATAGGTACCCATCAGTAATGATCAATATCGAAATAAGCAGATTGTGTTTTAGATATATTTTTAAAATAATTTCTTATAATTACATTATAAGATTTATCTAAAAAACAATAAATAAATAACTTACTACCTACAGTAAAAATGTTTTATATATAATGTACCGGTTGCAAAAAAAAAAATTATAATAATAAAGAAAAAAAACATTATAGCAAATATAAAGAAAAATAATGCATATCTATATGTAAATATGAGTAGTTTGTGTCACAGACTACATAGAGTACCTAGATTAATAACTTAAAAATCTATTGATAACAATTTTAACTGGCAATTTTGTATACTACTTGACAATACGTAAAAAAAATGAATATTATACAATGATAAACATCTAGAAACAAAATTGTAATACTATATTTAAAATATAAAAGCAAAGTCACTATTTCCTTAGTTTCCCGTTTGTATGAATGTAACTAACTTGGTTGGTTTTATGATCACCTACATTCAGATCTTCGTCTGGTCCTAAAAAACAAATGTATAAAAATTGCTACAACTATATTTTAAATAAAAATCTAATCCAAGCCTAATTTCACAAATCTAAAATAACTAAATTTTACTTTTAAACTATCACTAAGAAAGTGAAAATTACCTTTCAAGTAATGACAAAAATTTTTTGACTTGTCCCAATCTTCAACAAGCGATAAGTTAAACATAGAATAAGCTGCATTACCAGTAACCTCGGCTTCAATATCTAGAAATTTTGGTAAACGGTCAAGCAGCTCTTGGTCCTCAAGAGCAGAATACGTCTCAAGTAACACTAATCCTTCACACCTAAAACCAAATATATATATATATATATATATAATTAATTTACTATTAATAGTAAAACAATATAGAATGTCCAGTGAAAATACAAAGAAATTTTTAGTCTCTAGTCACAAACCTCTTATGACAAGGTTTACAATAAATATCAAGCTGGAAATACTGATTGTAGTGAATAAAACATCGCCTTTTTTTATAGATTGGATAGTGGGTTTCATCTTTTTGTGACAACAGATTCACATAGTCCCTGTGACTGAGCTGCGTTTTCACTTCTATTACTTGACCACGGACCCTAGGCCTGCGAATCGTATGCGTATAATTCCAATGACCTATAAACAAGCAAAATTGAAATCAAAGTCAGTGACATCATATAAGTACAGATGGATAAAGAACCTTTTTGTCCTCGTTTTCGTAAACGAGCTTGCATATTTTTAGTGTATGTCTGCAAATAATTGTGTACGACATCAAAATCTTGAAATGGAGGGAACAATTGATCATTAGGCAGATACTTCACTAACCATTTACGTTTTTTCGAGTTTGTAGCTAATCGATCACCAGTGTCTAGGCCCAATTTCTGACAAACAGCCTATAAAATATGAATAAAAATATTCTCAGAGACCACCTATAGTTTATGATTTAATGTTAATACTTACAGCTATCATTCTGCATATTTTATTTTCAAAATCTGATGAATTATCAATGACATCAAAGTATGGGTGTCCAATCCATGATGCTGATGCTTTGACATCTAGACTTTTAGCGAGAGACACATCCTCTCTCCTGCTCGTATGATCCTGGAAAAGATGTTAAATTAAATAATACTAAACACAATGGAAGAGTTTATGATGTTTATACCTCAGTTGTATAAAAATCTTCAGCCCCACATGCAGCAGATACCATGTGAATTATTTGATTGTAACGATTGTCTCTCAAATCAACCATATTCAAACCATTTTCTTTCATTATCAGATCCCATTTATTACTAGGTATATCTATACAAATAAACGGTTAATTGTTCAATATTGTTTAATTCAAATAATTGTACAAGTGGCAAGTAAAAAAAGTATTGTTTTCACTGTTTTTTGGCTATTGTAATGATATATTTTCTGGTCTACTAGCTTTTCTTTTAACTAACTATAATATAAAAATATAGAACACCTCACAAAAAAAAAAAAAAAAACAAATTCATATGTATAAATATTTATTAATCATATCCCATGTTATTGTATTTTTAACGAATTTATAATTCAATGTTATATTTTGTACTAAATTTATTAGTTGAACAATACAAAAATAATTATCTGCAAACATTTGATGAAAATGAGTTTGGAAGGTCTACTATTTTACTACTCGGGTATGAAAAAACAGCAATTAAAAAGTAATAATTAAAATATCATCTATAAGAATAGAACCTATAATAATTCCATTAAACAGCAATATTGTTGTTGACCATTCAAAAAAAAAAATTGAAAATACATGTCACTCTCCACTCATAAACTAAAATATTAAATAACCATTAAGAAATATAAAAAGGCAGATGTTATAAATTTAAAAAATGTATCAAGAACAATTTCAAATGTTAAGAGTACAGGAATGTAAACAATAGTATATAATTATACCACAACTGTTTGTTTTACATTTTTTTAAACTATCACTAGCATGTGAATGGTTAGGTTATAGAATTGTCACATTTACTATGTTAAAAATAAAAAATAAATAAATGAAATTTATTTTTGTATATTAGACAAAATATTATTTGGTAATTTAAATTTTTTGAATTGGCTCTTTTGTTTTATTATAATAACTATACTTCTTGCCAACACTATTTTTTGTTTTTTATTTATATTTATAATATCATATAAATAATTTGTGTATTACATGCGGCAGCATCCATTGCACCTCTGTCACAAATGATTAGACAGTCTTGGTCACATGATTCGCCTAGTTCAAAAAACGTATTTTCTATTTGTAACATACATCTGAGAAGATTCTCTTGAAATTTATGGGCTGTAACAGAAAACAAAAATAATATTATGAGGCTAATGATAGTAATTTCCAAGGCCATGACATGTCTAAATAATATCAAGCTTAACGGCATAGGCTCATCATTCCGTCGATAAGCATTTCCCCCCTCCCCCATGACTTGATGATTTGTGAGGCTTTTAAAATCAATATTATTATACAGACCGCGACACGTAACATGATACTATTTCAAAGGGGATATAATACAAATACTATGCGATTATAATAGAAATATTATATCATATTTCGAATTTATGATGACCTACTGAACTAGATTTAAATGCAGCTTAGGGATTACTAAATAATTCATGATCGCAATAAAAGAGGTGTGTTAATTGTATTGCTGTATAGGAATAACAATTTAAAAACAGACAAAATATGACGTATGTAGCATAATAGGCAACAGGGCGAAAATAAAAAAAACAGTTATGACCCGTGTAAAAGACATACTATTATGACTAAATTTGATGGTTGGCCAAAAAAAAAAAAAACAATTTTTATCCTCACATTAAAGGATATAATTGTAACTCACGTATGGCATAACTAAGACAGATAAATGATTATAATATTATTTCAAAATATATTACCTTCGTCGTCACTTAATTCCGAAAATTTGATACCTCCACTGAAAAAAAAAAAAAGAAAAGAAAAAAATATAAAGAAAATATTAAAACCAATGTTATATACTTAAATTTACTTTTTCTATACAATTATAATTATTCAGATGCATCATATGAACGCAAACAATATTTTTAAATTTAATAATTGATTTTCAGGTTTTATAGTATTATAAATAGATAATAATTCGTAATACTATGCTTTATAATATCAATACTGATGTATATTATTATAACTTATTTATTTAAAATTAAACCCCGAGTGTTAAATGTTAACATAACCAGTTTGTGATTAATATGGAAAATAAAATGTCAAAATTGAATTTATTGTCGAATAAAAATAATCATAGTTATTCTATAAATCCATTCTTAAAGCCAATTTTGGATTAATTTGAAGGTCACCTTGTCTTAATAAATCCTTTTGAAAAAATATCAAAAACGATGATGAAAAATGAATACAATTAAATATTTAAACAAATGGATCATGCAATAAGATAAAATTAAAAACTATACTTAAATATATGGCAATTAAATGTATTATTAAAATTGGAAAAAAAATATTTTGTCTCACTCATAAGTAAATAAATAAAATTACCTTAATAGAACATTGGCAGTCTCTGGAACTCTGTAAACCTAAAATAAATAAAAATTCAACAAGATATTTTAACATTGGAAATAATAATCTTAACATTTACCTTCCATCCTAAATTTTCAAAGAATGTACATAATCGTGACTGTCCCGTTGTCTTTCCACCACAAGGGCCTACATTTAACATATTTAAGTATTATATATTTTTCAAAACTAAAAAATGAATACAAACATTTACATTTAAATAAGAGTATATTAGTTTTGTAAAAGTAATAAAAATTAACCATATTTATCTAATATATTAATATTTGTGTTACAAGCGCATTATATGAATGATTCAAATTATGAATAACACAATAAATTATTATGACAGTGAAATTTAAGTTAAAAAATATTGAGTTTAGGTAAATAAAATGCATGAAAAGTGAATTAAGTTATCAACTTATAGGATAACATTTTTCTCAACAACAAGCAATACTAATCAATTAAAATTTTAAAGACTTCAATACATCTAAGAGTTTAATTAAATTAGGTAATGTATTCCGTATTCGTTTTTTCACGGCACCAACGAAAAAATAGAACTCTTAAAAAAACTTTATCATTATAACGTATATATACCTACACTGTACGTCAATACTTATACATTAAATGTTTATATTACTCATTCAAGAAGACTATTAAATATTAAATAATATACATTTTTTCTCTAACTCTATTAGAGCTAGGGATCAAACTAAAAGAAATAAAATATAACTAAACTAAAATAATATAGGTCACTATTATGTTGACATAATCATTAGATATTAACATTAGGAA
This sequence comes from Pentalonia nigronervosa, assembly GCA_014851325.1. Lineage (NCBI taxonomy): Eukaryota > Metazoa > Arthropoda > Insecta > Hemiptera > Aphididae > Pentalonia > Pentalonia nigronervosa. Next base: position 81,472 of record JACXSJ010000530.1, on the reverse strand, counting down.
CTGAATATAATTATATTATAACAATATAAAAAAAATTATAAAAGTTTTAATAAAAAGAGACAAAAATATTTATTTATGTTTTTAAATATATATATTATAAAGATGGTATTACACAATAGTATATTTGGTCATTCGTGCACGTTAAAAAAAAAATTAAAAAAATAATGTACAAGAATATTTAAATACACGAATTATGAAGCATATGCGTGATTTATGATCATGAAAATTGTACAAGTGTATCTATTAGTATAGTTTTATTCTGTGGTATGGTTACAACTTATGTAAGTATATTTGCCATTAAAAAATAACCTTTGTGTGATAACTACGAAAATAATTTATAATAAACCTTGAAATGTATTAAGCACAAATATGTATACAATAATTATGAAGTCCAACGGTTCAAAATTTAAGTATTTACTATAAAATATAATGTATGAAGTTGTGACATGCACAATTATTAATAATAAAACGTATTATTTGTAAATAAATGATAGGTAAGAAATAGAAATTCGTTTTAGTTCATTCGTAGATACCTACTTAATAATATTATGACAGGAGAAATAATTGTAATCTTGAATTACAAAAATGTTTTTACTTAAAATTTAAAAATAATAATTAGAACTTTTAATAGGCTACGAAATAAGTATTTTTTTTTTATAAGATACAACTAGAAAGTACTTATAAGACCGTGATGTTTTTTTTTTTTTGATAAAAAAAATTAAATAAATTATAATTAATATATTTTGATGAAATACAATTTTATGAATAATTTAGAATTCAACACATATATTTAATTATTAAATTAGTTAAGCCTCATAAGTAATAACTATGGTGAATGCATGTTGTTGATAGTTAAAAAAAAATTAACCATTATTAAGCTACAGATAAAATAATACGATTAAATTAATCACGAAAAAAGGATAATACATTATAGGTAATATAAGAGAGATAATATATGAAGATCAATTTATTGCAATCAATAATAAATGTTAAAAAATGCCTAATTACTAAAAAAAATGCACAATCCAAATTATTATTATTAGTAGTAATAGTAGTGGTAGTATTAGTAAGATTAAGATGACTATAAACTAGGTATGTCAAGTACTACTTTTAAACTAAACATTTTAATTTTAAAAACAAATAAGTGCTTTCTCTTAAGTCTTGATTCAATTAATTTAATTTAAAATATAATTTTTGTTTTGATAGATAAATTGAGTATTCATATCAATATCACATTAATAACCTTTTGAACCTTCATTCACACAGCCTTTTATAAAATATGTTTTAATACCGTTAATTGATACACAGTCTAAATGAACTACATATTTGCAAATTAGTTAATAAACGAAAACGTATATATTGCATATATTATATTAATATTTATATATATTTCATTCATTTTTTTGTGACTGAAAAAAATAATTATGTTTTATTAAAATGTATATTTTATTAAATAGGGAAACTAATTAATAGTTGGATTGTATTTTTGGAGATTATAACATAGTCACAAATAAGATTCTAATTAAATAATTGTATAAGTAGGTCATTTTAATTATTATTATCATGATAATTAAAATAGTTTACAATTTAATTTTTAAATATACCTTAATTGATTGGTGGAATTGGTTGAATTAAATTATTGCTTTGGGGTAATAAATAATTTGTTTTGTATTCAAAACAACAGTTTCCCTGTTCATGTTTATATATAACATGTTGTATCATAAATAACAGTTGTTCATAATAATAGTATTATTATTAGAATTACAAAATTTATAGTATAAAGCAAGCATAAAACAGATTCAAATTAGTGCAATATTTGATATGTTTGAATTTAATTATAACTTATAACTTATAACTATATTATTATGTAACGTAATAATGAATGTAGACTTATTTTCTGCGACGGAGCTATCAATCATGGTTTAATCAAACTACCTATATTAATTTGAACATAAAAATTAAAAAACAGAAATAATTACTGTATTGAGTTTTTAAAAAACACGCGAAGATAAATCTACATTTTACGACGAATTAATTGTACGCAAACTATATGGCCAATAAAAAAAATATATTGGAGCTCAATATATTTTTTATATCAATACCAACTTCACATACTAAATTGCGACGAAGATAAGAATAAAAAAAGTATTATTATTCTAAATATTAAATAAATAATATAATTATTATTATAGATGGTTTGTGGAGGTAAAAAAAACCCCAAGGTCATAATTTAGATGTCATATATATTATAATAATATTGGTTGGTTTACAAAAACAATTTTTTCAATTTGCGGGAATAAAACTAATTGTATTTTATACTTGTAAAAAAATCACTGCAAGAAGATGTGATTAGATTATTAGTCATTAATATTACATGGATGCACACAGTCACATATTATGTCTAATTAGTAATTGCCATTTAAATTGTTTTAATAGTCCTACTATTTTTTTATAGTACCCACTAGTACTAAGTATAAAACGTAGGTATACGTAAATAATTTATTTATGACTTATGAGTTTTATTTCAATGTCATGTAAATACGTGTACATACGTTTTTACAATGATATTTTTTAAATAATATATTGTTCCGAATTTAAAATTGTATGATTTGTTACAAATGTAATAAATAAATATTTACGCAATAAAAATATTGATAATTTGGGTTAGTTTAATATCAGTTATCGTTATTGTAAATGACACATAAAGAAAGCTCTTTAACCTAACCATTAAATTAATGTATTAAATTATAAAACTATAGCATACTACCAAAATTAAACATTTGTTGAAATAAAAATACATATACTTAAAAAACGAATATTTATCAGTGACCAATACGACGAATAAAGATCAAAGTGGACAATAATATGTACACGTACATAATAGTAGTTAATTAATTAATTTTAAAGTAATAGAAAAACTATAATATGCTATAAGTCTATAACATATTAACATTATTTATAATATATTATGTTTAAATAAATAATAATAACCAATGGACTATAGTTATCATATACAAACCTACTATTAAAGCCCGTATTATAATTTTAAGTTATAATAACTAATAATTTGTATGGTCTTTATTTGTACACGAAGGTACCTAATATAATATAATAATAATTAATAATATAAAGTAATAGACTACAACTACGACGAACTTCAAAATTAATCATATAATACATACACCCATAATAAACCTTAACACCTACGTGATACTGAAACATTTTTTTAATATAATAATTCAACTACATATAGTACATAATTAATATACTTATTATAAGTAGTTATTAGCTTATTAACTTTATTTTAATCCTAATTTGCGACGTTTTAGATAGGCAAACCACAATGTGTTATTATTTTTTACATTTAAAATATTATAATTATAATAGTATTATATATTTATATTACTATTATGATATGTTGTTAAACATTATAATGATGAGCACTGACCTCACTTATTATTATAACTAGTTTTTTTTTTGTTCGGTCCATTTTTAATCAATTATAAAACTGAATTCCTCGAGTTATTTATTGTATGCAGGTTACTAAGTGCCTAATACTAAATATCGAAATTCGTATTGTTTTGTTATACTTTTTATTGGAATAATTAAATATTTATTATAAAATACCCATTTTTCTTCTTTTTATTTAGAAAATTGTACACTGTGGTTTGGTTGACATGAATATCTAATGATATTTTATGAAACAATAATACTGAAGCCCATAATTCAGTTAAACGTGAGCAATTTAATCAAGGAAATACTAATATACTATTACTATTAAAATGATATATTACTTTAATCATATTGTAAATTAATAGTTATAATAGCAGACATTATTCAGATACTTAGCTATTAATACTATGACCTATAGTCAACTGTCAACATTTCTATAGACTTCAAACTGTATTGTACAGATGTATTATTAAATCTTATACAACATAATTAATAGGTATAAATAACTACATAATTTCACAATAATTAAAATAAAATTGTTTAAATTTGTAGTTGTAAAAGTATAAATTATTCAGTTATTCTATCAATATTAACTAGTTCATATTATTATAATATCACAAAGCTATAACTATCAATTAATAATAACTTAAATGGAATTAAACATTTATTTTCATGCGTTACGCTTTTAAAGATTCATCATACTTAAAAGAGTAATTTTATTGTTATGAATTAAAGAAGATCAAACCTTATTATAAAAATAAAACAACCCAACGTAAATTACCTTTATATAAATACTATCTATAATGTCATATGTATCATATAAATAAATGAACATGTAAATACATTTTATGAATTAAAATTAAAATTAAAACCGAAATTGCCAATGTAATAATGTTTAATTTCACAATAGGTTAAACTATGATATTTTCTTTGAAAAAATACTTTATTTATACATATATTTTCAATTTATAGACTACTTGGATTGTTAAATATGGACCGAATAAATACAATTAAAAACATTTTGATAATTATAGAAATTAAAATTATTTTTTAAATGACAATTTAAAGTTGTACATGAATGTTCATAACAAATAATTTCAAATGCGAAATGTTTCATTTTTGCAATATCATATAAGTAATTAAAATAAAATAAGATAAAGTTTTAATTCATTGACGAAAATAAAACATTTTTTTTTCACAACAAAGGAGTAAAATAATGTCTTCATTGTTATTATAATTTCCTTGAATAATTTAATTGGGTGTACAATTACATAAGGTTTAAGGTTTTTTTTTATATATTAAAAAATATCATTATTTCTAGATATACCTGGGACAGGAATTTTAGTGCATTTTTAAACAGTAATTTTTCTGGTGTTTTAATACATCATCGATAATTATATAATATATGTCGGTGTTCAAATTTCATAAACTATACCAGTCCTACATTTGAATGTTATTTTTTAAATTATTTCTGGACACGGAAAAATGCATATTTTATAGATTTAAAATGATGTACGTTTAAAAAAAAAAATTTAGTGTCAGTGACACTTTTTACAGCAAAAAAAAATTTTTTAATATAGAAGGTGATTTCTGGTAGCAAATCGAATTTTGTTTGTACACCATATTGGTGGAGGGGAGCTGGAAAAATATATATAGAACACCAGTTATTGATCAAAAAACTTAATTTACCTATTTATTTTTTTATTAAGTTAAGGCTTTAACATCTGAGATCATTAGTCTGTAGGTTATTTACTTTTTTAGTAAGTTACAGTGGAGGAGGGTACGACGGTTGATTGGAACTCGTGTATTCATATGTGGGCAAGGATTTGTCACTAAAAACCCGGGTGGTCACCCGTCCAGGAACTAGTGACACCAGTTGATGCTTGAGCTTGAAACACATAGTGCTGAGGACAACCACCGTGGCGTACCAGGCCACTTACATATTTATTTTGTAATTCAAAAAAGAATAATTTTTATACGAGCCTAAACGCATTTTCACAAAAAATTTTAGGTTTTTTTTGCGCTTATTATAGAAATTTTAAATTTCAATTTTTTTTTCGATTTATGTTAATTAAATTTAGTTTAAAAAGCTTCAACAAACATTTAATACAAATTTTACCATAATTTGTTCTTACAGAAATTAAAAAACCAATTGTCAACATTTTTTTTATGTGTTGAAGCTTAAAATTTTGACAAAATTCACAAATTATTTTGTAGTTAGAAATTCATAAAATTATTAATTTTAATATTTTAAAGTTTTGGAAATATAATACAAGGTTCCTTCTTAAAATTGAAGTTACAAAGCCACATTACATTTTTATGAGCTTAACTGAATATTAAAAAGAAAAATAACGTTAAACAATTTCAGTTGTTTTATTAAAATTCAAAAGATTCTACTATTACTTAAATTAATGTTTGCTAAACTCAATGAAATTTTCAAATTATTTAAACTAATTTAAAACTTTTATAGGCATTTGAAACATACTATTTTTAGTGTTGATAAAAATGTTTATAATCGGTCAAAAAGCTTGAATTTATAATACAAAATCCCTCATAAAATTTTCTTTTAGCAAATTCTAAATACCAATATATATATATATTTATATAATATCAATTTATAAATTAAAGTCTTTAATAAACAAGATTTCTCATAAGAATTGTTCTTGCAGCAACATACAAATATAGACAACACAAATGCTAAATAAACGTTTTATAGACATTCGAAGTTCAAATGTTGACAAAATTGGATATTTAAATTAAAAATAACGAATTATTTTGTTGTAACTTGAAAAATGTTAAGCTATTTTATATTTTATATTTATAAAAGTATTCATGAATAACGCATATACCACAAATGTGTGAATATAGGCTTAAACTAATCTATATATTTTGAAAATATTATATATTTATGTATTATATCAAAAAATTTCAAGTCCCTGCGAACAATATTTTTTGATTTTGGACAAAACTAAAATCGTTATTTATATACACCGTTATACAGGATGATCCACCGTGATTTCTTATTTTTCAATATGAACTTTACTACTTAAGAGTTTACCTAATTTGATCAAATATTATAAATCATATTTTTCTGAAGGGTTTACGACGTAAAAATCGAGATTAAATTCGCAACGGAAATTTAAATGAGAATAATTATTTTTTTCGGATTTCAAGTTCACGTAAAAGATTGAAAATTGTGCAGTCCTGCAAAACTTTTTATTACATTTAATTAAAAAATATATTTTGGTTTAAAATTAAAAATTTAAGTTTATTTTATATGTGCATTATTTTAAATCTTTAAAACACAAAAGCATTTTTATTAGGGTAATTTTGGTGGTTTTTAGGGCAATACACCCCTAATTAAAACTTAGGTACCTATAACACGGGTATACATCATTGAGTATATTTAAGTAACTATCAATTTTATTATTTTACTGTATATAATTTATTATAAAGTATGATTTGAAGAAAACCTTTCAATTTACGACCTTTAATAAAATATATTATTTAATATATAAATAATAAAAAACATAAATATATACTTTTGCTGAGCTTAATTTCCAATAAATATGTAAGTTTCTTATAAACACAGTGTTTCTAATATAATATCTTGTATCGTGAACGTAATTCGATTAAACGCAATTTCAAAAAGGTAGGCAAGTGAAGTACCGCTCTGCTATACAGTAGGTGTCGAGTGGGTCACTTCCATGAATAAGTTAAATTTGAATTCAATAATATAAATCATTGTATACGAAAAATGATTCTGAGCGAAGACGGTGTGTACATTACTAAGTATATTTTACTATTAATAAAACAACAAGTTGGATTAATTTTTTCCGAAAACATTGCATTTAAAAATGTCATTGAGTCTAAAAAATATAATATTACACTTAAAAATTTTCAAGCACCTACGAAAAATATTTTTAAATTACAATGAAATTAATAGCATCATTATTCTTTATTTAAATATCTAATCTTATCCAAATTTAAACTTAAAATGTCTATAAGAATCAACCATGTAAATATATTTTTTAGATATTTTAGTTGCAATATATACTACTTACGAGAAACATTATTTTGAATTTTGAATTTTTAACTATAAAAACTCAACATTTTATACATTTTTAACTACAAAACAATTTACAAATGTTCGATATTTGATGAATTTTGGGTAAAATTTGAACTTTAAATGCTTATATAAATAAAACATTGTGTCTATGTATTTTTAATAATTTGTTAACTACTAATATAACAACTCATTAAATTTGTAAGCATTTTGACTCAACAAAAATCTTTTTATCGATATTTATAGAAAAAATGTTTAAAATACCAAAAATTATATATGCTTATAATTCGATCAAAAAGTGTTAAAATATTTTTAAAATTTAATGGTGAATATAAAATAATAATCTCAACATTCGGTGAGTGTCTACGGTTATTCGTTTTTGAATTACAATAAAATAAGAAAATAATTTTTTGAAAAATACGGGTGAATATCCAACGTCTAATTTCAAATGTTTGTACAAAATTTGTTTGACTTTTCAGTAAAATTTTTTTTTGAGAAAAGTAGAAAAACTTATGGAGAATCTTATGTTGGATTTAAATCTTATATATAAACAAAATTTTTTTTATAAATTTCTAATTTAAAAAAAAACAGCAACTTATCGTAATTTTTACGTATTTTATAGAAATTTTAACTTTAGACGCTTATTAAAAACTATTTTAGGCTTATGTTCAACTTTTTTTTTAATTTTCATTTACAAGTTATAAAAAACCTTGTATTAAATTTTCAAGTTTTTTGACCGATTGAAAACAATTTTATCGATGATAATAAAAAAAAAAAATAAATAAAAAATAACAGAAAATTGTTTATGCCTAAAAATAGCTCAAAAAGGGTCAATATCTTGAAATTTCTGTTGTGTATAGGAAATGCTTATACCAACAAACATTTGGTGAAAATTTCATATATCTACTATTATTATTTTTAGTATTACACCAAAAAAAAAAACAAAATCGATTGACAAAAACTGGCTTGAAAGAAAATCAATGCATTTTTTTTACTGCCCCAAAGCGTTAAGTACAAAAAAATTTTTTTAAAAAAAACACACATCTTCGTAAAATCAATACATTCATTGCTTCGTTCAGAATTTAAAAATTAAATAATAGGATTCTTTATTAAAAATGCTTAATATTATTAGGAATTTTTTTTATTAAAATATACAATTTCTTATGTCCGCAGTTGTACCAAAAACAAAATCAACTTTTTTTTCTTAATATCGATAACTATTTTTTTTTTAATAATCATAATTCAAACATAAAACGAAATAAGATACACTCTGTATAATTATAACTAGATCTTGAAATACCTTTAATTGTTATGGTCGAAATAAAGAAGTCCGAGAAAAAAAGGTGAGCAATTGGATACTGCTCTATTGTACAGTAGGTGTAGAGTACTTGAGTGGGTTACTGTTACTTAAATTTAACTTCTAACGTTTATAAAAATATTGTGATTATGTATTAATATTTTTTAATAGGTATAAATAAACAACTTATGAGGAACATTTTATTAAATTTTCAAGCTTTTTAACCCAGGAAAATTCGTATCGATATTTATAGAAAAATTAATTCAAAAACATTTAAAATATTTTTCAATAATTTATTTTCAAGTATCGAAGAATATTCATTTTTAAGTTAAACCAAAAAAACAAAACCGATTTTGTAGAAAACTGATTTTGCATAAAATTTCCCGTTTTTTATTTTTAGCAGTTATTTTTAAAAGTACTGGGAAAATTAACTTTTGACCCCCCCCCTTCCCCCCAAATACTAACTAGACCTAATTTGCCACAAGAAATAACCTCTTCCTATCTAAAATTGAAAAATGAAGCATTTTTACAGCCCTAAAAGGTGAAAAAACACACATTTCATTATAAAATCGATACATTTATCGCTCCCCAAAATGTAAATAACCGTGGAAAATTGCGATATCATTTTTTTGGTGGGAGGGGAAGGGGGAGGGGGGAGAAAGTACCGACCAACAAATCACAATTACGGAAAAAATTTCAGACCAAGTTCTAATTTAATATACTGTTATAATGCTCAAAGTCTGAATTATAGGGTAAAGTATAGCATCCCCCATTATTTATATAGATAGGTAGGAGAAATTAAGGTAATAAATAAATCAAAATTAATCTATAACATAAGATAACATATGTATTAATATCATAATACATTAATGCTTCACTCAAATCTCGATTGAACCAATCGGTACTCAATCTCCCTCTCGTAGTTATTCACATCAAACTAAAAAATCGAAATAAAAATAGTAATTTTAAAATCGATCAAAAAATAATTTATAATACTTGAAAGTAGGGGTAGACAAGACTAAAACAGCGTAGTTGAAGGAGCTAGACGATTCAACACCAAAAATACATATGCTAGGTAACATCTGATGTTTACAAAATTCGTGTTCTAAAATCTATCTAAGGCGGTCGATAATCAAATAATAGTGTAAGAATTTTTAAATAATATTAATCATTGTTTACGTAAACAAAATAAATATTAATTTTACAGAAATATTAGTTTTTGATTATTTTTCATATATTTAAAATTTACTTAGATTTTTTTTTAATATAAAATTTTTCATAAATTAAAACATTGGATTTCTTTACCATAGTTAGTTAGTTTTTTTCGATATTCTTATAAATTGTATTTTGATATTCAAAAGCAAACTATTTTTTTTTTTTTTTGAACATGTTAAATTAGTTATAGATTATAAACAATAAACAGGTACATTACCCTGGCATCCCAAAGTCAAAATTTTCGACTTGAAAACTGTTTAGTATTATCATTGATTATAATTTATAAATATTATGTAACAATTAATAACCACAAAAATTGTTGTCACTACACCGGTTTACCAAAGAACCACGTTACAAGTTCCGGGTACCAGAGCAACGCACTTACAATAAACATGAAATTTAAAATCTTTATATTTAAGTAAAGTGGGTATTGTTCATAACTCATAAAATGCAGATTTCAATGCAAATTGCACTTTTTTCTAAATGAAGTATATTAAATTGTTTTTTTAAGGCATTTTTCCTGTTTTTTAGTGCATTTTAATCCGCGCCCTACTCATAAGTATATCAAGTTTAAATTGGTTAAAAGTGGAGTGACAGAATTAAGACTTTAGACTCATAAAATTATATTTCATGTTATACTTAACTTTAAAATACAATATTATATAGGTATAATAAAGTATTAACTATCAGTGCCTATTACAATTAAGTAATATTACCTACTACACTCTTTTATAAGTATACCTAAACATTTAAGGAAATATTCAACCTGTGAATATGAAATATAGAACCAAAATATACTCATATACTCATATACTCATAAATAGGTACTACAAACTGACCAAGAAAACGATTGTAATGCACAAGGGCGGGTCATCCCGATACATAAAATTTGTTCACGAATCACTTTTACAGCGAAACTCACTTAATATAATGTATAATATCTATTATAATATGGTGGTAATATATATCGCACAGGTGTACAACGCCAGTCTAGTAAAAGAAAAAGGTACCTGTATTATTAGTTATTTGACTACAACGGGTAAAATATCATCGAAATGAATCAACATTATTTTCATCTAATACGTATACCAACGTGCATGGTGTATAGTATATATGGGAATCTCTATAATACTATACTATAGTCGACCAAACAATATTATTATTTTTTGTTTTTATTAACAGTTAAAACTTCAACAACAAGGGTTATTAGCCTACTTTAAGCTAAAATAAAAAAGGAAAAGTGTTTACATTATAAGCGAGTATTTACAATATTTTACTTAAATTGATATTATTGAAAATTATAATATATTATTATTAGAAATTGTACACGGTTTGTACGTAGGTGGTACGGTACGTCATCTCGTTTAAGTATCGCTAAATCAGATTTGAGCGGGCTAAGCGATTTCCGCAAATATTGAATAGGACAACTCTACTTGGTAAAATAAAATAATATACGAATAAATTCGGTGCTAAAAGTCAATAACAAACAGTTTTTGTCGGTCCAACCCACGAGTACATACCTCTATGCATAAATAGTATACTACATAATACGAGTGTTTGTATAATAAATTAGTCATAACTGGAGTTTAACCAACAAAATCGATTTGATTTATTAACTGGAAAGCGCTGAATGGGCGAAAACGACGTAGTCAAAGTGCAGTCGGTGGCAGGAAGTGGGCGAAACTGTTATTTAATTTTTTTCTTCCCCTCCTTTCCGAAATCACCGACGGAAATTATTGCGATAACGAAAAGCGCGAACACCCCGCTCCGCATCCCCAGATAAGGTCAAAACGGTCACTTTATCATCATTGACCTTTGAGAAACCATAATATCATTATTATGCAAACTCATGACACTTTACCTATACCAAATCATCCTCGTCGAGATAAGACTCTGTCTCAGGCAACTAATATAGGAAACGGAAACTGGAGAAAAATTTGTCAAATTCCTCTAACCACGTCCGTTGATTTTTTTAAAAAAAAAACCGTATTAATTAGAAATTTGGGGTGGGGTAATCCACTAACGAAATAAACTCATCATTATTAACTTTCGAGTCATGCGATGAAATCAGTTAAGCACTTGACAACACAATAGGTAACTACAGTTTACAATAAATTCATATTACGACACGCGTGGTCGTGTGGGTGGTCATTCTTACCGCCGGTCAGTACGATTTTGTAGAGTTTCTTGATTTTGCCATCCATTGCAAATATTATTGTAACAACGAGACGAGTCTGGACCGCGTGTTGAATGTTAACTGCTGCTTGACGATGGTTGTGGCGTGCGGACCATGTGACTTTTGTTGGCGGTGGCCACGGTGTCGTTCACTCGTTGTGCCCAAACTCGGAGGAGGCCGTTAGTGCGATGACGGATGCGGCACATCAGCAGTGTGAGCAAAACGACTGTTCGGATAGTTTTCCGACGGAATTCATTTCACGCGGCAACGGCAGTTGTTGTTATTATTATTCGCAGTTCGCATATTATTGTAATTGCGTGAACTACAAAATGGTGAAAAAGAGAGGGTAAAAAAAACAAGAGGCTAAAAAAAAAAAAATTATTTCCGCCGCAAAAACAGTGACCGGACTAGCGCACGCGTGAGAACGTTGCGCGTCCTGGCAACAGCCGACTGACGAGTGGGACCGCGTGCGCGTGTAAGCGTGTTACGGGGACGAGACGAACGACGACGGTGTGAACAACTACGACCGTACTCGACTACGGTTTCTCGAGTGCTGCCGTACTACTCGCTGGTGGCCTGGTGCCAATGTGCCAGCCGCCGAGTGCCGACAAGCCGCCTACTCCCGTCGAATATTATTTATTATATTATTATTGGCCACCATAGTTCCAGTTTATCATTTGATACGACTACTGATACCACAGCTGCTGTTATCTACAGGTTCCACCCACCGGCCAGTAAATGAGTATAACAGCTGTTGCTGCGTAACCGTTATCGGTGACATTGTCGACGAGTCCGAACGTCGACTTGGTTACCGTCTACAACGGAGATGGCAAATAAGTAGCATGCGTGCCAAGGTTGGCACGCATGAGATTTTCGATGGCACTCGAAAAAAATTCATTTGCCCATATATATTTATAGATTTTTAAGTAACATACAATAAAGCCTTGCTATCAACATCATATCAACCAGACATAAAAAAGCTTTCAACCAATATGAAGCAAAAGGTTTCCGACAAACAATAATAATAATTTAATAATTTTTTTAAAATTATTTCCATTTTTACATAATTTTCTACATTATAATCATTAATTTTTCATTTATATTTTTCATTTGTATTTTTCTATGTTAACAAAAATAATTATAGCACGGCTGAAATTTTTTTTTTTGAATTATGTCATAAATTGGCACGTTGAAAAAATCATATTTTCCATCCCTTGTCTACAACTATAACGTCTAGACCTCTAAATAATGTCTATCGTATGATATAAACAACATGGTGTGATCGCAAAAGTCCAGATTTGGTTCAAGTTTACGCGCACGTCACTTACCCTTATTATTATATTGCCATTAAATTATTACTACTATACGTTACACTACGTCATATGTCTACCGAAGAATCTGACGGTCAAAAAGTTCCGTTCATACCTTATTGTTATATCATACTCTACAGTATAATACTATCTAATATCTATTAACTATTAAGTACCAACCACCACGGAGTCACGGGATATAAGTATAGACGAATTTCAATAATTTCATATTTCTTATTTTATATTTTTTTTCCTGTGTCCCCATACGCTGATTCGTAACACGGTTGTAGACCATTAGAAAAAATATGTCATTTAAGTATGCATGAAATACTAAACCAAACCAAGAACACTAAAATTTTTTTTGTAAATTTAATTATTGACAAAATTCATCAAAATCAAGAAAATTTACAAATTATTTTGTAGTTAAAAATATATTAAATGCTCAATATTTAAAATTAAAGAATGAGAATTAAAAACAAGATTTCTCATAATTAGTTATATTATAACCAAAATAATCTAGAAAAAAATGCAGTTTTTATACTGTAGACATTTTAAGTTTAAATTTGGACGAAACTAGATATTTAAACGAAGAATAACGGTATTAGTTACTTCGTTGTAATTCGTTGTAAAAATTATTCGAGGAGACATATAAAATTAAAAATTTTACTGTATGCAATGACATTTTCAAAATATTTGGGTTAATTTTAAGATATCACCTATTACACATGAACCTGTTCACACTTTTCTACAGTAAGGTGATATTGATTTAAAAATGAATAACAATAATATAATATGATAGAAATATAAACTATTATAATAATTAAATATTAATTAATATAATAAATGCCGTGTTTTCGCAAAAATTAATTTAACCTTTCATAATACTAGTATTTATAATTATGGTAATATACTAATAGTAAAATATAATATATATTATTATTATATTATTATATATATATATATATATTTTTTTTGATGTATCGTATTTTATTTTAAGTATTTCTAATTACTAGTTATAACTCTCTACTCCATCACAAGCTCAGACAGTAGATATATTTTCTTTATTATACGCTATTAATTCTATTCTAAAGAAAAAAAAGAAAAAAAGTTACTTTAATAGCAATATCTAAAAATATAATATTAATTAATATACTTGACATGGTCTGGACATGCTCAAAATTGATTTTTGTACCTATACTATTATTGAATTCAAATTTAAGTGAGAGTGACCCACTCGACACAAACTGTACGACAGAGCGGTACCCACTTAAACACCTTTTTATAGTTAAGAGGAAGCTAACCGTGCATTTGTTGTCTCCATTTTACAAACGTACCACATAGCGAATGTTCGTTCATTAGTTTCGATTGTGTGTAGTTATTTTTTATATCAGAGTAAATTGACTATTATAAACCTTTTAGGAAAGAACTATATCTGTTCTTTTTTCGATACTTTATTTTTTAAATAAGCTATGATCATTTTTATTTGATAACATTTCACATACTTTTATCTTGCTTGAAAATTAAAATATCAAAAAAAAATCAGACGCTTAGCACAGATAATTCTTATACCTTTAAATTTAATAATAATTCAATTCTTTCCAATATCAAAACTAACAGCACACAATTAAAAATAGTGAACCAAACCAGTGGCGTATTTATTATTTAGGCATTTTTCATGGAGGTTAGTTTTTGAATTCAATAATACAAAATCATTGTATACGAAAAAATGATTTTGAGCAGAGACGATAATTTAGACCAATTGCTAATTATATTTTGAAATATAATGTCAATTATTAAAATAATTTATTTCCGAAAACATTGCATTTTAAGCACATTGCCATTATGTGTATAATTTATAATTATAATAGCATACTTTAAAAGTTACAAATATACTCAAGAATAATATTTTTAAATTATTAAAATATAACTATCTATAACATCGTAATTCTTTGTTTAAGCATCTATTTCGTCCACATTTGAACTTAAAATGTATATTAAAAAAACTATATTTATATATTTTTAGATTTGTTGGTTACAGTATGAATTACTTGTGGGAAACCTTGTCTTAAATTTTCAATTCTTAGAAATAAAAGAAAAAAATGTTATGAATTTCAAACACAAAATAATTTGCTAATTTTCGTGATTGACATATTTTGTCAAAATTCTTCCTTTAGATGCTCATAAAATATATTGTGGATTTACGCCTAACTTTTTTTTTAATTTTCGCTAATAAAACATAGTAATATACATAAAACGATAAACCATTGAGATTAATACCTAAATAGTTCTATAACAGAATAAATTCTGTTTTTCTATCCGTAGTATTCTGTAATTAATGATATTACTATTACATATTTACATATGAAGCACGAACTACTTCCAATACATATGTAGTACCACAGAACAATATGATGGTTGTACATACAACATACTACATATAGTAGTAGTTGGTGGATATGAGGCTATAAACACATAATTTATAAACTATAAAAGTATAAAGGTTTTTGTTTATTATTATTATTATTTTTTTAATGCGGTTTCATTCGACCTAACAACGTCGAGTTCGACGGTCGGCTCGAACAAATGTCCACGGTCCCAAAAAATTTAGCGGGTAAAACGACGAGAGACAACTGTATCAGCTAGCGCGTCAGTTACTCAGTTCACGACTTATTACGAATTACCATTAACTATTTACTATTTAGTAAATTTTAAGGTTGATTATTGATCCAAGAGCGACAGACCGTTATTTATATTTTGTTTTATCGTTGCGCCTGAAATTATTTATCATTAATAATAAAATGTAAAAGTAAATTCTTGTTTGAAGATTGTTGTTCAAGATTCTACCTATTGCCCTATAGCCATGGACGACGGTGATTTTAAAGACCTCGATGACTATGACTCGGATGATCAGGAAGAGGACGACACGGATGCGGAATATGACAATCCACCGTCGCCCAAGACTGAATTAGAATTTGACGGTAATTGCTGTTCAAACAAATGCCTGTTGATGTTTGACGACGAGTTTAAGACTCGTCTTAAGAAGGATTTGTCACAGTTACAAAAATTTGAAAAACACATTTTTCTATTCGCGATGATCTCCATTGACGAAAACAAGATAAATGCCACAAAAATCGTCAAGTCTTCAAAATATTTCCAATACTCGGTTAAGCATTATGGAGTGACTCGATCGGTGTGCAAAAGCGCGTTTGTCATCTTGCACGACACAACTCTATCACTAGTACGAACATTGTGCATGAAGATGACTATAGGACATGTAATACCTACAGACAATCGTGGAAGACATAATAATCGAATGACCATATCCAACGACACAAAAGTTGCAATAAAAGAACATTTCTTTGGCATCCTAAAGTCACCTAGTGTTAGTTGAATATTTTAAATCTAGCTGATTAATTATACCTTTTTGAAATAATTTTAATAATGTTAATTTTCTTATATTTTTATTAGATTTTCAAATGTGCCAAGAAAAATCTAGGCCAACCCAATATCTCTCAGTTGTGGATTAATTTTAAACAGAAACATGGTTAGTATAATATAATGTAAATTTTATATTGTTGAAAATTCTACTTAATTTAGTTTTCAGAGTAGAAATGTGGACATTACATATTTCATATAATATTTTTATTTTCTGTATCAGTGTACACTAGTAGATATGAAAACTATTGCATCATTTTACTATCAAGTTTTAGTTTCTTATTTATAGTAATATATAACATTTTTTAATCAAATACATTTTGTTTCAATGTATGGTATTCATTAAACTATTTCAGATATACTAGAAAAGACGATTTAACATATTATTATTAACTTAATTTAATCATAATTTTTATTAACAAAAACTCATACTAGTTATTCTGCTTTAATTTAATTAATAGCTTTTCTAATGGAGTTTTGTCTAATTCAGTGAAATATCAAACAGCTTTATTTTTAATGAATTTATTACTGGATCATAATTTGATAGAATAATTTATTCATGATAATCTAAATGTAGGCATACAATATTTCCTACTTAAATTCAATTAAACTAAAACAAATATTTTATGGATTCTTTAGTATTAATTTGTGATTGTGGTTAAGGTGAAACAAGTTAAAATTGATAATTTAGAGTGTAATGTTACATGAATAAAATATTTTATTCATTATGATTTCAGGTCATATATCCCGTTCAACATACACAAAATATATTCAATCATTTTTAACACCAGAAATTGTATCAAATTTTATGTGTGCTAACCAAGCAAAACAAATTTTACAGTATTTAAATAAAAATAAATGATATAAAGGATACATTGGCATTAACTAATGACTATTATATATTTATTTTTTATTTTAAATGATTAATAATTTGCATTATTCAAGAAGTATTAATAAGTATAAAATAAATATGTATGTATCTATATTTGTTATTAATGTTCTGAATAGTCATGTGATAATTATAACTAATAGAAGAGACTTGAATATGACACGTCAATTGAGAACTGTTATAATTCCATAGCTGATTATAATTAAATGTGATTGTAGCTTATAAATATATATATATTTTTAATATTGAAGCATATAATTTTATTTAATTGTGTCCTAAGAGCCAAAGTGGAGTAACTGAAATTCTGCACAAAACTATTTAAGATTCTAAGCTGAGCGATAAATACATTAATTTTATACTGTGTTTTTTTTTTTTGTATATGTGTGTAATATATCAATAAAATATAGTTGAAATAATGCTTAGATTTTCAACTTCAATATTTTTTGTGTTGGGAAAGTGAATCTAGTTTATACTTTTGAGAGTTAAAAATTGAAAATTCCCAATAATTTTCATAAGCGTATAATCAAAAAAAAATTTTTAAAAATTTGGAATTTTCACACAACTAGTTTTTGACTAAATCGATTATGTTATTGGTGTAACACAAAGAAAAACTGTAGTTACATGAGAGTTTCACCAAATGTTTATTTTAGTATTATCTATTCTATATACCATAACATTTTCAAAATATATTGACTTTTTTAAAGTTATTTATAGAAATAAAAAGTTTTCAATTTATATATATATATATTTTTTTTTTATTAAGATTGATAAAAATTGATTTGTTCTGTCAAAAAACATGACAATTTATTACCAAGTTGCTTATAAATTATTATTAGTGTAGTATAAAAAAAATTTTGATGATAAATTAATTTTTATAAGCCTCTGAAGTTAGACAATGGATATTCACCGGTAAACTAACAATTTTCTTATTTGTTGTAATTTAAAAATAAGTAACTGTAAATACTTAAAATTTTCACCCAATATCCCAATTCTTATATTAGTATTTTTTAAACACCATGACATTTTCAAAATATTTTGGATATTTTTGAGCTAATTGTAGGCATAAAACATTAATTTTTTTTTATATAAAACAGTAAAAAAACTTTTTGCTTATACTACTTGAAAATGTAGTATAAGGTTCCTCATAAATTGTTATAAGAGCAATTCAAAAATATTGAAAAGCATTTATAAACATTTAAAGTTCAAATTTTGACCAAAATTTGTCGAAATGTCGTATATTTGCAAATTATTTTGGTGTTAAAAATGTATAAAATATTCAATTTTTACAGTTTAGGATTGAAAATTCAAAACATCGTTTTTTTTAAGTAATTAATATATTGTAAGTAAAAAATCTAAAATTATTTTTACATTATTGATTTTTATAAACATTTTAAATTCAAATTTGGATGAAAATAAATGTTTAAGTGAAATGTTTAAATGAAGAATAACTTTGTTAGTTATTTCATTGGAATTAAAAAGTATTTTTTTGTGAGCGCTTGAACCTTTAAAGTATTTTATTATATTTGAAACATTCAATAGTAATTAGAAATGAAATGTTTTTGGCAAAAATTAATTCAACCTACTGTATTATTAATATGTAAAATGAATTACTTTAAAAACAATAATATAAAATATACTTTTAGTAAAGTAGACTGATAGACCATCGTCTTCGCTCAGAATCGTTTTACGTATCAATGATTTTATATCATTGAATTCAAATTTAACACATCCATTACAGTGACCCACACGACACTTACTGTACCTATAGTAGAGCAGTACCCATTTTCCGACCTAATTTAAATTGTAACAAAAATTAAAAATATGACCAATTTTTTGTCGATTTATTTTGTTACAAAATCTAAGTACTATTTAAGTAACTATATAATATAATACCAATTATAATATCATATTAATAATTAATTGTCCAAAAATATATGCACAAATACTAGCGTTAGTTCTTACTACTAAATACCAATGTTAAGACTACGTTTATAATTGGTCATTTCATCATTTGTATAATTCAAACGATCAAGCGAAATCTGTTTAAGCTTCTGATAAACAAACATGACCGATATATATTTTAATTTATTTTTTATTCATTAATCTATATAGCATATAATATAATAAACTATTAATTATTTGTGTATCATCGTTATAAGTATTGATGCAACTAGGGAGTCTTCAACACTCGTAAACTTAAAATTAGCAACCACAAAGAATGCCAGCCATAAGTAATTCTTGATTTTTCCGCAGTCGTCAGTGTTATTATATTTTAGCGGTCCTCTAAAAGTAAAAAATCTACCCATCAACGATTTAAGAACTAAAACCCCCACTATTTAAACCTTAGACATTGTGTAGAATATTAGAATTTAGAATATTTTGGAATATGGATCATAGAATAATATTATGTAACTTTAATTGTCCGACTGCCGTGGCCGGGCCAATCGAAAAAAACGTGTGCGCACAGTGTGCGTTTAGTTTTGAGTTCGTCCCCCTCATTGGCCAACCTGCGTCGAGTTAGATAAGAACAATTTAATTAATATTGTTATTATTAATAATAATAATAATAAAAAGAAGAAATAATTAATACTTAAATAGAACATTGATTGTTATTGTCGGTACTCGGTGTGTGCATTAATGGCCTCGTCCTTTGCATGTTATTTATTCCGTCAAACGTGAACAACGTTTTGGTGTACATTGTACGGATGTCTCTGATCAACCCACAAACACGGTAAGTCCACCATTTCTTTTTTTTGCATAACAATGTACTTACAAGCACAACGCATACTCACTTATAGATGTATAATAATGCGTATGTTATTTATTATTACCCGTGTCACATTTTTATACTGAATGTTGTATATTCAACTGTGCTCTGATGAACAAATGCACAAATTACACTTGTACAATGCTTGCACACATTGTATTGTTTATTGTTATTGTTTGGCGACTATAGGGTTTGGTGATTATAACAACTGTTTGTGTTTGATTCGAGTTTACAATGACTGCCGATCACTTCTGTTTGAAATGGAACAACTATCCTTTGAACATGGTCACCGAGTTGGACAGCCTTCGTACTAGTGAAGACCTGGTAGATGTAACTTTATCATGTGATGGACAGTTGTTCAAAGCTCACAAAGTTGTGTTGTCTATGTGCAGTTCTTACTTTCGAAATGTGTTCAAGGTAAACCAAAACACTCCTTTCTTCAAACCGCACTACATTTTCAATTTGGTTTATTTCTAATGCAATGGATTTATGTGTTAATATCCTATTTACATTTTTAGGATAACCCTTGTAGACATCCAGTCGTAATCTTGAAAGATATAAACCAAGACGATGTTCAGGCATTGCTCAATTTTGTGTACCAAGGCACTGTTTACATATCAGAGAAAAAATTGGCATCATTTTTACGGACTGCAGAATTGTTACAGATAAGAGGTCTAGCTGGTGCAGCTTCTACCATAAATACAGATCTAGTACACATTATTGTTCTTCACTCAATTACAATTATTTAATGGTTAGTTTATTTTTAGGAGTCAACCCGAACGAGTTTAGAGAAAAATTCTATGCCTCCACTACAGCAACTGTCTACCAATAATAATCAAGATGAGAAACATGATACATCAACTTCAACAGAAAAATCTGATTCCCCTAAATCTCCCAGTGAAAAAGTTTCAGCAAAACGAAAGAAGTGTCTTCCAGTAAAATTGAAAAAACAATTTGATAATTGCACAGAGTTTATGGTAAATTAAAGTTTAAATATTTCTAAATTTCAACAATGGCTTATTTGTTATTTTACAGGATGAAACAACTGGTAGTGAAACCGACATATTAAGTCGATTAAAAGTCGATGATATTGATGATGGAAATGTAGATACTGATTGCTATAATGATGAAGACGGATCAAAAGATGAATTTTGTGATGATCCATATGCACAAGGACCTGATGTTGATGAATATGAAGATGTAGATATAGTTAAAGATGAATTTGGTTCACATTCAACCACAATTTTTGACAAATCATTAATAGCTTCTCGTATGTTAAATGATCCTAAAGGTAATTGAATTTTTCTTATATTTCATTTTTTATTAAATTTACTATATAAGTTTATTTTAAATTAACTTAATTAGATATCCGCACAAGTACATCTAGTGGTATTGATTTTGCTATATCTTCAGCACAAACAAATCAATGTCCATCAGAACAATCATTAACCACTGCAGGTATTATACTCTTTCTAAAGTAATATACATATATTTATATATATATATATATATTTAAATATGTATGTGATCGGGTAATATATGTATATACATAAATATATACTAGAATATAAGTGTACTTAATTATTAATTTTATAAAAGTAAAAGAAAACAAACTTTTTCCATATATTATTGGAAATCATATATTTCACGGCTTATAAGCCATGCAGGCGGCACACATATTTTTGCAGGATCCCACCTGGCCCAGTGTGGGGACTGCCCCCATTGTGGACAGATGTACAACAACCAGTCGTCGCTGAAGTATCATGTGCGTTTAATGCATTCGGACTTGACGCGCCGGCTGTGTTGTTACCTTTGCCCCAGCTCATTTGTGTATCGCGAGGCGTACAAAACGCACATGCGACAAGAGCACAATGTCAGATTATGATGAATGGTGATATAATTTGTGTAAGTGGACAAAAATGGTTGTCGGTTAGTCGGAGCATGGTGTATTGTTTGTGATGGGAGAAGTCTCGAGCACTAAACATTCCAAATATGTACAAATTCAACAATTAACAATCTTTAAACATGTATAACACCAATTAATTACTTAATATAATATTGATTGTTAATAGTAAAATAATATTTATTAATAACTTTGGCTTTATGTTAATTTTCTAACATTGGAACTATATTACATTTGCAAGTATTAGTTGACTATTTGATCAACAACATTTGTACACGTATACTTTTGTTCAAAATAACAATGATATACTATATTTTATGGCCCTTTTGCTCGCCCACATTTTAGATTTTTTTAGGAGCATTTTTAGGAATTTATGTTGAGACTTAAAAATTTAATACAAAGTACTTCATAAGTAATTCATACTGAAACTAAAAAATCTAAAATATATTTAAATACAATTTTTTTTATAGTCATTTGAAGTTAAAATTTGGACGAAATTAGATATATAAGTAAAGTAGAATGATGTTAGTTCTATTTTGTTGTAATTCTAAAAACTTTATTTGTGGGGACTTAAAACTTTTACATATATTTATACATTTTATTTCACGTAATTTTTACAATACATTTAGATTAATTTTAAGCTATTACCAATTATACCGTTCTCATGATTTTGCGATAAGGTGGTATTGATTCAAAAGTTAATAACAATTATATAATATGATATAAATTTATACTATTATTATAATTAAATATTAATAGTATAATAAATGCAATGTTTTCGGCAAAAATTAAATCAATCTACCTTAATACTAATATCAAAATAAATTACTTTAATAGCAATATCATGAATATACTTGGTATAGACTCTTGTACCATCTTTGCTCAGAATTGATTTTTGTACACAATAGTATATTATCATTGAATTCAAATTTAACACCATCCATTACAGTGATTCACTCAACGCTTACTGTATAGTAGAGACCGTACCCATTTCTCCACCTTTTTTTGTTTTAAAATGTGATACATTTACAAAGTTTTATACATTGATGTTGATTTATTTTTATTTCCCGTCTATCCAAATTAATTTGTTTTCCACTTATTTAAGGTATGTCTGTATTGTGACTTAGCATGTTTCATAAATATAACTTTTTTTGATATGCATTTTGTGCATTTTATATCATAAATTATTCAGATGCAGGCCCGGATTGAGCAAGTTAGTAACTAAAAAAATCTCGGTGAGCCGCTAAAAAAAGGCTGGTTATGGTTTTTTTGGTTGTAATTTTATTTTTATATTATAATGAGAATTTAGTATAATATTAGTAAAAAATATAATTAAATCACTAAATCATACAGTAGCTGTAGCTGTAATCAAACGTTAGAAATTTTTAAACTCTGTGAACCGATACCTTATCTATTTGGCGCTGTTTAGATGTCTTTAATATGTTATGTGATATTCTAAAGTTTGAGTTTCTCTTTAAATATCACTTGAACTAATTTTCACTTTTATATTATTCTTGTTGCATAAAATATTTACATTTTTGACAATTCCTTTTTTTATATTTATATTTTGTATGATTTTTTTTTTCTTTGAAGTATATAATATTCATATTATATTTTAATATTTAAAGACATTTACGTGATATTTTTAAAATTACTAATTTAGTATACGATATTATTCTAAATATTTATTTTAATACAAGATAATATTATTGTAACTTTGTACTGATCAAATTAAAAGTTAGACACAAATGTCAGGTGATATGTCCATAATTTGGCTTTCAAAATTTATAAAAAGTTTTTGAATAGAAATACAATTACATAGTATGATGTATACAAATTATAAAAAAAAATGATACAAAATTAAAAATTACATTCGAGTGCCTAATAATGATGGATATCTCTTAATGAATCTTATATTTTGACTAATAGTTACAGATGTATGTTTAAATCATAAAAAAATCATTTTTTATTTATATATTAGTCTATGATTTAGAATAATAATATTTATAATTTTTTTTGTAATCAATTATTTATTTATTTTTATTATTGTACATTGTTCAATGTATATTATACAAAATAAGTTTAAAACATTCTTTTAAATCTGTATTAAAAAATGTTTATATATTATACTTTCCAGGGTATTTATTGATAAGATAAAACAACAATATTCTAACTTAGATCTAATTTTTTGTTCAGTGTTCCCCTGGGCCAGCTTTAAACTCCAATATATCTCAATAGATTATGATTCTATATGCAATGATTTGGAAACTGTATTTAATGCCATAGGTTAAGATTATACTTTGTTTATCTACTAAATGTATTCTAAGTATTATATCAAACTACAGTGTATATATATTATATAATTTAATATTTAATTACAAAGTAATATAATTAAATGCAGAACCTTTTATTTAATAATTAATTATACAAATAATAATTTTGTGTTGGTATATGATACTCAGGTGAAACCAAATTGATAATCATACAAAGTATGTTACACAATGTCCAAGTTTTCTCAAGAGTTCCAACACACATTCTATGATTAACTGATTTTCTGATTTTCTTTTTTTTTTTTGACAGACCGTCTAGGCCGCCGACCATGTCCGTTGTGCCAAAAAGTGATCTCCAATAAGTCTAACTTATTGAAACATATGCGCATTAGGCATAGTGACGAATACAATCCAGCTGGTTGCAGTGTGTGTGGTAAAGTGTTTAAAAATAAATATAGTTTACGTGCACATATTAACATTTACCATAAGGAGCATTCGACTATTACTACAAACACAAATAATCAAGGTGCATATCAAGTGTACAACAATAATGCTGTTGGCCAACAGCAGCCACAGCAACAACACCAACAGCATCAACAGCATCAACAATCGGCTTCAGTACAGCCTGTCAACAATTCTACTGCTTCTTATCTGAGTGGTTCATCATCGGTTACTTGTTTTAACCAATCTTCAAACGCCACTACAACAACCGGTGGCTACATTATACAACAGCCTCCCACATCGCCGTTCCTAAATAAAATCTCATTGGATCTCCCATCTCCATATCACTTAACAAATCAGGCTACATCTGGGCCACCTTTATCACCACTTTAACCATTATTTCCACCAGCATCAGCCGGTGAATTTTTTGATGTCGTCGGATGCGCTTCACGCATGACTCATTTGGAGGTTTGAATTTAAACTTCATCTTTGAGATTGGTTACTGACTAATTATTTTGTCATTATTATTATTAAATAAATATATATTTAATTATATTTTTTTCTAGAGGGGGAAAGGACTTGGTTTGATGTTTGGTTAATTTTTACTGGTTTTAATTCATTATTTTAAAATGTATATTGGTATACCTGAAGTATAATATTTTTTTTAATATATTAAAGAAAATGTAAAATATATATATATAAAGTTTTTAATTTAGAATATATATTATATAGCGTGCCAATAATGATAATGAGTAATGAAAAAGAAACAATCAAATTATGTTGTATAATTATTATTTATTAACAAGTTTGCTCTTTAAAGCAGAATCTATTGAAGGCCAAACGAGTCAAAGACTGAATAAAAATGATACACCTTAATATTATTCAAATAGTATTGAATAGTATTTTTAGCTCATAGTCATTAAGAAATGAATATGAAACAAACTTGTTCTCTGAATAGAGGAAATAACCTTGTACCTACTCTATAGTATTTCAATTTATATCCTTTAGCAGTAAAATATATTGTAACATAGTCATAATAATAGATGTATCATGTATAAAATTAATATTTACCAAAGATATTATAGAACTGATAATACCATAAACAATTTTTTAATTATATTCAGTGGAATACTATGTGTACATTTTGCACATGGTTTTGTTTTGTTTTCTAATTATATTAGAAATTGTATACACTGCACAATTGTCTTACTTTTGATTTGCTACAACAGTCTTAACATTATTTAATTTGTTTACTTTTAATATTAATATTTAATTTTCTCGTCAATGATTTTTCATGGGTCTTTTTGTATTATTAGTTAGGGTTTTCTTTTGTGTAGTATTTAACAATGGTACAATATTATTTATTTGGTTTATTTCCCTTTTTTCTGCTTTTTATTTTTATTATATAACTTAGTGAAACATAGTATTTCTTTATTTTTCGGGTTCCAAAGTGTGTATTGACTGATATAGTTTATAGTATTTTAATAAAATTAAAATAATGGAAAAAGATGTATATTTTTTTTTCTAACAGAATGAGTCAACTAATGTTTTTTTATTTATAAATTAAATATTAATATATATTTTATGTTCATGTATAAGTAATATTAATTATAATAAAATCAAATATATATTTTATTTAGGCTAATTCAAGTGTTGTATTTTTGATCATCCTTACTATATACTTATACATTGCTTCAAGAAGTTTATACATTTGCTTTGAATCACCTAAAGATAAAAGAAGTATATAGGTAAATTAAATATTGACAGTATCAACTACATATTTGAATCTTATAATGGTTAGTGGATTTTAAGCGAAAATTGAATTTTCCAGGATAATGGATGTTAAACAAATTATGTACTAAATATTGGAAAAAAAAATTGTAAAAAGTCCAATATGGGGGGCTAGGGAAATACACATTAAGTATTGAGGACCTGCATGGTTAAGACATTAAAGTAGCTTGGTTGAAATTTATAAAATTTAATAATGACTGTTTTTTTTTGTATCAAAAACGATTGTACCTAAGTTTTTTCCAACCCTAGGTTACTCTTTTCTTTTTTCTTTTTATTGAGGTATCACCACACGGATGATTCAAGCGATTAAGTGATTTTTCTTAAAAAACTAAAAAAAATTTAATATCAAATTTTAGCTATTTTGTAATTACCACTGTGTTCTAGATTTTTATGAAAATATCAAATTTTAAGGTTTTTATATTTTTTGACGGTGCCTGGTTTAAAAGAATATTTATTCAATCAAAAGTTTAAAAAAGAAAAATGTTTTTTTTTTTTTTTGATTTTGAATAATTAACATAAAAACATTAATACATTTTTATCTAGATAATTTCTAATTTCATATTTAATTTTACGAAATATTCGGTGATAAACAAGGATTAGGTAAAAATAAAAATACATCATTTAAAACAATTTAAAAATATACCTCATTAGAAGATAACAAGTCAATCTCTAACTTGATACCCATAACAAAAAAGGATTACATTTGAAAAAATAAAATAATTTGGGTGTTAAACCTTAGATAGTTGGATGTCTTACTAAATAAATGCATTATTGGAGTAATGACTACTGAGGACAGTGGTCGTACAGACCGGTAAAGCGATAACTGAGAACGGTGAATGGTGGAATAATGTTAATAACTTCCAATGTGGTAAATATAAAATTATTAGTTGTTACCATTATATGTAGGCATTTTTATGGAGTAAATTATTATACTTGTTTATTCATGAATGTTGGTTTGTTTTCGTCGGTTCAAACAATAAGAAATATTAATAATTATTTGTTTATACTTTTTACATAATTACACGAAAAGGGCATCAGCTAATGAAGACTGCCGTAACTCGGTGGCGGGTAACAGAGGGATATGTTTTCACTTTTGCTATTATTAGTTTTATTTTTTTTTTGCTCTTACTATAATATAACAATCAATAATATTTTGTATTTTTGGGCATTTTCATTGTTTACGATTGAAACTCCACACTTACAACAAACATTTAATATTGAAATACACGATTTAATAATAAATGTTACCAAAAATTGTTTTCCGTGGTAGTGATGGGAAAAATTCGGATTCGCCTGAGTTTGAAAATCTGAATGTTTGAAGTTCGAAATGCGAAATCTGAATTTTACTGTATACCCAGATTTTGGATTCTAAAATCCGGATTTTCAATTTGAAAACATTGAATTAGTGTTCCTTCAAGAATTATTTATATTAAATACAAAATAACTACACATTTTTTTTTTTTAAATAGATTGATATTTTGAACATGTTATTTATAGACTTTAGTACTCAAACACTAATTGTAACTAGAACTTTATTTAAAGCAACTAACAAAATAAAAAAAATTATCAAAACTGTAAGTTATAAGTTCAAGGGTTTTAACTAAATTTATAAGTTATATTGTAAGCATTAAATTAAATTGGTATCACAGTTTACAATTATCAGAATAATTACACGAGGACACTTGAGACTTGAAATGTTTACTAATTATTTTACTAATTATTGAAATATCTAATTTAACCATCGTCATATTGCCCGAGAATCAAAAGAATGACCATAAAGTGGTGTAATGAAAGTTTTATGATTAAAATATAAAAATTTACAATGATAAACCCAAACCTCAAATTTTAAAATCAAAAATCCGGATTTGGCGGATTTTTGAAGAATGTGGATTTCATTCTAATCACTAGTAATAGGTATATGGTATACAAAAAAATGTAAATATAATTAGTAATATTTTTAATTTTTAAATTTTTTTTTGTCCATTAAAATAAATTATCTAGATAGGTACTCATAGATGACTAGAATTTTTTCTAGATGAAGATAAATATAACCGAGTTGGAAATTATTTAGATAAGATAAAAGATAAATCATTTTTATTTAGATAAATGTATCTATAGATATTTCCCAACACTGCCTGTATATACCTCTGACTTAAAAATTTAACTTGTAAGATTAAAAAACCATAGGTACCAAATAATAATAAAAAAAAATCTAAAAAATTTCATGTAACATTCATATCTGTGTTCACAGATTACATTCAATTTAAACTTTACAAAGTGTATACTTTTACTGTAACACTGTACTATTAAGTAAATTATCAGATTTTTCAACAGTACCATATTTATATGGAAATATTTATTTTAATAGTGAAGGTTTTTTATATTTTTTTTATTGTTAAAGTATCTTATTTATAAGTTAAATTAATCAGGCAAAAATGTATTTACAGGTATATTCTATTTTATTACATCTAGTTACAAATGCTAAAACTACCGTTTTTATCGTTAATTTTAGAAAAAAGTTGAATTTTTTTTAAATTTACTTTTATGATTTTTAAAATAAATAATTTATTTCAAGTCATCATTTAAGTATTTTAATTGAAAATGTACATGTTATTAAATAAATGTTTCAAATGTTAAATTGTTCTTGGCCTCTGTCCTCTAGATTCAATAGCCTTATAACCCTATATTATAGGTATGCGTCAACAAATTTACTTTTTGCAGATATCTGCAAATTTTTTTTTCAGCACAGAATAAGAAAAACGATATCAAAATCGTTTCAAGTCAACCGGATCGACTGTACCTAATCTTCAATCTTCAATCTTTAGTCCACCGTACCGATAAAACTAGTAATGCAATTATGGTCTGAAAACATATTTAAATCCGCTATAAAGTTTTAGGATTGATAAATCTACTTTTCACATTAGACCTTAACTTCCCATTAAAAGTTAAATTTGATTTGGAAATATAAGAAATTTTGAACATTGATTATTGTAAGGAATTGAAAAAATGGCGGTCAAGTGCGGGTACCGCTATGCCGTACATGGTATCATCGATAATAAACATTAAGTAAATAGTTTTACTATTAGAAATTGTTAATGTAGCAGATCGTATTGATTTTACAATTTTTGCATAAAAAATTTCATTTGAAAACGGCATTGTGTGTATATGTTACGGGCAAAGTAGGACGTCGGGCATTGTACGTACCACTCGATTTTTGAGGACAATGTAAGAAAAAGTTTACATTAACCGGTCGCTGCAAATGTGTTTGGGCGTCGACGCATTGTAGATAACATATTGAAAACCTAACACAATTATATACAACATCTTACCCGAATAAATATATATATATATATAAAAAAACCTCGAAAACAGACGTCTCGTATATCAGGCGCCCATAATAGTTTTATATATTCGGCATTGAAATAAGTGGCAAGACCCTGCTGTTACGCAGAGTAAGAATAATATTACAACGATACACATGATATCGAAATACAACAGAACGATAATAATGCCACAATATTCGCACGAGCGTGATTACGGGTTACGAATTAGCAAAATTAAAATACGACTTGAAGCCGTAGCGTCATCGTCAAAAAATTGAAAAACGCGTGTGTGACACGCGCGGCTGTAAAACGGTTTTGTTTGTTTTCTTGTTCTACGGGACACCATTGAATTAACGCATATTGTCAGCTTGATGTGATCCGACACTAATGAAAAATCGATACCGTTATTTATTATTAAATCATTGCGATTTCGATAATTACACAATAAAGTGTTACGTTACGTAATGATACGAATGCAAGTATATTTGTTTCTAAATTGGACGAGTATCTCGTATGTCGTGGCATCAAACAAATGCGATATGTTATGTAATAGGTGTTTTGTGTACTATTATTACGTATACGGATGGATGCCATTGGATATATGTGTGCGCTGTGCGCTGTATTTATTTAGGGAATTCTTGTTTATGTTTATATTCGTGTATTGTTGTTTATCGCCGAGCAAAAAAAAAGGTCCCGTCGAAAAATTCCATGTTTTTTTTTTGGTGTCAATTGGCCGTTGGAATTTTGCGTCGGATGGTTTTTTTTTCCACAAAATACCAATGTACCGATACAAAAAAATAATAACATATTTATTTAGAACAAAATAAGTACACAAAATATGTGTTATGCAATAAATGCAAATAACAAGAGTAAAATCATCGTACATTGTTTGAGGTATTATTATAGTTCAAGGTACAACTTCTCAAGAGTACTATAATTGACAATAAGTGTGCAAGTTGCCATATTATAAAACTGATACGGCACATATCATAGAGTATTGAGCATAAAAATTTACAAAAACCTTCCAGTGTCCATCTATTAAAGGTATTACAACTGTCTTAAGTTTTAAACAATTGGTATTCAGCTATAGTTAAATTAGATGTAAAAGTAAAAATTATTTTATTTTATTATTCGAATATTTAATTTATTCGTTTATTAGATTAAAATACCCGTTTTGAATATCTTCTGTTTTGTAAAATATAATCATTATACCTAGTTAAAAAACAATTATCTTGAGTAATATTTTGGGCTTAAGAATCGGTAGATTTAGATTGCTGCAGTCTCATTCTTTCTTTTATATCTATACAATTTTATTTGTATTTTTTTTTTTTGCTTCTTAAAAAGCATTTGGCCGCAGGCGCTCATATTACCTTCTCATTTTTTGTAGTTAAATTTAAGTTAAATTCATATTTTTTTTTAAAATTATTTGTTAAGATATGTGATCTCTATATAATCATAACCTAGGTAGTTAAAAAAAGATTATTTTGTGTAATTTCTTAGGCTTAAGAATCGGTAGATCAGATTGAAGTCTCATTCTATCTTCTATACCTATGCAATTGTATTTGATTTTTTTTTTCGCTTCTTAAAACGCATTTACTCGAGGGCGCCCGTGTTCCTCTTTCAATTTCTTTTTTCTTTATTTAACTTGTGTCAATTTTTTTATATATTTTTTATTTAAATTTTAACATACATCACCAGAATCTCCTATAAAGAAAAGTTCTGTAACTAAATAATCATTTGTTAATAAACTAAATATTATGAATTATTTTTTGGTTTAATAATCAGAATCTTTCTACTACCTTTACAAATTTATTTTATTTTTTTGTTTCTCAAAATAATTATGCCTGCACTTGTCCATGTTTCTCTCTTAACTTTTTTTAATAAACATTTTTTTTGCTTCTTAAAATGCATTTGCCTGCAGCCGCCTTATGAATGTTGCCCTTCTAATTTTTTTTTTAGACTAAGCGGAGCGAGAAATGTATTGATTTTACAATGTGTTTTTTCCTTTTTTGTGTCTGTTATCACGTTTTATAGAGTAATAAAAGTGCTTCGATTTTCTTCATCAGCATCTTTTCCGTTAGGAAAGTGAATCTAGTTGGTATACTTTGGCGGGTCAAAAGTAAAAAAAAATTCAGTAATTTTCAAATGCGCCGAGAAAACAACAAAAAAATGAAGGGAAAAACTGGAATTTTTACGCAAAGCAAATTTTTGACAAAATTGATTTTTTTTTTTTGTACATCAAAAATAAAAATAATAGATGTATGAAATTTTCACAAAATTTTTATATAACCAATTTCTATACACAATAATATTTTCAATATATCTTGACTTTTTTGAGCTATTTATAGGCATAATTAATTTTTGGGTTTTTTTTTACTATTGTAACAAGTTTTGGGCTTGAGTCAATGCCCCATATTTTTTCAACACACTTTAAGTCAGTCTATCACCAAATTCCTAAAATAATAACGACTCTGTCACACCTTTTTCTCATTATAATTTACCTAGCAACTGCATATTTTCTATTGAGGATGTTAAAGTTGGTCTCTCTGCTTTAAAAAACGTTAAATCTACCAGCACTGATGGTTTATCTGGTACTTTTTTGTTTAACGTCAGGTCCGCCTTATGCTATTCTCTATGGTTGCTATTTAAGCATTCTATGGATGGGAGTGTCTTTCCCAAAATACTGAAAATGAGCTCTGTAACCCCGATATTCAAATCTGGGGATAAGTCTGATGTAAAAATTATAGACCAATTTCAATCTTACGTCATATTGCCAAGTTGTTTGAGCTATTGATGCTACGGAATATTCAACCATCGGTTAACAATATATTAATCGACGAACAGTATGGCTTTAGACTTGAGTCATTTATCTGTATTGAACTCAATTATACTTAACAACTACATCCTCAAAACTTTCGAAGAGCACTCTCAAGTTTATGTCATATTCACGGACTTTGCGAAAGCTTTCGACAGAGTCGATCGCCAAATTTTTATGGATATTCTGTATAAGGCGGGGTTTGGTGAGTCTATTTTATTATGATTTAAATCGTACCTAACGGGCAGAGTTCAATGGGTCAAAGATTTTAGGCATACATCCAATGCAGTAGAAATTTCCTCGGGTGTTCCTCAAGGAGGCCCCACCTGTCCCCTATTATTTTTACACTATTTATTAATGGCTTAAAAAGGTGATACCATCCACCAAGTTCCTCATGTTTGCAGATGACCTTAAAATCTTTAGTTGTGTTGACTCATTAAATGACCATCATTCTTTAAAAATGAGCTTAATTCCATGGTTTCCTGGTTCGAATTTATTGGATTGCAGTACAATACTGATATTTGCCACACTATGTCATTCTCTAGAAGGTTTATTATCAAAGATACCTACCTCATCAATAGCTCAACCATTGAAGCGGTAAATATGAAAAAAGATTTAAGTGTTATACTCAAATCTAAGCTTTCACCCTCACATTGAAACAATATGTTGTAAATCTCTAAAGATACTTGGTTTTGTGCTATGCTTAATTAAAGAGTTTAAACTGTCTGTTTTATTTAAGACGGGTATATTTACTGTCCCCTCGTTAGATCCTTTCTAGAGTATGCCTCAGTACTGAGATCCCTGTACGGCAGTAGATTCTTCTCTTATAAAACGTGTCCAGAGAAGATTTTTAAGCTATTTATTTTTGACAATAAATATTCTAAAAATGAATCATTCTCCTCACGACCACAAACTCCGTCTTGTCTCTTTAGACGATTGAAGAGTTGAGGTTAATCTACTCTTTTTACACGAATTAATTGATGGATGTATTGATGCTCTTACCATACTCGCTCAAGTTCATTTTAATGTTCCATCTTGTTAAACTAGGTTTGGTTCCGCATCATTTCGCGCAATATTAATTACGGCAAAAACCAACTAATTGATGGGAGATGATGCGCCTTAGCAATGAGCACTCTCACTTATTTAATTGATATTAAGAAAGCTTGACAATTTAATACAAATTCCTCATAAGTTGTTATAATAGCAGTTGAAAAATATTAAAGATAAACATTGGCACACTTCTTTTATAAGCATTTAAAATTCAAATTTTGACAAAATTCATCAAAATATTGAAAATTTGCAAATTATTTTGTTGTTAAAAATGTATAAAATGTTCAATTTTTACGGGTAAAGATCGAAAATGTAAAATAAAGTTTCTCGTAAGTAATTAATATCGTAACCGAAAAATTTAAAAATATATTAACACGGTTGTTTCTTATAGACATTTTAAGTTAAAATTTAAACGAAATTAGATATTCAAACAAAAAATACCTATATTAGATATTTGGTTGTAATTTAAAAATATTATTCATGGGTGCAAGAAACTTTTAAAGTATATTACTATATTTTATACACACATTTTCAAATGCAATGTTTTCGGCAAAAATTAATTCAACTTACTGTATTATAAAACTAAAATGAATTACTTTAATAGCATTGATATCATAAAATATACTTAGTAATTTATAGACTAACAAACCGTCTTTGCTCAGAATTGTTTTTTATATACAATGATTTTATATCATTGATTTCAAATTTAACACTTCCATTACAATAATCGACCACCTATTGTACAGGTAGAGCGGTAGGTACTCACTTTTAAATTTTAATATAAAACTTGTAGATGAATAACATTATTTTTTTCAGGACATTTTTATTTTTGAACCTAATAATATTAATATGGCAACTTGCAACCACATGTTAAATCACAGTATTACAATACCAAATTTTTTTTTTCCTAATCATGTAAAAATACAAAATTGAATTTAGTTGTATCGCGGTCATCTACTAGTTAAATTATAGTAGTTTAGTGGTGGTTTGTATCTATCAAATTGGTGATAGCGGGGTCACCTCATCATTAGTCTTAAATACGTTACTGATGGATAGGTAGGAATAAACAGTGCCGAATTTAGAACAGGTGGTGTCACCCTACCCCAAGAAAAAAAATGTAGTATTTTTTACTAATAAATTAATTTTATTATAAACAAATTAGGTCAGTAGTAATTATAAATTCTATTATACAATAATACATTTTTAATTTTGTGTGGATACACAATATCTCTAGCCAATTTCTATAGGTATTTATTATTATCTTAATTACTTTTAGGAACAACTCATATGATGCATGATCATATCATGCATAAAATATTTATATGATTTTTTTTCCAATTTCTTACAAAATTTGCCTCCTTAGGCCTGGGCCTCACGGTCTTGAGCATAAATCCTACTTTGGAAATAAAACATATATGAAAATGATTTATAGGTGGCAACCATCTGTTTCATCAGTGCGGGATAATGGATCATGGCACGAGGTTTGGTATGTCTAAAGTCGTGGAAAATAAAAGAACACTGAATATTTTCGTTGAAGATAGTTTTATTATATCCACTAAACAAATCATTTTTTTTTTTTTTTAAGCAAAGTTAAATATTTAATTTCTTTTAATTACATAAACATTGAAAATATCCATAGGTATTTATTTCTACCTAAATACACACATATATATAAACCTATATATATATAATATATTGTAAACTCATCATTTATCTTTTCATTTCCATTTCATAAAAATTAACAAATTTTTTTTTTCATAGCATAAAATAAAAATAGCGTAGAGGAACCAAACGCCGGATAGTAGAATAATATATATTATATAGAATTTTTATATATATATATATATATATATATATATATAAATATAGTAAAATTGTTTTAAAATGTACACTTTAAAGCCTTAGAGGTAACTAATAATGGTGTGATTTCTATAAGAAAATTTCTTTTTTGGTAATTTTAATAAATAAAGTTATTTTAAAAATTATATTTATATATAAATAAATAGATATATATTATATATATATAAATTAATTAATAAACATTTTTAAAAATTCTAAAATTGCTCTAAATATATTTTATTAATTAATATTTATCGACCAGGCATATTGTTATTTAAATTTATAACAAAAATAATACTTTAATATGATCAACATGTCAATTAAATATTAGATTAAAAGATTTGTTTATAAATAAATTAGATATTATACGGGTGTAAATAGGCGTTAAAAAAAAAATTAATAAATAAAAATACAGTAAATAAATAAAACATCTCTAGGATCTAAAATAAATAAAAAAAAAACTAAACATTCATGTATTGTTTTGGTTAATATTGGTATACACATAGAATAGATAAATATATATAAAATAATAATAATAAAACATTTTTGTGAAGTGAAAAAACCTGACATTGTCGAGAGCTGCCTTTTTTGAGTACATATATTTATATATACTTTTTATTTTCAAAGCGAGTATAAAGGAATAAAATATAATATATATCTATAGTATAATTCTTATTATTATAGCTGTCGTCGATGATAATAATACAAATAAAAGGCAGGTTAAAAGAATACACACACGAACAGCGTTGAAACGAAATAGAAATCGAATTAAAATAAAATAAGAGACTGGCGCGCGGCGTGAGAAGACGAATATTATAATATGACGCAAGAGTCATCGGAGGCGGTGTGTGTGTGTGTGTGTGTGTGTGTGCGCGCGCGCGCTTGTGGAGTGAGTGCATGTTCGGGAGACGGGTCGTGAAATAAAAATACAATCGCGCGAACGACACCGATTTAGATGTGGTTTGAGGGGGTGGTCTTGTGGTCTATCGGGTTACCCGGGCTATCTCCGGTGTCACCAGTCATTCACACCTTCTTCAGCGTGAAGAAGCTGCGGCGCTTGGGCTCGTCGCGTTTGTCACCGACCGCGGGCAGCGTCTGCGACCGGGACTGAGTACCGGCCGCGTCTTGTTCGCACACGTTCTTCAGCGTGCTCACCCACTGGCGCATTTCGGCGTCGTTGCGCGCCTGGAACAGGAACTCGGCCCCGCTGGCCAGCTTGGCGCGCAATACGAATTTCTTCTTGGTGTAGTCGGTGGCGACGTCGGCCGTGCCGCCGTGCAGGTCGATGGGCGCCTCGCCCTTAAAGTACGTCTCGGGCGACGTCTTGGCCGCCTTGGCGTCCTTGTAGAACGCCAAGCTCGTGCCCTGCACGCACACGAACACCTTGTCCCAAGACCTGCGGAGAAAATCGTAACAATACGACATACTTTTATCATTTATACGTTTTTAGCATGCCTATATAATATATAATAACAATAACATAAAACGCTTTGAAAAAATATAAAATACTAATGCTATAGTACATTGTTGAATAATTGTATTATTATTATTATCATTCTCACAACAACTTAGTATTATTATTCATTAAAGTGATGTTTTAGAAAATGTAAGAGGGTTTAATATTATATCTTTTAAGTGACTTCTTACTACCTAAAATATTTTTAAAACAATAAGCTAAATAGAATAAGATAAAAAATACAACAATTCTTCACAATTTATACATTTTATAATAATATGTGAAAGTAAATAATTTAATTTGTATAACCCAGCCGTTGAGGATTGTAGGGGATAATGCCAGAGACGTGTTTATACACTACAGTTGTGATTCCATCCTTATTACCCTAAGCCCCTTAAAGGATTGTGTCACTGGAAAAAACTTGTTTATCTACAAGATATTTGAAAGAACTTACAAACATTTAACATTTAATGTACACATGTCAAACCTTTAGGTTTTTCATTATAATGTAATTGTATAATTTAGGGACTTTTTACTAAGACTAATACTCCAAATGTAGCATCAATTAGTTTTATTCTTTTCTCAGTCATTTCAATATGTTATTTTATAATATTAAAAATTATTAGATTGTATCAATCAGTCCAAAACAACAAATACAGAACATAGAACATAAATCAAAAAAAGTAATATTTAAGTAAAAAAATTTAAATAAAAATGGAAAATAACAAGTAATATCTAATAACTAAAGTAATAAATAAGATTCATAATTTTCGAGTGATACGCAGCAGTTGCTACTGTGTTCACTATATACAAGTTATTTAAAACAATTTTATATTAGCCGCATGGCCGTAGTATTGCTGGCAATGAACTAAATGTGCACCCTAAATTATCTACTAACCCCTCCCCCCCTCTTCCCTCTGAATAATTGTGCTGCAGACTAACATAAAATTATTAATGACGAAGCTTGAAATTTACGTTTTTCAATTTCCAAGAATAAAACTATAACAGGTTAATAACGATAAAATTACTGAGAAATTGTCATTATCTATATGTAGGTTAAAAGAATGCCAAATGTTCCATGCATAAACAAAATTTAAAACAGCAGTATATATCTTATACCTGTTGGATGCTTTTTTAGTGGTAGATTCCCATTCATGTTTCCTGTTGAGTATTCCTTCTAGAATTTCACCATCAGCTTCGGTGGCTGATTGATCTGTAACAACGATCAACGGGACATTATTGAAACAAATATAATGAAAGATCACCATACACTGCACATTCCCTTGTCTGCGTATAACCCCCTTCCATCATAACATGCTAGTCATTCAGTCATTGTATATAATTGTATAGCTCATGACCATGCACAAGACTTACACATAAGCAAGTATACATACAACGGATACCTCCGCATCATGTTTAAGACTACAATACCTGAAGTTGGTTCAACGGTAGCCTCGTCGTCACTAGCTGACACAGCGGACAACGGGCTCTTTTGTGGTGATTTTTTCCACCGGAAACTGCGGAATGGTGACTTTGAACGTGACCTGTCCTTGTTGCGGTCTTTGACTAATTGACTTCGCGAAGCTACGTTTTCAAAATACACACACAAACAGAAATACTTTTACAAAACAAGCAAACTAAAAAATAATTGTCATCGAACATCGTACCATGTCAGAGCATGGGAAAGCACATTACATGCTAACAATTAAACATTAAAAAATGAGAAAATATAAATATAATTAAATTGTAAGCAAGCTTGAGATAGCTGAAATACTTACTTGAGGGCAACGTAGACGCTGATCTAGCGACCCCTGTAGGCGCGGCGGGACTGGCAATGCTCTTCCTACTTGATGCAGAGCTGTCATGCACTACAAATGTTAATAACAAACACTTTCAATTCAACTTCATGCCAAAAAAAAAAAATAATAAGTTATTGCTATAACTACAATTCAAATTATTTTAGCTAGTCATGCGATAGTATAGAGCCGTTCTATATAATATACACATGGTATATTTTGACAAAGTTAAGTAAAACGCATGCAAAACAGATTATAATAGCATAAAATAAATATATTCAACAAATATTATATTTGTTTTAAATTAAATGAACTGACCTGCGGTCGGTTTTTCGATGGGCGATGTCAGTGCGAGGTTAGTGGGTGGAGGTTTACGTATTGACGCTAATGTTAGATTTAGAGAATGCAAGCGTGCAAATAACAGAAAAAACAATATG
Organism: Pentalonia nigronervosa; assembly: GCA_014851325.1. Taxonomy (NCBI): domain Eukaryota; kingdom Metazoa; phylum Arthropoda; class Insecta; order Hemiptera; family Aphididae; genus Pentalonia; species Pentalonia nigronervosa. Next base: position 41,743 of record JACXSJ010000530.1, on the reverse strand, counting down.
TTCATATTATACATGTGTCAATATTGTTTTTTGAATTTCAAGTTCCCTACTGTTTCAATTTAATCAACAGGAATATATCTTTTTCAAACAAAGTATAGCTATTAATAATTTAATAACTTATACGGTTTAAATATCTCTAAATGCAAATATTTATATTTATACATTTATTTGGTAAATTATGAAATCAAACAGATGCAAATATATTATATTATGAATTAATAATTTGCAATAGCTTTAAATCATTATTGTGTTTATTTACATCACATCATACATTTGATCACATCTTCAAGGCATTAAATGACTAGATATTTATAAATTATAAATATATTACAATATCAACAGCCCCCAGTGCATAGTTAATTTATTACTTTATATATATATATATATATATATATTATAAAACTTGTTTTTACAATATTTTACATGTTTTTCATTTCATTATTTTTTAACTATCAACAAATATAAATAAAATATGTATATTGCTTAATGGCACTTAGATTAAAATTGATTATAAACATTTATAAATTTGACAGTTTATATATTATAGTATACAGTTTTATAACATTGATTTTATAAAATTATAAAATTAATGCCTATACTATAACTTTAAAGTAATAATAATAATTGTTATTTAGAAATTAATATCTTAATTTGAAAAAGCACCATCACACATTTTCACCACTTATTATAAACCCATTAATTTGCATGCATTATTATTATTGTAATTAAAAACTAAAACCACAAAAGCTAACTTACCGGGACGACCTTCTCCATCTTTAGCTTGTTTTCCATCAGCTTCTGATGCTTCCTCCGCTCTGTAAAATATAAGCAAGATATATATATATATATATTAAAAGTTTATAATAAAAATTGTATAAATAATTTTTAACATACGCAGCTTTTTCAGCGGCTTCAGCTTCTGCTTGAGCTGCTTGTTTAGCTAACTCTTCCTGACGTTTTCGTTCTTCTTCTTCTTTTCTACGTTGGATTTCTTTCAATTCAAACTAAATAAATCATAACATTCAAAATATTATCATAAAATTTATTTATTTTTAAATTATTATTATTTATTCGTACAGTCGTCAATCGTTCTAAAGCACAGAATCTCTCTTCTTGTGCTATAGCTGACTTTTCAAATGCTTCATGTTTTTTTATCAAATTTTCCACTTGATCAATAGTCATCTATTACAAAAATTACAAAAATTACCACGGATAAGTTTTTATAGAAAAAATTGGTTAAATTAACTTACTCCTAATTCCAGACTCATGATATATGGTTCTTGGGCTAATAACCATGCTTCGGCAACTGCAGCATCTCTGGCAAATTGATATACTTCCAAAACTATAAAATAGACATGTTATATAACAATAATGTATAATATAATGATAAAACCAAAAACTAACTTAGTTGAAGATTTTCCCATCGTTCTTCCCACCTATTCAATAATGAATTTCTCTGGGTATTCAATAACATTAGTTTATCTTTTATCTAGAAAATTTAAACAGTTAATAAAATGGATATAAATGAATTTATTTAATTAAATCAAATAATTTACTTCATTAGAAGCGTAATGGTTTCTTGAAAGTAGTTCTTTTCCTAAGGAAATACAAGCTGTGAAATTATCTTCTCTAGTGTCAATTTCTGCTTTTAAACTCTGGTGATTATTCATCAATAGTTCTACTCCACTAACATCCCTAAAAATATTTTGATAGCAATTATAATATGTTGAAATAAATTCTAAAAGTCAAAATCAAATTACCTTGGTTTTTCTGATGTGTTCATTTGTCTAACAACATCGTCCATCCATAAGGTTAATGTTCTGACCATATTAAAGAACTTGTGTAAATCACCAGTGTCGGCTAATTTTTGTTTGCGCAGTTCACATTCTGATTGTAAAGCAGCCCAAGCATTCACAACTTCTGCTTCTCGTCCAGTAATTTCTTTGGCTTTGTCTCCAGCATATGATGTTTGTAACCGAGCAGAATCCTCACTGATAGTTTGAACCTGAGTGCTAAGTGTGTGTAAATCTTGTAAGAAACTCTGATGTTTACGTTGTAATGTGTGGACAGAACCAGCATCACGACCAAGATCTTCAGACATTTCATGACTTTTTTCTGCAATACGACTAACCATATCCTTGCAATCGTGGAAGAATTTGTGTAGTTCTCGCGAAGCAACCAACATCTAAAGGAATAATATATATTTAGTACCTACCAAGTACAAAAAAATATGTTAGTAGTTTACTTGTGTTCTAGTTTCGATTAGTTCAAGTAAATCTTGCCATTGTTCATTTAGACTGTCCTTCCATTCAGCAATAGTGGCCGAGTCACTGTGACCAATGTTGATAAGCTGATCAGCAATACCATTAACTGTTGCCACACGTTCACTACCTGTTGCTTCAGTATCATGAGCGAATTCCTTAAATCTCTCCCACAACAACTGTAAAAAGATTTTTAAAACATGGTACAAGTGATATACTTAGTAAAGTACAAAAAATAAATAACTTACAGTGACATGGTCATAGTCTTGGCCAAGTTCATGTGAACCAGCAACAATTTCACGTTCGGCAATCCATTGTTCTAAATCATCGACTTCACGGTGCAACATAAATAATTTCAAAGCTTCATCTAATTTAGCTCTACGTTCTCCAGCTAAATCCTTTAGCCCAGCATACAATTTATCTACTTGAGATTGTTTTACAGCTATTTGGTCACTTTCAGGATGCATTTCACTTGTGAGTTGACGAGCAGTTTCACCTAATTGTCTGATTGTATCAGCATAATTATCAACGGCTAATTCTAAGGATTCATGTTTCTTTTTTAAGTTTTGTGCTGAAATCTGATCTTTTCCACGATCTTCCACCATCATATATAATTCTTGTTCACCCATCCAACTTTCTGCTTCGCTGGCGTCGAAGAAGTACTGTAAATATATTTAAACACATTTTATATTTAAGACATTGTTTAGCTTGCAATTTTTATAAGATTATCCAACATACTTGTTGGGCCTTTTCAGATTGAAGTAACATTTTTCTACGATGTTCAACAGCTTGTTGGAGTTGTTGCCAGCGTTGAGTTAAGTCATGTATGAGGTCTGTGAATTGTGAAGCATCTTCATGCCCTTCATCAATTAACTTTTGACCATTGCTACAGACGAGATTAATGCGGTGTTCGTGATTATCAATTTCATTACCCAAAGACTAAAATAAAAATATAAAATAATGATTAAATTAAATTTAATAAATACTAAATAGTAAAAATTTTAATAGTATCCAAGAAATCAATTTTCTTACTTGATTTTTCTTTTGTAACATGTTGACATTAAACAAACTATTTCCATACTCAGTTGATGTAGCCATTGGAGTCTTTTCAGCAATCCACAATTTTTCATCTTCGACGTCACGTCTAAATTGGAATGCTTCTTTCTTTTTCTCCAGCTGTCTTTGCCTTACTTTCAATGGTTCCTTAAGTTGTTCGAATCTTTCTTCCACTTTGGTCTTTTTTGGAATAATTGTTTCAACTTTTTCAGGAACGGTCTTTTTTAAGTATTCAGCTTGTGTTTCTAATTCAACAACTTGTTTAGCTTTTACAGCCATTTGGGTTTCAATCATTTGTTGTTTTTGCATAAGTATATTAACAGAAGCCAAATCAGTTCCAGTATCAGCCGCTTCAATCTGTTTTTCTAGGTCATCCATCCATGAATCAATATCTTCACAAGTCTGGTGTATGAGAACTTCTCTATTAGTATCAAACAAACGTTCACCTTTTTCTTTTGTGGTCTTTTCGAGATCATCAAATTGACCTAACATTTCAGATATCTTAGGTTGAATAATTTGAGCCAACTCAGGTTTCTCTTTCATTAATTCTTCTCCAGATTGCTGTACTCTATCTAATCTATCTTTATTGGATGCAATTTCAGCTTCAAATGCTTGATGACGAGTCCATTTGCTGTGTACTGTCTTAGCACTTCTGTATGTTTCATCCTGAGCTGTAAACTTCTTTTCTTGAATCCATTGTTGTAGTTCATCAGAATCTTGGAGAAATTGGTGAAGTTGTAATTGATCTTTAAGTTGATCCATTAGTTCTTGGGCTTTATCACGGTTTGCATCTCGTCGTTCATGTATAGACGCTGCTTTCTTTTTAATTTTATCAGCTTCGAAATGGTCTTCATCCACAAGTTTATTAGCAAATTGAGTGACAGCATTAATTTTGTCTTCATTAGCTTCCATTGTGGTCATGAATGCTTCATTACGTTTAATCAAGTTTTCAGCATGTTCAAGATTTGACTAATAAAAAAAAATCAAAACATTATAAATCTCTTTTATTGCTTAATCATATACAAACATTTTTAACTTACTGGGACTTCATCTTTAGATAAAGCATGTTCTTGTTGAGAAAGTAATACTTCAGCTTGACGAGCGTCACGGTTAAACATTTGCAGATTGAGTGACTTGGAAAGAAGCTGTTGTCTATTCTCCCACATCTTGTGCAATTCTTGCCATCCATCACGCAAAGCCTTGAGCCTCTCTCGTAAGAACATATACTGAGGATCATCTTGTGTTCCTGGTTCCTGAACAAGAAATGATACATCACACACTTAATAAAATTGATAACTAAAAAGATGACTTACAGCTGTAACTTTTTCTCCATATTCCATCATTTGAGTATAATCAGCAGTATAGTTATCAATTTCTTCACGGATTGCTTGATGTTGAGAGAGAAGTTTTTCAGCATCTGATAATGAAGAAGGAATATCTTCTGAAGCAACATCAGTTTGAGTTTTAGTCAACCAAGCTTGGAAGTGGTCTAAGTCACGTAGGAAACGATGAAGGTCACCAGCTTCTTCTAGTTTAGAATCTCGTTCTTTCAACTGAGAAATTATAAAAAATAAATTATATTTAATTAAAATAATTAGTTTATTTTTTACCATTTGTGTTAATTCTTCCCAATCTTTTTGGATTGTTTCTATTCTTTCTCGGATTACAGCAGCTTCTTCAGGATGTTCTTTCTCATTCATTTGTGCTTCAGATTCTAATGAGTCTAATTTGGCTTGAATGGCAGCTAAATCTCTTTCCATGCCAGATAAACGACGCTGTTATAAATAATGTAAATAATTATAATAACATTTTTCTTTAAATATAATACAAAATTAATACATTTATTATTTTTTATATGGTAGTAAAAATAAACTTATTTTACCTGTAATGTCATTATACCAGTAAGGTCCATTTCTAGACTGTCTGTAGATTGTAAAATTCGCTTTTTGTCTTCAATCCATGAAATAGTTTCTCTACATTCAATATGGAAAGTCTGCACACCATGAGCAGAATTGAGTTGGTCACGTTTGGCTTCAGCCTTATCTCGTAAATCAGCCCATTCATGATTCAACTATAAACAAACATATTTGAATTTATTTCTGAATAAAAACTTTACAAATGTTATGGCTTACATTGTTTTGTCTGTTTACGATTTCATCTGAGTTGGGATGTTCAACATGAAGTAATTGTCGTGCTAATTGATTCACAACTGCAACTCGTGATGCGTTTGAATTCATTTCTTTATCAAAACCATCATAACGATGTTTCATTATTTCAACGTCTTCTATATCCTTTCCAGGGCTCATGGTTTCCAACATACGGTTCTAAAGTTTGAAAAAAATATTTTAAACATAACATTAAGTTAAGAAATATTTTTATTTTCAAATTACTTTTTCTCCAATCCATTGTTGAACAGCATCAGCTTCACTGAAAAGTTTGTATAAAGAAAGAGCATCCAAAAGTCTCTGGTGTCGAAGTTTAGCTAATTCAACCAATTCTTTATAGCGCTTGTCAATTGATGACATACGCTCATTTACTTCAGGTCCACTTGTTGGTGCACCTGGTTCAGCACTTAATTGATTGGCTTGAGAACGCAATGCTTCAACTGTTTGTGAGTATGATTTTAGTTCTTCACTGACCTATGGATAGTAAAAATGATAACATATAAGAAGTTTAACAATAAATTTAAAATAAATAATAAATACCTCTTTGTGTTTCTTTAACAATGATTGGACATTAGCTTCATCTCGGCCAACATCTTCAGAAGATACTAGTCTCAAAGTATCTAGCATCCAAATGTCAACGTCATCAGCATCAGCAAACCACTATTATAAAATTACATACAATATAATTGTTGGTAACAAAATTTTTGAAGATAACTCTAGAAAAAATCCTTATCATTTAGATAAATAATAACCTAAGAAATATTTATAATAACTAAATATTGCTACTAAGTTGTAACTAGAGTTTAGAACTTATTATACCTATTTGTTCAAATATTTTTGAAATATACATGCAAATGCCAAATACACAATTTTTACTCAAAATTTAAATGTATGATTGTCAAAATAATATTGGAAAATTTTTATTATTGGGGGTTTATTTATTATTAATTATTAAGAATTCATTGCACTAAAAAAGTTCAAAATAAACATGGAAATATATAATTAAAATTATGAAAAAATGTTCTAAAATGGAAAAACAGGTGAAAATTATATATAAATACCTTAATAGTTAATATTAATTATTATTAAAAATACTTAAATTTATTGAATATGGATTTTTTTGCAATATCTAACAAAATATGCAGTAAAACTTTGTATTTAATTTTAAAAGTTTGTAAAACAAATTTATATTTAAATCTAGAATATTTTACAACCATCATAGAAAAAATACAAATGCAAGAAGTCCCAAACTATAGTCATAATTAATTTAACTTGTCAAATTGATTTTAAAAGTAAATAAATATATTAAAACAGGCATTTAGTATTGTAAGATGAAAACCAAGCCTGCTGATTCAAATTTCAAAATAAGCCTTTACTAAATTATCCTATACATATTAAGTATAATTTTTAAACACTCGTTAGTTAGGGAAACAATTATATTACTTGGTGATAATCAACTGCATCTTCCAAACGCTTGCGTCTTTGTTTGGTTAAACTGATTAAATGTTCCCACATGGAATGTGTACTAGATACTCGTTCTTGTATGCGATCGGCACCAAAGTGGTTGCTGTTGATTAAATCTTCTCCAACTTTTACTACTTCAAGCAATTGACTTTCATGACTCTGTATTTCATTTTCAAGTGCCTAATAAAAGATAAATAATAGTAAGTAATGATAGCGAAATATTTACAAGTACTTATATTACTTTATGTTTTGAAAGCAACAGATTAATAGTGGTCAAGTCATGACCAATATCTCCAGCAGAAACAATTTGTTCTTTTTCCTTAATCCAATTTTCTTCATCAGCCATATCCCAATAAAATTGCCACAATTTCCTGCTTTCTTCAAGACGAGCACGTCTTTCAACAGCCAATTTGACCAATTCACTATATGCGTCCTCAAGTTCTTGAACTCTCTCAATAATAACAGCTGGATCACAGGGTCTATAACCTTCTGTATTTTCTTCATCCAAGAAACGTTGTGAGTGTTGCACAACACTTTTCACTCTTTCTCCTAAAACATTAATATCAGCTTCTACGAGACTGTGCTTTTGAAGAAGATCTTCAACTCCCATCAAGTGTTTGCCATAATCATCAGACAAAAGTCTCATTTTCAATTCTTCCATAGAATCCAATATATATAGCATTTCTTGGAAGTTTTGCTGTAATTGTAATGATAACTCCAAACGGTGACGACGAGCTTTCAAGAGTTCAAGAAGATAGTTCCATAAACGAAGAACATTGTCTTTTCTAAAAAAAATTATACAGTAAACAATTGTTTAAAAATTATATCCAAAATAAAATTTACCTGGCATTTATACGGACAATATCATGATAGTCTTCTGTTTCTAATTCTTGAGCAACTGTCACAACTGCTTCTACTCGTTCTTCATATGCAAATATATCTGTTTCGATAGCTTCGTGCTTTTTTGCTGCTGCTTCTACAGCCGCCAAATCCAAACCAAAATTATCCTAAAAGCATTATATAATCAACAATTAATTCTTAATATTTTTAATGATTAAATTATATTTAAGATGTAAATTTATTTAAAAACTAACCTGAGAAACTAGCCGTTGATTTTCACTCAACCATGTTTCTCGCATGCTTGCTTTTCTATTGAACCTTTGAGCTAGCTGTTCTAGTTTTTCTTGTCTTATGATTTCTTCTCTTAATGCCAACTCCCTTTCGTGTTCTGCTTTTTCTAATTGTTCCCAAGCTTTATTGATATCTGAAATCATTTTTCCTTCTTTGGGAGTGTATGGTTTTTGATTATTAGCTCTCATTTTAGACTGCAATGTGAAAAGCAAAACTTCCAAATTTCCTTTTTCGACAAATTTTGGGGGTTTCTCGACAGTCCTATAGTTGTTAAACTGTTGTAATTGCTGTTGAACACCATTCAATGAATTCAAGAATTTCCTCTCCGCTAATGATTCTTTTGTTTGCTTGATCCATTGTAATAAGTCACTAGTTAAACGTTCATATTCTTGGGCTGTACGCTCATTTTCCATTGCTATTCCAACAACACGTCCAATTCTCTTCCCTTGAACTGTTTCTTGTTTCATTTTACTGAAGTAATGATAGTATGTAACAACGTATGTAATAATTGATTTTTCATCCGGTTGTTCAACAAATACATCTTCAGCATCCAATAATTTTACAATTCCTAATTTGTCTTCGGCAGTGTTGAACGCGTTATTCAAGTTATACATGGCATTAGTTTTGCTAAGTTTTTCAAATTGTACAAGGTCAGGACGATGTTTGTGAATGATTGCATTAAATGCAAGACCATCTCGCCAGGAAGTGGTGAAGTTGCGAACATTGACATTGTGATAGCCTGCTGTTTTCATTTGGCACCACAAAAGTAGAGCATCCTTTGCAGATTTCGTCTCTTTATTGTCAGTTTCTTCAATGGTAATATCTTGAATCTAAAATTAAATTTAAATTATATATTCTTAATAAATATTACATTATAAAAAAAATTATATTTTCTATTTACTAATGTTAAATTAGATAGTAGAAATATGTCAGTACATACTTGAAATCTAAGAATAATTGTCCATATAAGACCCAATGAAAGTCTTGGATTTCCATCGACAATATCATGGGATCCCATGTTTTCTAAATGCACTCTCTGATCTTTTAAAAATTGCAAAGCTTTGTCAACATTTTCTAAACAATGTATTCTCATTTTTCCTTTAGTAGGTTTTGGCTATATACAAATAATCATGTTAAAAATCGAATAACAAAAATGTATATTTAAACTTCAATTATAGCTCTGTTACCAATCGTTCTCCAGAAAGAACTTCCAATAGTTTTATAAGCATTTTGCCGTCTCTGAGGTCTATGTATAAATCCCCGATTCGGGAGTGTACCCGAACCAAATGTGAATTTACCCATTTTTGAAACGTCTTTTTCTGGACACTTTCTCTTTCGTCTGAAAAACACAAAGTATATATTAACACAGAATTCCTGTAGGGTAAGAACCAACATGAGTAATAATCTAGAGTTAAGGGATGATTGCGCATATACCAAAGAGTTACTCTATACTCTCTAGTCTCTATGACCCCATTCAATAATGCATTTTTGCGTACACAGATAAATAACTGTCCCTTTTATTTTTATTTTCTTACTGCTTTCGAGACAATAAAATAATTAATAAGCAAAACTTACCGGCCAAAGCTTTAATTCTGGATCTTTCAAATAGTCTGGAAGAAGAGTTTCCACCATCATATTCATAATCTTCAACAATACCAGTGCCATCTTGCTGTATGGCCGGATCCCACCGGACCACAGAGATATCTGTCGTCATGACAGCCAGACACCTCTATATGGTTTGTTATATCTGTAACATGAAAAATGTAAACAATTTAATTTGCACATTTAATATTAATATACAAAGTAAACTTATAAATAATACATATATAATGTTATAGAAGTCATAACTCTTAACTCACAACACACTCAAAAATTAATTATTTTAATGTATTTAACTATTTCAAACGTTATTGAAAATATTATTTTATTTTTAATCGTTTCATATCATTTTTTTATGTTTTTACATTTTTGAATGACAAGATATATTTTTAATTTTATATTCCAAAGCAGAACATTGTTTGGAGTATTTTGATACATAAATATAAAATTTTAAACACAAGTTAATCAGTTAAAGCTTTAAATACTAATAAGTAATAATTAGAGATAGGATGTTGATGACTTTTGCATTTTTTTCTTCGATCCTTTAAAATGCTATCTGAGTTAAAAATTTGTTTCGTGCTATCTTGATTCAGAATATACTAATTTTATTTTACATTTCTTGCATTTTAGGCATTTTTAACTATAAATGCATTTTTTTCATTATTAATGTCATTTTTTTTATATTTTTACATTATTTTTTCATATTATAGGACATTTTTTGTAATTTTTGTACAACGTGGGGCATTTTAAAAAAAAGTTTAAATATTCAAAAAAATTATTTTATTAATATTATTATTAGGGGGTTTTAGTTGTGATTAAACCTGATACCAGGTTTACCGTTTGCATGTTCTACTTAAAATTGAAATGTTTACTATTGTCTATTATTTTACAATTTATATTTTAAATTACTCTGACATCCATTGTCTCCATATCTTTAATAATAATTATTATTATTTTATTACATTTTTTCATTTATTAATGTAGAATTTTGGTCATTTTTTAGACTTTTTAGGGTATTTTTGCATTTCATTTTTTTTTTTAGGGCATTTTTGTGTTCTTTAAGTCATCAACATTCTATCTCTAGTAATAACTAATTATATATATTTGTAAAATTTAAATATTTTTTTAAAAAAATACACAAATAGTACTAAATACGCAAAACTCATATTATGACGTAATTACGATAGAAAGATAATATAATCTTCTGATTTCGAAGTTTAGTTAATCACGTATTACTATTATTACCGGATATCCTGTATAATGATGGCCTACACATAAATTTAAGACTATGCGTCGCGCGTGTTTGCGTGCATGAGCATAAGCACGCGCGTAAAATTCTAGAACGTGGACTGAATCTCACACACGTATTAAATTCAAACATAAAATATTATTACACCTGTACCTAACAAGTAAAGATCACATAAAATATGTCGGGCGTATCAATATATTGTTTTATCTTTGAAGAGAATTAATATTACTATTAATCACCCCTGTTAACCACTCCAAAACACACGCTTCGAGTTCAATTGAATATTAATGTTTATGTGAAACTGAATGCATAGATACTTTAGACTTCTAATATCACAAAAAGACAGAGAATTAATAATCGCTAGTATTAAGAGGACCCTACACCCGCATTCGTCGTCTTTGTCTTACAAGTACGTAATATGACAAATTAACATTCAGCAATTTACGTTTAGCTTCGTTAGTTTAAAAATTTAAGTAAATCAATCTATTATGAAACTTAATGGTAAGAACATTATCTAAGTCCGTATGTCAGTTTATTACAATAATTCAATTTTTTAGCAAATTTTGCGTACCTATGAGGAGTACAGTTTAAAATACCAACATACGAACACAGAAATGTTCTTACTATTAAGTTTCATAATAGGTTGATTCACTTTAATTTTTAAACTAACGAAGCTAAACAACTGCTGAGCGTTAATTTGTCATATTACATATTTGTAACTTGTAAGACGGAGACAACAAATGAGAGTGTAGCGTCCTCTTAGGAATTAAACTGTCGTTTGAGTAGTCGATGAAATCATATTTTTTGTTTTTGACGTTACAATTTCGTTTTCTCATTTATATCGCATGTACAAAGTGACAATTAATAAAATTACGTCTGCCTTACCCGTATAACATATAAAATCCAACTAAAATCGAGTAATACCACGTTAATGTACATAGAATATCGTACATTCGTTCATAAGAATTGGTCAAAAAATTCATGGTAGGAGTAGTATATAACATAATGAGAGCAGTTACAAGGCAACACACGAATAAAAATAGAATTTGGTAACCGCTTTTCAAAGCTGTTGAGAATATTTTTAAAATTGAAACATTCATTTAATACTGGATACGCTACTAAACGGGTGTGTAGAGGAGGCAACGTGTATGCAACGTGAAGGAAAGGGCAAAAGGATTTTATTTTTTATAACTTATAATAATTTTAATTAAAATAAATAATATATTTAAGTAACACTATATAATACGTTAAATTTAATCTTGAGAGTACAACAGTCAATATTTTTTTTATCCAACAAAAATACTATTTAAAATAACTGAATTGTGTAAAAATGAGAATAATATAATATATATTTCTAAGAGTATTTTTTTTTAAATATTTTTAAATAAAATCCAATTATTTTAAAATGAAAATAACCTACTATTACTATAGTTCAAGTGATACAGTTAAATAAAAACAATCAAATGTGACTAATAGTGACTTTAAATTTTCTATTTTTATCATTTTGATTCCTGCTAAGTAATAACAAAAACGTTAAATTTGTAATTGAAATTGTGAATTATATAATTATTTAATCAATTACTAATAAGTTTTGTGATAGCTTAGTAGAAATTGCATAATATAAAACAATTTCGTATCTAATGATGCATGTACTTATACATTTTTATTTTAATATAATCATTAAGTTATTTAATTCTGAATAAATGTTCATAAAAATTACATACCAAATGTGTTTTTACACATTTTTTTATAATACATGATATAATATAGTACAAAATATTTTTGGTGATTAAATACAAAGTATAATGAAAAAATCCGTGTTGATTTATTCTCACGGGACGACTAACGTCATAAAGCAAAAAAAAAAAACTCAAAATGTTGTATAATATTGTTTAAACATTTCCAAAATAAATATTTAAAAAAATGTAACGTAGGCGTTCTATCCACCAGCTGCGGTTAAATTGGAATAGATTAATTTTAAAACAGTCATAATAACACAATGGGGCCTGTGCCTTTCCAGTATACAATTTATACATTATATACATTATATTATGAACATTGCTAGTTTTAAATCGGTACAGTTTGCGTGCTACTAGTCATCAGTCACTGGCATAGCAGCGCGTTTGGCCTGTAAAGTTAATAATAATAATAAAATTGTCGTATTTTATTTTGCTCTCTCTCGAAATGAACGTCACTAGGAAAATAATACACAAGAACGGTGAAACATTTCCTTTGGGGGTATCGGCTGCAGCCATGTTACTTATATAGGGCAATTGGCCCAGATTTTTTTTTATAATATCATATTTTCTTTTCCTTCTTCTCGTTCATTCGTCATTGTCCGATAGAATCCGATAAAAAACACGTTCGTAATTCACAATGCGCTAATTTCACACATAGGTATAATAATTGAAGAAAAAATAGCCGCTTAAAAAAACTAAACCGTTAGTAGTTAAAATCTTTAGCTAAGAAAATAGTTATATTATCATATATTAAAGATAAGTATGTAACTATTAGAACATTTAGGTTATGTGTAATAGAAAATAGAACTTAATAATTATAATAACACTATTAAAATATGATGGCATGTCACAAGAAAGTTTATTATTATTCTTACATATAGGATATGTAGCAAATGATTCGTTACCTACACAATGCACATGCACATAAATCCATTTTGTATAGATTCGAACAAATATACAAATATAATGATTATATACACGTCGTTGTTTAGAAACTAGTTATGTGTGCAAATTTAACGAGTCAGTTGTAAATTATGTACTTAGTACGTCTGGCGTATTGTTTATTGTTAATTATATACTTCAGTAGTCTCGTCAATGTTTTAGAACTTATGTCGTAACTATCATTAAACCACACGCTGTCAATGCAATTATCATTATAACGCTATTACGGTCCGAATGTATACAATTTTATAATAATATGTTCAATAACAATGTTCAATTTGACATTGGTAAATATAATATATATACATATCATATAGTGTACCTGTATACAAAATAAAATTGTGTAAACCGTTGTTTAATCGGAAACGCACAAAGTTCAATACCGGCGAATAAGCTGAAAGCGTACTATATGGATATGGAAATATATAACAGATTAATGATAATATACCATACGCAAACACAAGCGTTAAAAAAATATGTATGTGAACCGTTTACCTCTTGTTACATGGTTACAACAATACTGTAATATATTGTATTCCTTATATAAGATGCACACGGTTATGCTACGTTCTATAACAACGCCGCCGACGCGTTATAGAGAGAATAATAATTCGGCTGTATGCGCCCGTGTTCAGAAGCGGGTCAGACACCGTAATTTTACAATTTATTTATCCAGGGCAAGACCCGGTGGTGGTCTGTCAAGGAAAACGCCGTTCTTCATTTGATCGCCACACCCAAATAACGCGCAGCAGTAAAACAATCCATTTAATGAATAACATAAATATTATATTGTTGGTTTTTATATATAACTGATAATACGAATTCGCTTATGCTGCTGCTTTCTAAGAAAATACTTTTAAGTTCGAAATAAAAAAACTAACATCGAAAATAGAAACTGAAAGTTTAATCAGAATATGCGTTATATTATACGCACCTAACAGTCTACAGATATTAACAATTAGATATATTCGTTTCACGTTGCGAAATATACACCGATAAATTATCATAATGTGAGAGTCGCACGAAAAAATCACAGTAACGTTTTGGTTTTAGTACAGATTTAGCCGGGTAAAGGGGAAAATTCGGTTGTCTCAGGTTAATTGCCGCGTGTTAAAAAAAATTCCGGAGCGAGTAGATAATAAAACATACAATGAAAACAAAACAATACGTGTTTCAGAATGAGTTTAATCACGACTTCTTTAATTATAGTAGTATAATGCGTTGATAATGTCATGAGTAATAAAAAAAACCAAATTCTCGAGTTCTAAATTGTTTTGGGATATAATATTCTAGTAATAAGTATAAATAAATTAAAAAACAAAGTGTTGACCATCTATAATATTATGGTAAACTACCCATCACCGAGAGTAGAGTAATTGTACCGTACTTGTAATTCGACGACACCAGGCCTATTGGGTATTTAATTTTCTCATGCACTGTTTTGCTAAAAATAATAGAATTCTCATCGGTGAAAAATCGGTCGAGTGTTATATAGACAGAATATACCATAATATTATATGATATTAAACAAAAGTCTTCTTTTTCCTCTCTAAACAAAGTTACGTGCGTCTAATTATTGCGATGTCGTCATCATTACCGCTGCTTAGGTCTATTTTCCACCCAACCATCACTAACCACACGTACTACGTACACAGCGTCAATAACGGTACTGGCAGAACAATGTGTCGCACGTGGAATAAAGTAACGCAACGTGAGCGCAGGTCGTTCAACTAAAACACACTGTATACACGAACACACTCATACTACAGTGACCGGCAGAGGTGATCCTCCCTCACTCTTTCACCAAGACAAGTATTATGTACACCGTGGTGGTTTTTATCGGATATTATTACAATAATATCATCGTTTTAATACAGGTCGTAATGATGATGATAATAATAATAATAATAATAATAATTGTATTATATCTGCCTACACTATTTTCAACAACGCAAACTATAATATACACATATCAAATCGGCCTCCAAGCTCAACCACCGTGACATATTTTTCATTATTTTTTTTTTTTGGTTTTGTTTTTTAACACCATGGAACGCACACCGAACAAAAGCGGTGGTTTTTCGTTTCCGTTTTGGAAACCACTGGCCTCGAAGAGACGGCGGCGTTACTTATCGATTTTATACACGCACAGAATTCCGTGCAAGCGGTTAATGGCGGCCCAACTCTGTAGCGGTACGTATACATTATACATAATATACGGTGGCGGCAACGGTTTGTATATAATATCCTATAAATGAGCACCGGCGTTTCTAATGTACGGAGGCATGGAGTTTATTACAATAATAATATTTTCCGTTCCTACAAAAAATCCGACAACGCTGGGCTCCGACGAATAAAAAAAATTTTAAAGCGCCTTTATACGGGGAGGAATGCACCGAGAATAACATTAGGATCTACTTCCACCATGTCTGGCAAAACGACAACTTCAGTCAACTCGGTTATAAAACCAACTATCGGACTACACGTCTACATTTATCACACATACTAGTATCTTAACTAATTTTTGCCAAACATTTCAACGATTTCTCTCCTATTTTTAAAAAGGGCGTTTATATAATTCACTCATGCATCGGTGCAAAATATAATAACTAATAATAAATAATTAAAAAAAATAAATTGTGCATATTATACAATATACAAAATAACAGTGTTAAAATATAAAAATAAACTCCTAACGTTTAAACTGTATGTATGGTATTATAGAAGGTTTAATACCTACTAGTCACTAGAAATAGTACAATAATTATTGCTAAAGGAATTTATTATTCATAGGACGGCTTCGTATTGAGAAGACAAGAACCTGGTAAAGAAGTAAAAGTCGAAACCGGTTGCACCGAGCAATAACAGAAGACGATTATACTAAGTGCTGTTCTGCGAAATCCATCTTAACCGGTAATCTATCAATGGGTACATATTTAATTGACAAATTGTATCAACATTTGTATTTAAATAAAATGTTTAAATTATGAATACCCTTACTTATATTTAAAATATTACTGTTGAATCATAATATACAAAATACTGAAACTTGTGAAAGGTCAAAGAAACAAAAAGTGATCATTTAATTGGTGACCTAGAATATGTCATGATTCGTTAAAAAAATAATAAAAACAATTTCGATTAAATTTGTTCATTATTATTATAATCATTAGTCAGTAATAAAACATATCACATTTATGTCACGTTAAATTTCCTAATACAAATAATATATAATAAGCTATTGATTCTTTAAACCCAGTTAAGGTGTGAATTATGTAACTGTTACTAACTGATATGTTATTATTAATATAGTAATATAATCATTATAAACAAATTTAGCTACATATTTATAATTTAATGTACGTCAACAATCTATAGGAATATTTTAGGTATGTTTATGTTTAATACGTTTCTATATTATTCAAAAAATTGATAAAACATTATATTTATTAATTTTATTAAAATAAAAGCATCGAACTTTTTTTTTCTTATTGTTGGACACAATCAATACAAACAATTTGGTTCTAAGCAGACAATATCGGTATATAAGAATGCCGAACAGGGTAAAATACTATTCAGGTAAAAACTATACAAAAGATTAAATAACACTTATTATTGACTTAAATGGAATAAGTAACATTAAAATTAAATACTACCTCGAACTACAACGACCACTCGCAGCTATAGGCATGTAACTTGAATCCCTACCGACTTAATCAAATTGTAGAATTATTAATGTTTTTTGTATATTCTTCTGCTATTATATATACATTTCATAAATAAAAAATATTGAATACAAAATTGTATTATATTGAAATATTCATAAAATATTAAGTACTAAGTATATATTAGGTATTAAGTAGGTACTAACTTCATTAACATAATATGCTTTAAATGAAACGTATAAATAAATATTTTAAAACATTTCTTAGCTACAATTCATTTATGGATAAGAAAAATTACTTAATAAAAAATGTTGAAGACTAATTAGGTATTTTATAAATATTAAAATTTAGATGTTTTAAGCAATTATTTTATGAAAGAAATACGAGTAAAGAGGATGTAATCTGCTGTTTGACCTCTTATATAAATGAAATAAAGATAAAAATTCGGAATTTTTAAATATATTCAAAAGGTTAACTTAGGTTACAAATTGTAAAATGTAAACAAGGTATGCTTTAAAAATTATTAGATATAATACCTATGTACCTATCTATATTCTAAAAGATAAATGAAAGTCAATAAATCATAATACAAAAATACTAATAATATTCTTATTTTTTAATAAAACAGAAATAGCTAATAAATAATAATAATAATAATAATAATTTGAAATTATGATATATTACATTATACATCATTATATTACATTATATAATATATATATATTGAAGCGTTATTAGTTTATTAATTAGAGTTGAACTTTTAGCTAATAAATATTAATTGTTATATTTGTTAAACTATGAACTTTTCATACCGATTTTTCTAATTTTAATTGTTGGTATTTGCTTTGACTGGAGCTTTGACTTAATTATACACAAGTAATGTAACCGATGTATTTAAATGTGACCATAATTTGGTTATCACAAATTATAGGTATAGCACTAATATATGAAGATACAACCTTAATAAAGTATATATAAAATAACATTTTTTTAGTTTAAATATTTGTAATGATTTTTCAAACAACGAGAAAGCTGCAGTCGAATATTTATTGAAAAAAAGTAATTTTACCGGGAAAAAAATATTTGCGAAGTTACAATATAAAGTTGAATCAAATAAAATCAGTGTTCGGCAAATGTTATAAATAAATATGTGATAAATCAAGCCAGGAAAAAAACTGATTTGGATGTATGGGAAAAAATTTCGATCATAGTTACATTTTTAACATTTTTATGGGCGTTCAATTTATTATTGGACTGTAGAGTTGACATACAATTGGTGTCTTTAATAATTTTAATTAAGGGGAAGTCAGCACTCTGTGCATTTGGTTTTTTCTCACGCGCAACATAACAAATTTTAAGTACTATGTCGTACATATTACAAAACTACTAGTTTATAGTAGGGAATAACAGGAGAAATAATATAAAATAATACATGTGAAACATTTTAAATTATATTAGAAAAATATAGGTAATAACTAATAAAGATATGGATACAAAGATTATAAAATGATTATATCTACCAAGGGAATGTAATTAAATAATAACCAGGTATATTTTGTTCGTAGTTTATGGAAAATATTAAGGGAATATAGATAGGTAGTAATGTAGTATGATTGTGATGAAATTTTGACATATTATATCTAATTCCTAAATACCTGTTAGTTGCGATGGTAAAACAGTACCTACCTTAGATATAATAAATTATTAATATATAATATAATACCTACCTAATGATAAAATTTGAATTGATCAAATCTTAAAAACGAATAAATTATAATTACAAATACGTACCTATTTGCCCCCATAGGGTAGAATATATAAAGACACCTAAGTAAAATAAGATTTAATTTAGAAAATCAATTACCAGTTAAATATAATATACCTGTATCTATAGGTAAAATCTGATCAATAGACTGTTAATAATTGTTACTAAATTTAACTAAAATAACATACCTATGTAATTTAAAATGCTCTGAATTTTTTATTTATTTGGGTGTATTATTTATTATGTATTTTACTAATAAATGATAAGTATCTATATAAATATTTAATTTTAAACAAAACTGAGTGAGTGTTAGTTAAACGTTAATTTATATTCAATTAGGCCACAGATAGGATTTGATCGGTTCAGTTGAAATCAGCTGGTAGATGGGTTGCAGAAATAGTGGCTTAAAAAAGATCGAATAGGGTTAACACACATGCACACACTTACAGGTTACAATTACGCGATAACCGCTGTAGTGGTTCGATACACTATGTAGACCTTCACCCCTAATGTTGCACCGTCGTCGCATTGATTGATATCGGGTTGGTTTAATAGCCCCTGTGGCGCCTGTACGATTATGATAAGGTATTGTGTGCAGTAACCAAAATATATTATGTACTTATTGTACTTCTTATTTAAAAAAATAAATACTTAAATAAGATTTGTTTAAAATATTAAATGTAATTTGGTAAACGTTAGTAGTACCTAATAACTACAAAATACGAGAAATACTTTGTTCATCGATTGAAAATTATATATATAAATCTAATACTTTTTAGTAAAAATGTATAGCTGACGATACTAACAAACTAACTTATTATGTTTTTTGTATCACTAGCTATGGGTGATATAAAAATACGAAGACATTGATTAAATGAACCAATTTAAAATATCGTTGAATTTATAGTGTTTGACATTTATTGCATTTAATTATTAGTACATAGTTAAAATTCAAAAATAAATTGAAATTATCAATTGATCAGAAATTCAAAATAGTCGGATAGGTAGGTAATTATGATTTTTTACGTAATAAAATATAAATAATTAATAGCAATAAGTAATAGTTCAAAGATAGTAATAAATAAAATCTTCGACTTGGAAATTAGTTAATTAACTTATTTTGCTAATAAGAAAATTAGACCATTAGACGAACATTTACATTTAGTACCTACTATTACTTTGTATTTCAATATCTAAACCAAAAAGTAATTATTCTTAATGTTTTTAAATACTTATTGATTAATAATTAAACATATAAGATAGCAGTACCTACTTGGTAAAATTGAAATTTAAGAGGTATGTAATCAATATTGATTTGCATGTTAAAATAAATAGATGGCTTATGTATTTTTAAATTTTAATTGTGTAGGCATTTATGTCCCTGGATTATGAGATGATAGCGATCGCTATAACAGCTATAGTCGCCAGAAACTCATAAAATATTAAATGGATAGAAAAGTTGAGTGGGCGAAACAACATATTAATGAATATACTTGAGAGATGTATAAATGACATTTATCGTTATCGTTTATTTACAATAAAAAAAATTAATTAATTATATAATTTTAAATAAGTATGTATAAGGCTATACCTACCTGTCTGTTTTTTTTTTATTTTGTCTATTCTTTGGCTTAAATTACTAATACAAATTTTTAGTATTCTGTTTAAATTTCAGTGAGTTTCCGAAACTTTGGCTTTAGGCCAAAATATGGTTTGTCAACATCATTACCGTGTAAAAATTCTAAATGTAATTAGACTCAGCAAAATGTCAAAACTTAATATTCAACGTTGCTTATATTATTTTCAATTAATCATAAATTATTATTTTTAAGTAATGTACATTCTAAAATCAATGGTATACAATAACTACATGAAGAGTAAATAAAGATATGAACAGTAAAATTCCTAGTAAATATTTGAACACGTGGGTTTATGTTTTTGGCGTGTTGTAGTATCGAGTAAGTATTCAGTAGGCGGAATCTTGTTAAGATGACTACATTAACCGATGACCCATCAGTAAGATATGATGTCATGATCGTGAATAATATATGAAATAATTACAATGGTTTTTATAAACGTAAAGAAAATACTACTAAGCAGATATAATACTTAAAAGTTAATATTCGTAAATCAAAAATGAAAACAATTGTTATTCATTTTCTATTTTTTTCCTTGGCGTTTCCAGTGTTTAAAATTTCAAAATTCGCTCAATCAAATGAGCCTGTAAGTAATAAAATAACTTAGACCTTAATTGAACTTTACTCATTCCTCATCCGTCGAGTAAGACCATTTTAAATAATTTAAAATTTGAAATGTACTCATTTTACATAGAATAAGACACACATTAAGAAAAAACTTATAGCCAATAGAGAATTTTCTACTGAAAATAATATTATTTTAAAAAATATTAACGTTCCTATCTTATTGATTTTATGTACCTACTTACATTACAATAAGTATTTTAAGACGTTATTAACTTGTTTTTAAATCTTTTATTTCGTATTAAGTATGCTTGAACAATACTACAATAGTTTATATAGCTCCATTGTTTGTTAACAAAAATAAATTCAATAAGTAATATATCTACTCCTTTATTATTATTATTAAATATATTATCCATTTTAACAGTTATTACAATACGTGTAAATTCTTATTTATGCAATAAATAATTGATGATTTTCTGACTGATTACTTATTATTTATTTTAATACTGTACTTAATAAATATGAAATTTTGTGACCCCAGGGCCTCAAAAAATTATAAATAATTTTGATTAATCACGATGGATAAACCACTATTAAAAAATGTGTACATCAGATTTTAGATTTTCAAAGATTACTAAACATTTGTACACTGATTACCCCTCGATTTACCATTATTTATTTTTATTTTCTTATTTCTTTAAAAATGCTGTTTGGTTGATTATTAGTTTATACATTGTTATTTTTAAACATTATCTAGATATAATAAAAGTTTAGATTAAAAATTATTACACAATGACAAATTGTGAAGGATTTGGCATTACTTATAGTTTTGTAACTTGGCAAAAAGTAGTGATTTCCGTATATATTATACCTAAATGCGTCTCTCCTTTAAATATCATCATTGTTATTATTAATTTAAAAATATTACCTATACCCACCCGCAGGTACGTAATAATAATTAAAAAATTAATTATTTGTTACATATTTTTGAAAAACTTAACTATCAAAAATATTCTTGAATTCAAATCAAAAAATGTTGGAACTTACGTATTTGAGTGAATTAAGAATGATGATGCAATCAGAATTTGTCACTCGGATTTAGTTTCGAAGTTATAGTCGTTTTAAGTTCGCCAATTCGGCATTAATTACGTACGTTATCATTGCTTGCTATAGGAACAAATGCACTTTTCCGGGTACTCTTTATTTAAATCGACAATACTTTTGGTAGTACTGATCACGAATATGTAAAAATGAATGTGCGAAAATAAGTAAATTTAAAGTTACTCTTATAAATTCGTTTAAAGTTATCAATTGAACTATTTTCTTGGGCAAAGGTGTCTCATAAGGTGTACCTCCTATAATATAATATGCGAGGCAGTTTGGTTTGCAGATCACTGGTTACACTGTGTAGCAACGAGTTACGACTTAAGGCATAAGCTCCGCTGTCTTTCACCTGTCGGTTCCGGTCGCAAACATCTTCAATTTGGATGGTGCTCGGCACTTCGAACTCCTGGGAGTGATAACAGTCCATCTGAGATATGGAGAGGAGAGAGGCGACACCTTCAGAGTCTTGGGAGATAATATCAATTACTAACCAATCGGATAGACCTTACCAGTTAGGTAAGACAAGAAGTCGCCCATACGACAACAGGTCGCAACGTTAACTCAGACTGTCGTCTGGCGACTAGAACCGGTAAGCGTGGGGAGCGACTACTCATCATGCTTTACGATTGTCTTGTCCAGGCACGTATTATTTAATCGATCCATCAAGTTCAGCGTAAAAACACGTACATAAAAAAAAAAAATTTCACGAAAGGCATGGTAAACTAAAGACGTTGTGCGTATGCGTAAAAAAAGCAAAATAGTGAATTTCAAACCACTATAACTTTGAAATGAAATCCAAACGACAAATTCTGATTCTACCGCTATTTCTAACTTGGGAAAATGCGTACGTTCTAGCAATTTTTTCTGATTTCTCGAGGGGCGTGGTACACTGCACTTAGGTTTTTTTTATGAATTAGATCGGTTAATATATAAATGAAATATTCTTTTAAGATTTTACATTCATTAAAATGTATCTACATCATTTTTACCATGATATTTTATGATTGTGTATAGGTGGTAATAACTAGAAATTTTGAAAAAGCTTTTACTGAAAATAAAATTCACTGTCGTCTAACCTTGCAAAACTCTGAGCGTAAAATTAACAGTAGTCGGTAACTCATACAATTCTGAGCGGAAGCGCTTGTTTTATTACATATTCAATAAACGTTGAACAAACGGAATTCATTCAAGGAGGGAACGCATGTGCACAGACATCGGACAACACTGTGGGACGATTTAAATTGACCGCGGAGAATCGGCACGAAAACGATTGACGCCCATCGAGGGGGGCGACTTTCGCGAAACCATCAAACGTGCCTTGTGTAACACAATCCTAAAATAGTATCGATACGCGAGTTTCGTATGGGCGTTATCGTGGGTAGTGCGGGTTCTAATAAGTTATAAAAGTTTTCACTGAAAACCGAATTCTGAATTCGGTGGCTTTGTGTTATCCGAAAAGATGTAACCGTTATCATAACATTGTCTTCGGTGTTGTAACAACGACAAGTACTTTAGGTCGGATTGGCTGCGGTTTAATTTGTACAGATATGCACGGTAAATGCAAATGTCACGAACACTTCTAACGTACAACAAACTAATCGCTTCAAATACGATAGTGATTCGATGATTGTACTCGAAACGATATAAGCGAGCAAAAGTGATTTTAAACGTAATAAAAAGGGTCGGCGACGAAATGACGACCGCGATCTATGCGCTACCCACCCTCTTCTCATAACTTCTGCAAACTGAAATGTTGCGTTCCCCCTTCGAAGCCATCGCTAGCACGGCGGGCGGAAGTTTCTGTGTGCAAATCCGACTGTGTCGAGTCGGCGTGACGACAGTGACGACGACGGGTGGTAAAATACTACACAACTACTGTCATCGCTGTCGTTGAACTGATAATATTATATAATTAAACGTTTAGATTGAATCATACATCGTTATATTGGTCAAGGCTACTGACGCGGCGGCGAGTTCGCCAATAATTATTACCGCCGTAAGGTCTCGAGTGTGCGAGCACCGATATTTCACATTAAATAACATTTGGCGTGAACGCCGGGCAAAAAGACGGTTACGACGGAAAAGTAGATGCACCAAATGCATAGTAATAAACGTTCGCTTACCTGGTGCCGAACCGCGGACGATCAAATGTTATTCCGTGTTTGGGGTGGAGTATATAGATATACTTATACAGATCGCACACAAAATAAACTGTCGCCGAATATTACAAATATTTCCGGGCGTTGCCGTTCGCCTAATTTATTATTATCAGAGCATCATCACTGGTGTAAAAAAAAAAATAAAAACAACACAACACAGCACACAAAAAAACCTCTCCGTAGCGTCCGCAGCCGGCCAACAAACTCAACTAATGTAGGGCGTCGGGCAGCAGCGGCGGGGCGTGCGCGCAGACTCGCGATCGCCGTCACGAACCGTCGACGCACCAGTGTCGCCAACCCGCTATTCAGCTCGTGCCGGATAAGACCGTGCCGCCCCGGCCAACAAAAAGTAAATATACAATAATATATTATATAATAAAATATCACTTCACTAATTCACTAGAGTAATTCTTTATAATATAATCTAATATTAATATTTCATTATTCATAATTATTCGTTATTGCTGTTTTAATTAATATCTACAGCAATTGATCTTATATCTGTTAATTGTTTTTATTGCGCACAATCATTCATTATAATGTCTGAGTGTCCCGATTCGTCAATTGGCGTTGCCCGGACAAACGTGACGCCAGAACTTTAAACCCAAAAGCGCTTTATTTTTAAGGGAATACTGCCCTGCCGAAGCACTGTATAGGCTCAATTTGAGTTATAATTTAGCCCCTCTCCCCTCTCAAATTGCGCTTATGAGTAGTAAGTAACTACACACTTAAAACCATAAGTACCTAATATGCGAAAATATAAATCTTATGATTTTTTTTGTGTAGTTCAGAACAACAACTTACACTATATTTTCAGCTTTCACCAAAAGATGGACAATTCTTCTGAAATCTTAAACTTCATTTTCCTATTATATTATTATATTTTATCAAAAATTTAAATAATTTATAAATACTATTAATTTTTTTTTTATATATCTACTTTATTGGTATTAATATGACAAGGTAGGATAATTGTGTGTCCGAAGCATTTTAGGGTGAGACAGATAAGTCTACCCTTACACGTAGATCACTGTACCTCAATTATTAATTATTAAGGTGGCGGGGGAATGTTCACGATACAAATATGTAATTGGTTCTAAATAAATGATTCGAAGTCGTATTTACTATTGTGTTTATAAGTTTATTAAACAATCTTAAAAACGAATAATGAATACAGATTAAAGAATCTTTATAAAAAACTTTCAATGCATAATAAAGTATAGGTATAGGTATATTATAATAATTATGAGAGTGAATTCCAAGTCTCAATATCTAAAATTATTATGAAACTAAAAAATAATAATTATTTAATAGTTTACTGTTATTTAAGCTATTGAACTATTCGTGAAATTTTTTTTAACATTTCTAGCATAATATATAATATGTAACTTGATGTTTTGTATTTTCCAAAAAACAAAAAGCAATTTTGGACGTTTATGGTTATAAGATTCTCATAAAAAATTATATAATAGATAAATAGACAAAACCACATACATAATTGTAAAATCAATATATTTCTCAGTTCACTTAAAACGTAAAAGGAACTTAACGTTTTGGTTTCTGAGCAGAGCGATAAACGTATGGGTTATTTAATATGATATGTACGATTATGGTTTTCAAGCATTTGCCTGTTTATTTTGAATAGTTAAATAAACCTAATATTTATCAGCAGGGTCAAATAAAAACATACATGTGATATAAAGAATCTAAATCCAACATTTTATATTGCATATTTTAAGGACTTTTCTTATTAGAGCATATGTATACATTATGAATTTTTATAATGATTTTCTTGTATGTATGTATTAAAAAAAAAATGTAATTTAAAAATTAAAATGTCTATATTTTGCCAACATTGTGTACTTTATATGCCTTATAAAGCTCCATGCATCTTTCTATCAATGAAAATATATATAACTTATAATTTTGTTTTTATTAAAGGATCGGATGACTTGGATTTGGATGCGATATAAATATACAAGAAACAATTTGTTATACAAATAAAATAATATATAATACAACAGTTTAGATAATTCAGTAAAAATGTTTTGCTTTACACTTTAATCCAAAAATGTGGTTATTTTTAGGTGTATATAAGCGTATTTGTGTGTTTTTTAGCGCTTTAGCATAGAGACTGTATTTTAAAGTCCCCAAACTTAATCATTTTTTCTGTAGGAATAATAAAAATACTTCAATATCAAAAATATCAGAAAAGTGGATCTTATTTGTACTTAAAAAATGTCTTCTATTTTTCAGAATAATTGACAAAAACTTAAAAAGAATGGAATATTAATCTACACCAATTTTCAACAAAATCGATTTTATTTTTGTTGTAATTCAAAAATAATTGACCACAGGAACTTGAAACTATTGGCTATTTTGTATTTTTCAAACATTATTTAATTTTTAAAATACCTTGATTTATTTAAAGCTATTTTTATCATGAACCTATTGATACCCATTATTTGGTACGTCGGTATTGAGTTATATAAGCTTATAATAATAATATATGATATATGGTAGGTAAAATTATAGTAATTATTATATTATATAATATATAGGTATGCAATATTTTTGACAAAAGTAATATCTAACTACCGTTTTACTAATAGAAAAATAAATTATTAATTAAGTATATTATAAATAAAATATAAAATATCCTTTTAGAAGTATAGACTGATATAATATCGTCTCCGCTCAGAATCGTTTATCCTATAGAAAGATTTTGTTTATTTGTATGCATCGAATTCAAATAAAACACATTCATTACATTATTTTTATTACACTGATTCAGGGTAAGGTACCTTGTTAAGGTATACGCTTGAAAGCTATATACATCACAACTACATCCCCTGTTTTTTTTCAAATTGGTTTTAAAGTGAACATTACTATAAAAAGTATCGATTAATGAATCGATTAAATTTTCATTCTACAAATGGATTTAATTGTATTTGATTTTTTATCCTACTTGAAAATGTTCAAAAAAATTATACGCTAAATAATTTACAGTTAAAAAAGGGGTTCTCATTTTATTAACAGAAGTTTGGATCTCCCGGTTAAATAGTATAAAAATACTTCAAGAACTTGAAAAATATGGTATTCAGGTATATTTAATTTTGAACAACTGCATAGTTAAAGAAAAAAAAGGTTGGCAAGTGGGTACCTCTCTGCTGTAAAGTAGGAGTCGAGTGGGTCACTGTAATGGAAATTCAATGATATAAAATCATTGTATATGAAAAATGATTCTGAGCGAAGACGGTGGTATGTCCACCTACATTATCAAGTATATTTTATGATATTATTGCTATTAAAGTAATTAATTTTACTAAGATACTTATAGAAAAACTAAAAAAAATCTTAAATTTATTATGCCTACAATTAACTTAAAAAGAGTTAAACATTTTTGATAATTTTATAGTGTACAGAAAATCATAATCTCAACATTCGATGATTATTATTAATAATACAGTATGTTAAATTAATTTATGCCGAATACATTTTATTTGAAAATGTCATCGAGTGTATAAAATATAATAATATATTTCAAAAGTTTCAAGTACCCACAAAAATATTTTTAAATTACAACGAAATAACTAACAACATATTATTTTTCATTTAAATATATAATTTCGTCAAATTTTTAACTTAAAATGTCTATATAAAACAACCATGTTAATATATTTATTTAATTTTTAAGTTACACATTTATATTATTAAATACTTACAAGAAACCTTATTTTAAATTTTCAATCCTTAACTATAAAAATGAACATTTTATAAACTTTTAACTACAAAATACGTAATTTGCAAAAATTCAAGATTTTGATAAATTTTAGTCGAAATTTGAACTTTAATTTTCCTTTAAAAAAATTGTGTCTATGTATTTTTAATATTTTTCAATTGCTATTATAACAACTTATGAGGAACCTTGTATTAAAATTATTAATATTTATAGAAAAAAACGAAAATTTCTTTTGCCTATAAATACCTCATAAAAAGTAAAAATATATTGAAAATTGTATGGTATGTAGAAAATACTTATATTATATAAACATTTGGTGAAAATTTCTTGTATCAGAGTAATTTTTTTTTTTGTCACGCAAAATCGATTTTGTCGGAAACAGTTCTGCGTAAAAATCTTTGTTTTTCATTTTTTTTGGTTTTTCCCAAAGTTTTAAAAAATTATTGGGAATTTTCAAAAATTACCTTTTAAAAGTACTAACTAAATTCACTTTCTCATCAGAAAAAATAGTGATGAAGAAAATCGAAGCATTATTTCGACTACTTATCGTGTAACAGAAAAACGTGATGAAACAAAACGTGGAATGTAATGAAAAACGTGTGACAGAAAAAAAATAAAACACATATCATTGTAAAATCAATTCATTCTTATTCGCTCCACTCAGAATCTAAAAGGGGGTAAGCATGCTTGGTGAATCCCCCTGTATAGTGTATACTATATACAATATGCGAGGAGTATTCTTATTACATAGCTGTTTTTACAATGTCAGTGTGTAACAAATTACCAAACAATTTTAAATAATGAAAAATATTAAATCTCAGGGTTGTCGTTAAAATATTTATGATTATTAATTACCTTTTTCCTTACACAATCATGATTAATGTGTTTTCTAATTCCTTTTAGATTTAACGCAATATAAATTTAAGTTATACACGTCATATACATTGTACATATTCTATTTATTAATTTAATACATCTTATTCATGCAGAGTAAATCAAGTAATTTCAACAGATGATAAACAGTTTTAGTATTTAGCCTATTTTAGTGAATTATCGAATCCTAGACTATGGTTCATAGTTTACATGATCTGGTATTCTGGTATAAGATATTATACTTTTATCTATGTTTATATTGACGACTGAACTCCTTATAAAATATGGGTATTCTTGTTTCTATTTCTATTCTCTCTAATGGATTTAAAACAATAAGTCTTCTATTTTGTATTTTATATTTTATGTATTTCTCTCATTACCTAGTGTCAAAGCTAATTGTTTAAATAATAAAAAAAAGATAATATTTAATATTGACATTATTGTTCTGAATAACTGAATCGTAGTATAAGTTTTGGTTTAGATAAATCATTTATGTGTGAAAAATAACGTTTATATAATTCAACATTTGGTTTGAAAATTATAAAGGTCAGTAGAACTGACCGGTAGTTTTTAATTAAACGTATTTATTCTTATAAAATTTTTTATAAATTATAATGATTCAATGATACATAAAGATAATTTTGATTCAATAAATGTGTTCAAACATAGAATCCAAATTGTATTTTAGGCTAAGATTCTAGAATTCTAAATATATACAATATTTGTAAATCATAATAAATTATAAATAAAAAATTCTATGACGTTTTATATTGTTAAGACGGTGGTAATAATATTATGTTATAATACAGTCGAGTCTCGATAACTGAAATTTTTTTTCTTGCCCCTTGAAGTGTTTTTAAGTTATGTTTGGTGTAATAACTCGCCATCGAATTTCGACATAAGTCGAATTTATTTGTATTCCCCTTAAGATTAAATTAAATGCCAATTATTGAACTCCTAAGCAAATTTTAACTAGATAACTTATACTACACCAAAAGCTGTTGTATTAACTCTATAGTATAATTATTATAATATAAAATATAATATAGTGTTACATTCACACTCCATAGTTCATACAAATATTATACTCTATATACAGCCTATATTACATTTTTTTCTATTTGTATATTATAATATACTCATCAGTATTTCTGAATCCCTGCTCTATCGTAATTGTGATATGTTTTACACTTTTACGTAGGTATCGTGCGTGTTTTAGTTATTATTATTAATTGTCATCGTGTAAATATAGCACAAAGGCCTTAGGTTAAATATACAACATATACGTATGTAATATACAGATATGTATACATATTACCGATTACTGTATTAGTGTTCAAATTAAAGGAGTGAACTTTATACTATACTGTGATGTTATTACCGTCACATAGAAATTTAAGTCAATGGCCTCAGGGAGTGGGACGTTATTAACCGGCCGGCTCGTCTAGTGTTGCCAATATTGGTTATTTTTACTCACAATTATTATAGAGATATTAAAATATTATAGTATGTGGTTATGTCTTACGAAGATAAATCAATCATACTTATTTAAAATATTCAATACTAAGCTAAAATATAAATATTGTTTATATTCTCGATTTCCATCTCAGAAATCACGCTTCCTAATTCCTATTAATAAAATATTTTAAAATATTAGTTTTTTCGTAATCTAAACTTCAGTAGATAACTATCTATAGTTAATATTATATTGAATTTGTTTTAACATTTAAGAGGACCCTACATCTGCATGCGTTGTTTCCGTCTTACAAACGCATAAATAAATGCATAAGATAATATACTATTTCGTTTGTAAAAGCTAGGACTACAGTCTAAATTCATCAATAACCGTTTGAAAATTGACCGAATTTATTAATTTTTTTGGTCCTTTAGAATTTTTAGAATTTTTCAAGATCAATAAATTGGTGAAAGCTTAACTCTATGTTGTACTAATTAAAATATCGTGGTTATACCTGCTCGAGATTGCTATAAACCATATACCTATTAATTCTGTTGGTCGCATTGACAAAGTTGACCACCGTCCTTCACGTATAAGGTGGACTGCGATAAGTTTAGAATTTCTGTGGAATTTTCTAACAATATAATAATATCCTATAGAAACAAAAATTATACAATGGAAATATTAATTAATAATTATAAACTTATAAACGCTATATAATCTCCATAAAAATATTTTATAGCATATTTTCCAAGTAATAACAACTAAATATTATTCATACATAAAATTAATATTCAATTCCATTACATTATAAACCATGTATCTAAAACATGCATAGATATCAAATTGTTGTTGATTGCACTTTGCATTGACAAATAATGGTATAAATTCAAACGTCCGATTTAAATATTTATTAATAATAATATTAATATTAATGAAGTTTATCAGAACTGTTTGTACATCAATTATTATAATCATATAATGAATATCCCAATCTTAGTTGTGTATCTTTAATATTTTTAAATAACTACTATGAGAAACCTTGTATTTGATATTCAAAATTTTTAATTGAACGAAATCTTTTTTATTAAAATTTATAGAAAAAAAATTGAAAATGTCTGTCTTTAAATAGCTTAAAGAGAGTCAAAATATTTTGAAAATTGAACCATGAATAGAAAATGCTAATATAACTATTTGGTGAAAATTTAAAGTATTTACAGGTATTTGTTTTTGAATTACAACAAAATGAGAAAATCAATTTTGTCAAAAACTAGTTTTGCGTAAAATTTCTATTCTCCGTAATTGTTTTGTTTTTCTTGTTATTCTAAAAATGTACTAGAGATTTTTACCTCTCAAATATAGAAACTAAATATTTATTACCTGTCAGAAAAAATATTGAAGTTAAAAATCAAGGCATTTTTTCTTCTATAAATTGTGTACACAAATAAAGAACACACACATCATTGTAAAATCAATGCATTCATTGCTTCGCTCAGAATCTATTATGTTGACATTTATTATAATTAATATAATTCACTCTCATAAAATTGGATATATTTCAACTAGTTAGTAGATAAATAGGCTATGGATTTGTTTAAATTTTTTTTTTTATTATTGGTTTTATTGTAACTATCAAATATTATTTAATAAAATAATTTTTTTGAAACTAATCTATAAATCTTTAAATCAGATTAAGTTTTTAAATTCAATAATTACAATTGTTTATTTTTAAATATATATTATATATATTTTTTATGGAAGACTTAGTGTTTCTAGTTTTAAATTTCTCTTATTCTCTACTAGGTGTGGTCGTGTGGAATATCTTAAATTACTTTTGTAGATGTCCATCGCCAATTCGTTGCAACTTTCGATTCTATGGAGCATCGTTATATACACTGTAGTCAATGATTAAGATGGTAATACTATTTTTGATTAAAAAAAAAAAAAAAATATTGTAAGCTTCAAAAGCTCATTCCTGACAATGTCAAGACACTAAAACTACCTATTATTTTAGCTTATCAATAAATATATTACAAAACGAATAATTGTTTACTTTATACTATAAATTACAATTTGATTGAATATACTTTAGAAAATTGATAAGTGATAACTTAAAGGGAATCAAATGTTATATATATATATTTTAATATTTACAATCTCTATACACTTAGATTGCTATAAGTCAATTTGATAATAAAAGAAAAATAAAAACATTTAAGTGGAGAATCTGTTCACTAAACAGCAAATTGATTTTATATTTAATTTATTTACTTGTTTTCTGTTATTAAATAGATTTCTGTAATCTTAATTCTTTTATTATATGAATAATAAATTTATAGTTTTAAAATAGTATGATACGAATGTATATATATATGTGTACATATTTTAAATACATACATTTATGAGTTTATGATAATATTCCAGATTAACAGAAATAATTATTTGTACATTTAAATACATTTTATATAGTTCAGGGATGGGCACTGGCGACCCGCATTCAGCCCGAGTACCTCTTTTATCTGGCTTGTGCTACATTTTCAAATTATTTTATAAAATGTTAGTATTTATCTGTATTTTATTAGGTTTTTTGTAAAACATAGATATTAACTTTATAAGTATTGAACTGCAACTTATTTATTAAATTTATAAATATATATTTATTGAGGCATAGCTAACATAGCTAATATAGGTACTTATTTTGTTTTATCAGTTTAGTCGTATCCGTGTTATATTGGACGGTAGAATTGATTTTATTATTTTCGTGTTTCGTAGTGTTGCAAATTTTAAATTGTTATAGCTTTTTTTGCTTTCTATGCTCTCTGACCTACTAAATTTTTAAGTTTTATTATTTGGTCCTCTGGTAATTTTAAGTTGACCATCCCTACTATAGTTGATAATTTTATTTATATGTATTTAGAAATAAGGAATACATTATATTTTATTAAAAAAAAATTGTTTCAATAATTTATTTTTGTGTGGATCAATTATAATTTGAAATATGTTATAATTTGTTGTAATATCAGAATTTTTTTTTTTAATTTATATTATTCTATGCAATATAAGAGACATACCATATATTATATGAGATATTTAACTGGTTTAATTTACAAACTATTATATTACTTTCAATCCAATAGACAATAATATGATGTATTTATGATTTTTTTAATTGTACACGGATTCTTGAGAGTATTTTTAGTCTCCCCGCTATTGCGGCAATACCAGAGAGTACCTCAGAAGATTTAGTTCACGTTTTTATGCTAATTACAAAAAGAAATGGGAAGTGGCTGGTTCGGATATTCGGATGAGTCAGTGTAGTCCAGGTGAAAGCATTGATACGACGTCGTTTGGTCAACATGACCGATAGACGTACCCTAGCCGTACTTTTTGCTTTGTGTACTTTTGGAGTCCCAAGAATTTTAGCAGCATCTAAAAATATCCCAAAATGGAAAAAGCAGGTAAACAATATTAGTATTATTATTTAATAAGTATTATAAAAATACCAATTTTTTATAATTTTAATAACACATCAAATCATAATAACATTGTCTCGTGTTTTGAATACAAATTATAAATGTAAATCGTGGTCTAGTAAGAAATAATATCGCTTTTTTTGTAGAGTTCGTTTGCTTGTTTGTTTTATTATTGTTATTAGCTAGGTGATAGTTAAATAGTTTCAATATTTTTGTAGAATTAATTTTAACGAAAAACAATTATATTTTAAATGAAACAATAAGGGTTTACATTGACTTTCTAATTATGATTATCATCGGTCACGTTGTATATATATACGACACTAGTTAAGTCCGTGATCAGATCTGGTAGCCTAGTGACCCACTATATAAACAAGGATGTGTTAGCTGAAGTGTCGATTTGTGTATCATACAAGTTGTCATACATAGGTATGTTCTAAAACGCTCAGGTTTGGTACAACGGTAAAATTGATAGCCTACATACAATAAGCTAACAAAATTATTAATAACTTGCAGATTCAATAGTAAAGCATTTTTGTAATCAATTATAATGCCATTCAGAAATAATATATATATATATATATATATATATATATATATATATGATATATTTGTTATAAGTAATGAATATGTAAATATTTTTTTTAAAAATAATTATAAAATATAATAAATTATATATCTTAATGTAGTAAAAAAAATATTAAAGGTTGAATTTTCATCTGAAAACAAATGGTCTGGAAAAATAATATACTCATATAGTAGTATACCGATATTTATATAAAATGTATAGAAACTAATTAAATCGCATAAATATTATTGTCTCAATTACTTATTATAACCAAACAGCTTATGTGTAATAGAAACTTGATGGACAGCTCTTTTTAAATACTAGTTAAGAATTGAAACTAGTAGTTAGTGTAAGAATACAACATTTACAGTGCAATAATTTATTACATGTGTATAACCTTTATAACGCACCTACAAATGTTAATATTACAGTTATATCTACTTTGTATAAGTATCATTTATTTACCGCCAATCTAAAAGTTTTTAAATTCTTTATAGAATAATTTGACCTTAAAAAATAAATATTTATAGATTAAACAATTCGATTAACAATTATTTTATCTATCATTTAAATATTTAATTGATAAAAAAATATTTTTAAATGTATCTTTAAAGTTTATTGTACCTATTTATTATTATCAATCGATCAAAAAAAGATATAGCAATATAAGAACAGAAAACTTGATTTAAAAGCATTTTTATTATTAGGTACTTAAGTATTTATTTATTTATTTATTAGCCACTATAGCTTTTTTAAACATAATTCATGAAATATGAAGTTTTTAAGCTTGAAATGATTTGCTAGTGTTTGCATTTTACCAATGATTGTCATTAAAAGTGTTACATTTTTCAAATAATATAGTCTATTGGGTTTGAGACTTGAGTATTTATAGAACTATATAAGAATATCTTTACTATCAGACAAAGTTGTTACCATCTAAAGTCTTAGATTTTGAATTACATTTATGACTGAATTCCATCCGTTAAAATGCCTATTATCGAGTCCGATAAAACAACTAGTTGATATTGGATTTTTTATTGTTATACTATAATCTATGTAATTTATTACTAATGGTTTAAAATAAATACAGCATATGATGAGATGACTATTCTTATATAAATATAAATCAGTGGTATCGATCAATCGATCGTCGGTATTCGGTAGCGGTATTTTATAATAATTATAATAAAAATAATAACAAATAAGAAAGTTCAATTGCAATAAAATAAATTTGTAATGTGAATTCAATCAGTTATTAATATTTATATTAATTGTTTAACATTTTGTACTTTAATAACTTTGATAAGTGATAACTATAACTATACGTCCGTTCGGAATAATGAGTTTCCATATATTTTATCGGAGTTGTATTGTTTACATGTCGACATATTGGTATTTACCAACCTAACTTTTCTAATATAGGCTTGCGAGGCGCCAGCAACGCAAAATGAATCGAGTCATTATGTTTGCGATGACAATGGCGATATGAAATGCCTACCCGGGTGGATAGGTGATCTTTGCGATGTGCCAATTTGCAAAAAAGGCTGTGACCCAATTCAAGGTTACTGCAAACGGCCATCCGAATGCCGTTGCAAATTGGGTGAGTGTTGGATAACGGAAATCATGGCGTTACATCGGAATAGTATATAAAGATCGATAGCGTTGATATTTTTCTTTTAGGTTTTTACGGCGAAATGTGTAACAAGTGTATAGCACTGCCCGGTTGCCAACACGGTTACTGCAACAATAGTTTCGAATGCAAGTGCTTAGAAGGCTGGGATGGCATATTCTGTTCAGAACGTAATGATGATTTTTTATTGAAAGTTATGAAGAGTGTGGGGCGGTGCATTAAAATTATCTAAATAATTTACATGTTTTATTTATGCGCAACGTACATATAGCGGTATGCCATGAAGACTGTCATCCGAGTAAAGGATATTGTGACTGGCCAGGAGAATGCAGGCAAGTTTAATTGATTTTTGTATAACTATTTTCGCCTCTGTGGTGTACATATACCTAAACCATTTATTAACTACTAATTTTTTAGAAATATGACTAATTTGTTTAAACTATATTACTTTTAAATTATAATTTAATTTTAAATAAATAAATTAAAATATAATTAAAGTGATTGTTTTTGTAAGAATTTATACAAATTAAAAAAAAATGTAATAAAATAATTTTCAGTAGATAAAATATATTTATTAACACAATGGGAAAAAAATGAATTTAAAAAATATGCACCTAATAGGTATTATTATGTTAATGAATATGTAATTAATATGCTTATTTAAAAAAAAAATTGTTTAAGCTCCACAACTATAAATGTTTTCAAGACATAACCATAACTATTTTAAATTATGATATGGAGTTATATTATAAATAATATCTATGTAACTTGCAAGTAAAAAATTATTAAAATTGTTATTTTTAAAATGTTGAAAATACTCTTAAAAAAGGTTAGTTGTTAATTTATTTAAATACGAACACAACGCATTCATTAATACATAAAAAAAAATAAATAAATATTTTCATGTCTGTTGATATAATACAGATGTCGCCTAGGTTGGACTGGTGATCTCTGCAAAGAATGTCAACCATTACCAGGGTGCATGCACGGGACATGCTCTAAACCATTAGAGTGTAAATGCGAAAAAGGATGGCAAGGAATTTTGTGTCAGATACGTAAGTAAAATGTGTTTAACATATACACCTGTTTTGTTATTAGGTCTATGGTTTAACATAACAATGATTTCTTATAAATTAAATACATTTTGTTTTAGCCGTATGCTCTGAAGGCTGTCATAGAGACCGAGGGTATTGTCGCAAACCAAATGAATGCAGGTATGTACATAATAATATGACTATATGAGTAATGATCAATGTTAATTCCTAGTGTGTACGCTAAATAATAAAAACGTAAATTCATGTTAATTATAGGTGTAAAGTAGGCTGGTGGGGTAAAAACTGTACCCAATGTTTTGCATACCCAGGTTGTGTCCATGGAACATGTAACCGTCCATGGGAATGTAATTGTAAACCAGGCTGGGGTGGTATGCTCTGCGACCAAGGTAGATTCTTGAAAACGCAAATAACAGTTAAATTAACTTCATTTTCAGGATTAAGAGTATTTATCTTATATTCGTTTTAGAACTGAAATACTGCGAAACTAACAATATCACATGCCAAAACGGAGCCACGTGTGTCAGTCTACCAGAAGAAGATGGAAATTATAGATGTCTTTGTGCTGATGGATATATTGGACGAAATTGTGAAGTAGATAAAAAAAAGGTAATTTAAAATATATACGAATTATGGCCCAGATTTTTTTAATGTACATACTAATGAAACATATTTGAAATATAAAATTATATATCCTAAATTTAATTTTTCTTCCCATTTTTATTTAGACTTGGGACTATACTACTGCAGGTAGGTAGGTTCAAAATTATATTTTGTTTTTATTTAAAAATGTTGTTGTATTTTTTTTAAAGCTAATATCTTATGGCACTAATACAACTTATGTCATATTTTTTTAGATTGAAAATGTTATTTTGATTTTATTTAACTAATATATAAGTATTATAGGTATTTAATTAGTAATATGGCACTGGTAAGAACTTGTATGATATTATTTTTATAAATTCAAGTTTGTCAATTTGGTTTTCTTCTAACTGTTTTATAGTATTTCTAATAAATGATTTTTTGTCTATAAAATTAGAAAGGAAATCCGTCAACATTCTCGGCGGCAGTAAAGTGACGACTTAGATGTATTTGGTATTTTGATATTTACATTACACTCTCATTATTAAATTGCCAATAAGTTATCAGTCAAGATAGAAAATTATCTTAAAATAGTAAAAATGTATAAATTTAAATGTTTTGATTTATAAACCTATATTATGATTGTTGACTGTTGTTATTATTGAACAGGGAAAGAAAATATTATATAGGCATGATAGATGTGAAAAACATTAATCGAGCCGAAAATGGGATATAACGAAAAAGGCTTGGGCCACAATTCGGGTTAGACCTTTTTTCATAGTTATTCTAGGGACGTAACTAGTATGCAGCCATAGGTACAAGGTAGTATAGAATGGACATATTATGTTAATATGTATATGCAGATATGGGTAATATTTAGGAAGAGTCAAAATAAAAGATGTCGGCAAGTGGACACCGCTCTGCTGTATAGTGGGTGTCGAGTGAGTCACTGTAATGGATGTCTTAAATTTTAATTCAGTGGTATAAAATAACTGTAAATAAAAAACGATCTGAGCGAAGACGGTCTGTCAGCCTACGTTACTAAGTATATTTTATGATATTATTGTTATTAAAATAATTCATTTTATAGAAAAATCTAAAAAATATCTGAAATTTCTTATGCCTACAATTAGCTCTTAAAGAGTCAAAATATTTTGACAATTTTATAATGTATTGAAAATGATAATCTCAACATTTGGTAAAAATGTCAAGTGTCTACATGGTTTTTGAAGCTAAATAAAGTTTTAATGTTATTTCAACATATAAATATGGTATTATGCTAGGTATTAATAATTAATGTTTGTATTCTTTAATATATAACTAAATGCATTTTAATAAGTACATACAGCAAAAAAATATATTAATTTAATCAAATTTAAGCAAATTAAATTAAATTTATTATTCCATATCTGTATCTAAATAAGAACTGCAAATTTCTTCATTTCATTTCAAACTTAATAATATGTTGATGTTATTTATTGATATACTAAAAGAAACTATCTTTGTAAAAGCTTATCCTTTTACGATTAATGTTCATTAAATTATACTCGTAAGTTCGTTTTTTTTCCAAAGGGATTTATGATATAATTTATTGAAAAGTTCGAAAAGTTAAATTCAATCCTATTTTAGTGAAATAATTGCATATATAAAAATATATTATCTTATAAATTATTTTATTAATGTTATACCTTATACTATTTTCTTTTATAGGTTGAAATTGTGGGGTTAGTACCTCCTAAGCCTAGCCTAATGTTACTTAAGTCAACAACAACCACACCTTCCACAGTGTCTGAAGATTTGTTATTAGAAGGCGATGATGAATATGAAGAAGAAACTACAAAACCTAATTCCTCCATAGTTTCGTTGGTAAACGAAAATGAATCATTAAATGAAACAATTTAATATTGTAAAGACATTTATTAAAGCAATATGTCAAATAATAATTTATTCATCTTAAAATTAGTTTTATAATTGTTTTAATTAATTAATTTATTTATTTATTACATTGAATTTGTACTGATACAACTAATTTGAACAATATACTATTTTTATTTTGATAGTATAGCATGTCTAATTAATTTCATAGAACAGTTCCTAGTGATCCCACAAAATTAGTGTTAAAAATACTGTTAAATACTGTCAAAATACTTTTTTAATTATATAGCATTTGAATTTCGTAAGTAAAATAAAATCCCATTAATTTTATAATGATTAATTTTTATTTTAAAATTAATCCATAATAAATAAAATATTTAATAATAATATAAATTACAGTAGATAGATAGGTATATAAAAGCATATACCTTAAGTCTATACCTATACTTAATGAAACATCCAAGATTATGTGAACAGCTTAAAAACAACTAATTATTTATTTTGATGCAGCGTAATAGATCTTACATTTTTGGTATTATTTAAAGTATATGTAATTAATTGCAAACCAATTAAAAATATATACATTACTTACCTACATTATAGCACATAACAAACAGAATATGTAAATAACATTAAAAAATATACATACATTTGTATTTATTTATTTATTATTTTTTTTTTGTTTTTTTTTTTTTAGAATTAACTGACTATGTTTATAACAGCTGCCTTAAAATATATTATACGTGACTGCATTTTTACATTAATAAATAAACTTTCGTTTAAAAAAATCCTCTACATTATATTCAGATGTCACTCCTACCTAGAAATATCAGTTATTTACTACGGACTACATAACTATCTATCTAATATATATTTATATAATGTATACATAGGTAGTAAATAAATAAATATGCTAATATGTATTAAATATATATAATAGTGTCCCCTCTCCTGGAAACAATTTTAGTTATTGTATAATTAAGATATAAAAATACCTAAACCAGTTTTTGTTAACCTCAATATAGTAAATCTTTTACATTTTTTGACTTGCATGAAAACAAGTTCTTAGTTCTTACTTTTATAAAATGTTGTACTCACACAGGATATATTTCATTGACGTATACTATAATGTTCAATAATGTAGGTTTGAAATCGATATTGTAATGACTATCTTTTAGTTAAAAAAAAAACAACAAATTATGGTTTCTGAAGCCTTATTAATTATCCGTATTATATTTTTAACAACTATTATAAATTAAAGTTTTTAATAAAATGATGTGTGCTTATGAAATTACAGAACAAGTGAATTATAATTAATCAAGATTTTTAAATACTACATCAGTTATTTCAATCGGATAAACTAAATTTAAGAATTTGTACATTTATACAGAATTTTTATCCAAAAGCTGCACAATGGAAAATATTACATCCACCTTAATATTTTTTGTCAACGGTAAAAAGGTACAGAAAAATAATTATTTTTTTAATTATAGAAAAATTTATAGTCAATCGATAAAATATAAATATTTGAATGTAACATAATTTTGGATTATTCACAATATTACTTATTAGGTTTCTATAACACTGCATATAGAATTATCTTATTTCAATCAAAAAATTAAAATCCAAAAATGTGTAATTAAAATATCGAAATCATTAAATTGAATTCCACAGTATAAAGTAGAATTACCAATACGAAAATAATAAAATCAAATAAAGATGAATTTCAAATCATCGTTTATTTAAATATAAATTTATTACAAGTATAATCTTAATAATAATAATATTATAATATAATAATAGAATAAATAATAAATCTCTATAATAGAATCTTAAAATCAAAATTAAAAATCATAAAATCTTGAATCATATTACTTATGATATTTTGGGCTGCATTAATTAATAGGGTGATTCATCAAGCATGCTTACCCCCATTTTTTTTCTTTAATAATGAATTTATTCAAATTCTGATTTTTGGAATTTTGATAT